>QGSO01000366.1:272470-384100 GCA_011037825.1 Carya cathayensis
TATGATAGGCTTCTAAAACTTTGATCTTCGTTTTTTTCAAATCTAAAATAAAATTTAAATAATAACAATGAAGCCTAAAATAAATAAAATTAGACTAAGTTTTAAAGTTAATAAGTAATAAAATATACTAAATTATGCAAGTCATCAGCATCAATATGGCATTGCAAATAATTAAGAATAGAGAAATTTATATACCTACCTCATATCAATGCAAGACCCCCCTTTCTACCCTGACAATCAACCACTAGACAGTTTCTAAAACCCAATTTGAATTTACATACCTCAAACTCATGAGACGTAAGATGAGTCTCCTATAAGAACAGGATGTTGGGAGCTTCTCTCTTCACAAGATCGCAGAAGGTTCAATGCCCCATGGGTTCCCAAGTCCACGAACATTCCAACTTATGATCTTTATTGGATATGGCGATGCTGTTCAACAGCCACCGCCGATCCAATGTTGCATTCGGAGCATCCTCCGTCGTATGTCCACCCTCAAAAGAACTTTGTTTCACCTGCCTCTCTTCACTCTCAGCATCACTGTATAGGACCTTTCTCTTTTTGGGAAGGGGAAGCCGATGAAGAACCTCATGTTCAGTCTTTGGGGGGTTGGATAGAAACGGCATGTGTTTCCACTTACAACTAGTAAACCCATCCAGATGAACATTCTTAGCAGGGCCATAAAAGTAGTTGCATAGGCTTGAGCAGGCCCATCCACCTTAAATGGCCAATCCTCCTCTACAGGCAACGTAGATTCCTTATGCGGCAATTGAACCCCTTATGGAGAGTTGTCTTCAAACTCTTGAATTCCTTCTGCAATGGTCCCAGACATCTCGCCTCCTTCCACGACCGTTCCCATAAGTTCATCCAAAGCACAATCCATGAATTTAGCAAAACAGACAATTTCATTAATCTCTGTCTCCTTATCATCCGCCGAACAACCAAGGTCTATTACAACATCCTTTCTATCCACCACGATCCCCCGAAATCAGAAACGTCAGGCGGAGGAGCATGTCTGGTAATTCTAAAACTGTCTCATTTTTTCCATGACCCACCATCACGAAATTGATCACCATAGCTAGAAGCCCGTAACCAAGCACCATATGGAAGAGAGTCCTCATATTTAGCTTGAACAGCATGCTGCTACAACCCACATTCCTTGTCTCCATGTCCTAAACAACCACATAAGTAACAAAAATTGGGAAGTCTCTCGTAAGAGAACCTAACCCAGCGTGATTCACCGTCCCCCATGGAAAATTTAGTACCCCTTAACAAAGGTTTTAGGACATCAAAAGTTACCCTTACGCGCAGAAACTCCCCATGACAATTCCCCCTTATCCAAATCCACCTCGACAACACTCCCTATTTTCTTACCAATACGGCCCCCCACAAGTTCATTTTGTGCCCTCAAAGGAAGGTCATGAATCCTTACCCAGAACGTTGCCTTCTGGATCTTTATCTAATGCACCAGCTTGTTGCTATCAACCTCCTGCATCAACACTAAGTGCTTGTCAAATGACCAAGGACCTCCCTCAGCACCCTCTCCTTATCATGTAAGTCATCGAATTCAACAAGAAAGAGAATAGCATTAAGATCACGAAAATGCACCCCACGTACCAGACGACATACTCTCTTCATTGTCAGCTTAAAAGCTTCACGATTGTAATGTTTGTCAGCAATCAAAGACATAACCAAGCCTTTCCTTTACACAACGAAATATCTTCCAACTCACTAGCATCAACAACCACTTCTACTTCCTCATGTTCAGTCAAAGAGAATCGTTTGTACAAACCATAGAAATCATTCGCCATAACTACCGTCAACACCAGCAAAAATGAGGATGAAAAAGAAGGAACTACACTCAGGCAGGAAAAAAGCCTCCACTCAGACGTAGCATCTCAAAGAGGAAAATCCAAGCTCTATAAGGCAATTAGTTAAACCACTGAAATGTATTGATTATGTATTAGTTGAATTATGAATGCTTTCACAAGTTTCTGCGTTGGAGAATACTGTAAGTTGGTAGCTAAGCACTTAAAATGTGACAGAAATTAAAGTACACATGACTCTGCATTTATGTAGATCGAACATCTTTTTCACTAGGAACTTGGAAAACGCATCCTAGCTGCGTGCATGTTTACCAAGGAAGAAAGTACCTCAATCCAAACATCTTTAAATCCAGTTTGAAGACCTACACTATACACACACACGCTTACACATATATGTTAAATAAGGTTAATTCAAATTACCTCAAACAGAGCGAAATTTCCACAAGTTTGGTTCTTTACTCATCTTATGTGCCGCATCAATTTGTTGTGATTGCACAGCTACGTCACTTAGGAGGCTACTAGAGTCTCCCAAAATGATCACACACTTCATGATCAAGAGTTTAAGATGGTTGCTTTAGAAAATTATAGAAAAATAGGAGAGACCTTTATTTGTACATCCACCCACTTTTCTCACACACAATTAATGTATGTAAACTCTTATTTAAAAAGTTTTTTTATGTCCATGGTGGAGAGTTAATTAATTATTTGTGGTGAGTGTTAATTAACTGCTTGTAACTTCACCATTGTAACTTCCCCACCCATGTGGACGTTACATGGGTTATGGAGTATCCAATTAAACATCTCACAATTGTCCACAATGGGTGCCATGTCCATTAACAATATGCTTGTGATCTCTCAAATTAGTTATTCCTTATACAAATAATGAAGTGTGCGAATTGAAAAGAAGGCAAAGAGTAAGAGTACAATATTAAGTCACCATTTTACTAACATAGTACATCACTCTCAATCCCTCACGTATTTATAACTCAAAGCAATTCTTGATCTCACATTATATAATATGCTCATGATCATATCGAGTCAAAACAACATAATCGTTCTACCTATGAGTAATAAAACAAGTAAGAATCCAAATAATCTTCCCTAGACAATCATGCAAGTCTCTTGAGAGAATTCAAAAAAATTTCTATATCGATTCCTTGAGATTTTAATTCCAAACACATAATTTGCTTCATCAATTCATCTCAAAATTAGAGGTCAATCACTCTTTTGTGGTGACAATCATCTTTATATCATTTCCAGCTAAAAACATGTCATCCAAGTATAAAGATAAAACCAGATCAAACTCTTCCATCTACGTTTGATATACACACAATGGTCTTCTTCTAGCATACCAAAGCAAATTAAAGTAATAGCCTCATGAAATCTAAATTACTATTGTCTAAACCGAGGCTTGAAAATTTTGAATCAGGTTTGGAATTAGATAAGGACCGATTTAATAAATCCAACGATTCAACAAATTGAATAGGGTGACTCACGATAATTTTAAATCAGTTATTTTAATATTGATATAAAGTATTAAAAATCATATATGATTGAATTCAAACACTTTATATCATGTATAAAAGAATATAAAATATAAATTCATTGACTAGTTTTAATAAAAATATTATATGAATCTAAATAGTTTCGACAAATATGAAATTTTTGTATTTATTCTCAAATGTCGACATTCTTTTGCCTTATATAAGAAGAAAATAAAGACCATTAAATTATAAGCACATGGACAATTTAGTATTTTATGCACAACCACAAATTTAATATAAAATACTTATTTATCTCCTACTTTTTTTGTTCAACTAAAGAAATAATGAACTACATGTTTTATCTTTCAAATTTTCTTGCAATTCTAATTGAATATAATGATGAAAAAGTTAATATATGTTTAGTTTTATCATATTTTTGTACAATAAATTTTAAAAAAAAAATCAATTGTTAGACAACCTAAAAATAAATGTAGTTTTGAATTGGTTCAAATTAGTCTAAAATCGGCTAGAAGCAGTCGAATCGGCCGATTTTCAATGAAAAATTTAAAAATTTTACTAAAATCGATTTAATTTCTTACCAATTCAATTTGAATCGGTTTGAATACTATTTTTTGAAGCCTTGGTCTAAATGATTGTAAGGCCATAAATGAAATGTTTCAGTTGACATAATTTGCATTCTTATCCCTCAACCTGAGAACCAGCACGTTGATTCATATAGATGTCATCTCCTAATTTTGCATTGACAAATGCAGTTTTTACATCCATTTGGAAAAAATCCACTATAACTAAAATGAGGCGAATGGAAGAAAATATCACCACAGGAGAGAGTGTTTTTTTCGTATTCTATACCCTCTATTTGGATATAGCCTTTTGTCACGAAACGAGCTTATACTTGTCAAATAATCCATCTATCTAGCGCTTAATTTTTAAAACTCATTTGTTTCAAATAGATTTGCGCCCAAGTGGAGGATCTACTAACTCCCAAATTTCTTTCTTCATCATAGAATTTATTTGACCTCTCATAGCAATCAATCATTTATCTGAAGCAAGTGAATTTAATGCTTTCTCATAAGAAGCAAGCACATCAAGGTCACACGGATGATACATGAAAGATTCCCCTTCATTCTCAAAATGACGACGATGAATGGTTTCATGTTCGCTTCATGTTCTACATAATTAAAACTCTTGTGATCATGAGTCACTTTCTAGTGGTATACTCACACTAAGAAGCAAGTCACTCTCATTATCTTTTGTGATTGTAGGATGTGATAATTATCCACCATTAAAAGATGATGTAACTCCTATCCCTCGAGTTCTTTCAACTCAAAAAGTTCAACATATTTCTTTGTTTCACTAATATTGAAAAAATCATTATCAATAAATGTGATATCATGTGACTCTATTACGACGTTCACCATATATTACATAACCTTTTGAGCTTTCCGAATATCTTATGAAGATATGTCTATTTGCTCTAAAGCTAAATTTTACATATTTATAAGAAATGATGTGGGCATAACTCACAAAATCCAAGGCTACAAATGTTCGAGAATTTTTTTTGCATCATTCCATAATTCATATGGGGTTGAGACTTGAGGGAATAGACTTAGAAGGTCGTGGTTCAAAATATAGACAGTAGCTAAAAGAACATCTCTTAAATTTGAATTAGGTTAATTTGAAATACCTCAAGTACTGGAACAAATTTCTCACAAGTCCAGATCTTTGCTTGTCTTACAGCGCAAAGATGTATTTGATACAAGATATTGTGATTGCACCTCTATGTCACTTAAGATGTTACTATAATCTCCCAAAATGATTCCATACTCCAAGATCAAGAGTTTAAATGCACACATTATCACATTAATAATAATTCTAAACAAAGAGTACTGCCACAATTAAATTTGCATGAAGGTTCATGCTATCTCACTAGTAAGAATAATATCATCTTTCCATGCATTGATACAAGCTAAATTTAATTTGGCATCACAAACGCAACAAAACAAAATTGAGTAGACTTGAAGTAGACGCAAATTAATATGAGAGAACAAGTAATAAGCACTTTCATCTTTCTATGCATTCATAGTACAAGATTTAACTTGGCATCACAGACGCAACAAAACAAAATTGAGTAGACTTGAAGTAGACTCAAATATGAGAGAACAAGTCATAAGCACTTTCGGCTTAATTCTGTTCAACGGATATTCGGAGATCTAGTCTCTATAACCCCAATTTTAATTGTCTTTAGTAGCTTTTTGCTACCTTTTTTCTTTCTTTCTTTCTTTTTTATTTTTTTTTTAAAAATATAAGCTTACTTTGCGACTCTATTTTAGTTGCAAGGAA
Source organism: Carya cathayensis (assembly GCA_011037825.1). Classification (NCBI taxonomy): domain Eukaryota; kingdom Viridiplantae; phylum Streptophyta; class Magnoliopsida; order Fagales; family Juglandaceae; genus Carya; species Carya cathayensis. The sequence goes on from QGSO01000366.1 coordinate 278,139, forward strand.
CTTTCATTATTATTCGAAAACATAACTTATTTTATCTCATCTCATTTTAAAATTTTTCATAATTTTATTCCCAAACATCACTCAAAAACAAACACTTTTTAATTTTAAATTTTCAACTTTTTCATTTAATCATTATAATATAACTTACCAAAACTTCTTGACAAAACATAAAACATAATTCAATTTTTTTTAATTTCAAAATAAAAATAATATTAAAACAATATTTTAACTTTATAATATATTTTATTCAACTTTTTTTTCTCATTTTCTAAAATCTAATAAAATCTTAACTGAAGTTGAACATCCATAAGTGATAGAGCTCCTGGCAGTATTTCAGGGCCTTCAACTGCATGTGTTAATCCACAATGGGTATCTCTAATACTATTGTTGAAAGTGATTGTTTGCTATTGATACAATCTCTTCAACAAAATAATATGGTGGACTATATTTCAGGTGCTTTGTATGCTGAAGTTTATAAGCTGAAGAGTTGCTTTAACTCTTGCAATTTTAATCATGCATGTGTATAGGGAGGGGAATATGGCAGCTCATCGCTTGCCCGTTATGGAGTGTTGAGAGTGTTGAGAGTATTTAAATACGGTGGAATTGTATTCTAGACTTCCTTTTTCAAGCTCTTTGGCTTAATAATTAATTTCTGTTATTGTTATCTCTACACTACAAGAAAAATACCTTTTTGCAACCATTTTGTGCTTTTCGCATCCAATTTAAGTGATGCGAAAATGCATTTTTCTTGTAGTAGCTAATGAAATTGATTTATTTCTTATTTTTTTTAAAAATAAAATTAAAAAAAAAGTTACTTAATTCGCTTATACTATTTATAAATCATTTCACTACTATTTATAAGATTCTCATCTCATCTCCTTTCCGAAAGCATCTATCCTAATTTCATCATCTTGCTCAAAATCTAAAGAGCTGAAGGATCCACATCGTACATGATCATGGAAGTGGGCTTTACTAGTGCTGAACTATCAGCCACCCAGTACCGGTGGTCATGAATGATTAACAGTGTCTTCAATTGCATATATATTGTGATTGTATACTTGGGTTCAATTCCTCGAAAAACCTAATCAACGAAGAGGTGGGACCTTCATAGATTGGGATGCCTGCCTTTAAATATTGTCCAGGGAAATTGTTTTGATGTGAACAGATTACCTGCAATAATAATATGCTCTTTCTTTCAACAGATAACCATTAATAATATGCTCTTTTTCAAAGTTGTCATATAAATACATATATAGATCGATCATAGTCGATAATTCTATTAGTGGTTATAAGTTTACGTACTGACGTCGTGTCCTTGCATCAGCTTTTAATCATTTCCTTCCATCTGAATGGTTACTCATGCTAGGTTGATATTTGGAAGGTGGTTCATGATAAGGCATGCATCATGTTGGGGGCAACTCAGTCGGCCAACTGATCAGTAAAAAACAGCAGGAAATTGAGCCACAAGTAACGAAATATACAAATTAAAGCGTTGTGGAAGCTGAATCTACAAGCAATCCAAACAAACAAGATGCAACACATATCATTTCACTGCAACTTTTAGTCGATCAAAGTCTAATAGTCTGCTTATCAGATTATATTAAAACCGCTTCAATCGACTTCTTTTTAGTGAAAAATGGGTGGGAGCCAATTTTTTACATCCATTTTTTATTCCATATCTCTCTTTTTTTTATTTCACTGGTGTTGGATTTGTTTTTTTTTTTTTTTTGAGATAATTGATGGAGACTCCTATCCCATTGAATCTTATATTATGTAACCATTTAGTTTATTTATGAACTTGCTTGTTTGGAAAAAATAAAAATTAAAAATGTACAAATTAAAAATTGATCAACAATCTTGAACATAATATGCTAGTACAAGAAAAATTAATATTTACAATAAATTATTTATGATGAAAATGACTATTTGTAAATAGAATAGACTCATTTTAACAACAAATAAATAATTTTCTTATACTGATCATACACATGCAATGGTGTGAGCGAGATTGGCAGTACAAAACCCTTGAATAAGAATCTAAGATGGAACACTTCATGTGAACCAATCTTCTTTTACACATTTAAAAAAAACAAAAAAAGAATTATATTTTACGCTCAAGATAGAACCTTTGCTTTCTTAAGAAATTAAGTATCGGAGTGATCATCCGTCAAGCCACCTTCAACGGTCGAGCTAGTGCTAAGAGTCTGCTTTAATTATCATGCAAGCTATCACACCGAGTGACATTGCATATTATATATTCTAGAAATTGTATCATTAATAGTTAATATCTCATGACTCTCTCACCAAAACTTGAAATTACTCGTTTAATTTATTGATTGCATTCTGTTTGAAATGACTGCCATCAATGGATCTATCTGGATTTCTTCCCACATAATACAATGTCAAGGTCTTGACATAAAGCTAAAACAGTTTTGGTTTGAATCATAAAATGTGGTGATGATACAAACGGTACTTCCAACCTCATAACACCGAGCACTACTCAAATTGTGCTCCATACGAGGAAAAAGAATGCTCAATCTCAAACAAAAATATCTGCAGGAAGCTCTTCGTGGTCTCACTGCAGCAGGCCAACTGATCAGGATTTTTGCAGAGAAATATTTTTTCCCCATTTTTTGAAACTTTGCTCAGACCGACACATGAAACAAGGCTGGCAAGATGGCAAGATCAATTAAGCATCCTCAAATATTTTGTGTAGGCCAACTGATATCATTCTAGTAGCCGATCTACGGCCACACGATCGACGGAGATTTTTATTTTATTTTTATTTTTTAAATATTTTTTAAATATTTTTAAAAAATTCATAATATTATTAAAAGAAACTTTCTTAATCATTAAATTAAAAATTTTAAAAAATAAAAAAATAAAAATAAAACACTACTGTAAGATTCCATTTATAGCTTTAGCATTTCTGTTCTCCAATTTGCTGTCACGATTAATTAATACATAAAAGTCTGAACACAAGTTGACTTCTGTCTCTCTCTCGGTCGTTACCTTCTTCTTAGTTGAAGTAGTACAACTTTTGTGTTGATCTCTTTTTACTTATAATCTTCATTTTTCAGATGCTGAACTAATTTGCACTTGTTTGAAAGCTATGAATTCCCAGTTTCCCATATCTGGCATCAATGTTATCATACCACATATATATATATATATATATATATATATATATATATATATATTATTTAGGGCAAACAGGATATAACAATGCCAACAAATTCAACATATATATATATATATATAGCACAGATGGAATGATGCGCATGCACTACAAGTTTTGCAAAGCATAGTTGGTGCTTTCTGATCAAAGCAATACAAAAACCTTAGTTCTTCAGCATGCATCATATTCACTGAAAACAATCCTTTATTTAACGCTGCTACAAAGAAAGGTTTAGGTCTAAACCATGATTACCATCTTCTGATCTATCTTCTTCTTCGTTTCCTTTAGTACTTTTGGAAGGACCTGGTTGGGTGGTACCAGGAATACTCTTAGAGGACTTACCATCCTCTATGAAATCTTCAGGTTGAAACGCAGGATTCCAGACCGTGATTCCCTTGATCTCTTTCTCAACTCTCTTCTCTTCTTTCTGATCTTTTGAATATTCATTGAAACCAGTACCCCTCAAACGATCTCGCACCTCGCGTGTGCTTCTAATCAAGGCAAAGAACTTCTCTATCTTCTCCTCTTCATCATCTTCTCCCTCTTCACTGGCCATCTTCCTCTTCTTTCGTTCTCCTTCCATATTTCGAAGCGCGTTTCAGATGGAGGCCGTGAAGATCAAGAAAAGGAGTATATATATAATAGATTTTGCTACCCAATATTCTTATTTATGTGATGAACAAAATATCTGAGAGAGAGAGATCAGAGAGGGGAAAGAGAGAGAGAGATTTTCTTTTAAGAAACTAAAAAAGAAGACTGTATTCTTTTTTCTTGCACACTACTGCCTGATTATTAGAGAGAGAGAAAGGAAGAGACAGCAGATACATTATAGAGAATATGTTTTGTCCTCCATGTATTGCTGGGTTGGATGCATGGACCAATAAATAAATAGCTAGGGGAGAGGTCCAGAGTGGAGGTGGGGGTGGGGAGGCATGGGTTTGTGTAGACTACTCAAATTTCATGAATAAAAACCGTGTAAATTGACTCCATCATTATGCTGTAGTACACACCATGACCATATATTAATTATCAATCATTCAAAAGTCTTTTAATATATAAAAACCATTGTATGCTGCACTTACTCACTACCCATAACGTAATCATGTTTCCACCTAGCTACGACCATGCGAGTATCTGTGACGCCAGCACCATGACATGATCATATGTATATGTGGGTGATGAGGGGCTATGCATGGCATCTTGCTATAGACTTAATTGATTTCTTGATGGCAACTTTAGAGCACTCTCAATGGCTTCTTTATCCTGTTTTTTAAAATACATTATCAAAACTTATTTTTTTTATTTTATATATTGACTTTTACAATACATCATATATCAGCTTATCTATTTTTTTTTATATTATTTAAATATTATATTTTTTAATATTTTTTATTTATTTCAAATATTTTTTCTTACTACCAATAATATCTTCATATCTTTTAATATTTACAATATTTCCCCATAACTGACAACAAGTTTCCAGTTGAGAGATGCTTAGATTAAAACATGTGCCCAAGATTTCAACAAGAATGAAACACGATGAAATAAAGGAAAAATACCAATAGGTATTATTTTTTTAAAAACTTAATTACAGCAGCTTTACATTATACTGGGGCTGAACCAGTCTTGAGAGGAAGTGAAGATGGCGCATGAAATATATTGGGGCTGAAACGAAAGAATCTTTCAGTAGGAAAGAAAGAAGTAGAAAGCATAGAGAGAGAAAAAATGAATAAAAAATTTATACATTTGTCTATAGTGTCCACTAAATGTAGATGTGTTACTGTAATCAACTCAATAATAACTTTGAAATACATAATCTGTTGTATGCGTATTTTGAGTTATCCGCTTTAAATTTTACAAAAAGTTAAGTTTTACAAAATTGGTTGGGAGTGCTCTTAGGTCATGATTGGACCACTGGCTAGCAGCCAGCTTCCCTCTACATTTTACTATTATTTATAAATTAATATTAATTATAACTTCTATCATCTAAACATATCCCTTGAAATCAAGAGTGTTACATGTACGAATAATAAGCATTGGAGTTCTCAAATGGGCTGAAGTAGTCAAGATATCAACGAAGCCTCGTGGATTTTCCGCCATAAATAAGTGATATCCGTTCCACAAAATTGACACGCAAGTACCAACAGCGTCTGTGGAATTTATGGCTGTCAATCGGCCAGTCCGGAGGGCCGGTGGGTTTGAATTATTTTGGAGTCAATAATTCCGAAACATATGGACCCAAATTTAACGTCTATTTAACGGATTAACTTAACACAATCCATTTAAAATATATATATATATATATATATATATATATATATATATATATACAAATATTATGGATCCCTCCTTACTGATAACAAGACAAAACTACAAGAAAATTATATAAAAGGTTTCAAATAAGTGTTATATTTTTCGTTTCAAATACATATATGACATGTCAATCAAGTCATGTAAGTGTTCATCTGATTGAACCGTGACCTGAATAATCCAAATAACATTTTTTATTTTTTCTAATTGGATTGTTGGATGCAAGTTCACCTGGCCCAATCCGTTTATTACGTGTTAGTTTGGAAACAAAAACTCTATGAGAAAGTCAGTTTTGTGTATTTATTATACATTCTATTAATTTGATTAATTATATTAATTTATTTTAATATAAAATAATTATTTTAATCAATCATATCAATAAACTTCGCTGTACAATTTGAAAGATGCTTTAACTGTGAGTCTGATCCACATAAGCATAACGCGTAATATTGGTTTGACTCCAAACCAAAATCTAGGCGGAGCTTTTCAACTTCAAGTCAGGGTTGGGAGCCTAACCTTTACTGAGTCCAAAATAGCATGTAGGCCAGTCATCTCTCGGTATGACCATTTTTCTTTTGCTCTCTCCTTTTCTTTCCCTGAGGCATCAAAGTGATCAGTTCAACCATTTTGAAACTCACGATGCTAGCGTAGGACCCAATTGATCAAAAGAAAGAAAAAGAGAAAACAGATCAATCTGAGGGACCCCAATGCAAATGACTGTGATGGGAACCTAACACTCTGCCCCAGTGTCTGCTATCAATTACATAATGCTGTAAAACAAAAAGTTTCATTAATGGGTCAGGAATCATGATAGCCTCGGAAACGAATATAATCATGTATTCCTTTTTTTTTTCTAAACATAATCATGTATACCTTAATTAGTCTGGGACTAACTTTCTTAATTTGTCCCATAAGTTCTCTCTCTCTCTCTCTCTGTTTTTTTTTTTAACATGTTATTAGAAACTAATAAAAATAAAAGTCAGACAGCCGAATGAAAAAGGTAATGGGAATGGAATCCGAGGATAGAGAGAAAGAAATTATATCTTAAGAAGTAATTAAAGAAATTTATGAATCAAACTCATTTTATAAAATTAGATTAATAAGAGAAGTTTGTACATTATTTTTAAATATATTTAAGACCTTATATATTTATAGATAATGTGATATTTATTTTTTAACATGCCCTCCTATCGTACAGGTCAATATTTATTTTTATTCTTATCACAAAAAAGTAGTGTGAATTTTCATTTATCTTATATCAGACTTTAATACTATAAAAAAAAATTTATAAATCTAACTAATATCATAAAATCGATTCAATAAAATAGATTTGCATATTATAAATATGTTTAAGAACTTATCTACAGATAATATAGAATTTATTTGTCAAGGTGAAAGAATATCATCGGGTGTAGAGGTACTATATTATATGAGAAGTTGGATTTTCTTTTTTCATTCTCTTTTTTAGTTAGTGGATGTTGATCATCATGATGCTGGCCTATCGCATGTGCATGAGTGATGATCAAGGCCAACAAGGTTGCATGCATGGCTACAACTATTAATGAGCGGGTCAGGTGATAATGATATCGAATTAATTGAGGTTGTGAAAATCTGTTGAATGCATGTTATGTAATGTCATATCATATCATAAATTAGGACCAGTGTTGAGTGAGTCAAAAGAGAAAGGAAAAGAGATATTGGTGAATTTTTCAAAAAAAAAAAAAAGAGATATTGGTGAAGATGTGAAGTACCTTGAGTTGGGAGGTCTGAGCTGAATGGTACTCGATATCCATTCAAGAATGGACAGACCGATATGTTGGAGCAAAGCGCGCAGTGGAGATTTAAACAGTGGCGTGTACGTGGGTGCGTGCAATTGCTATACGCAACGCAAGCGGTAGGAGGTCATGCCAGGCTACTTTCCAAAACAGTACGTGAACTTTACAAGGGGCAGGGGAGAGGATGAAGTACTGGAACTTTGGTCTTCCTCGGTCTTCTGGTCGAGGAAGAGGTAGTACGTAAGACATATTTGACTGATATTAAAGGGGGTCCTCCTCGGTCTTTGTGTTAGGGGATGCGGACGCCTAGCTAGGATTTGACTCGCACCTCAATTTGCAAATACTCATCCTTTATCAAATAATTATGCTTGCTACGATTCATTAAGTTCTGAAATCACATGCAAGTTTATGGAAACAAATGCTTTGAAACGGACATTATTGCTGCAAAAAGAGAAATAATTTCTATAAATTTTAAAATAGACAAATTTTATGTAAATTTTTGTCAAAAACAAATGATTTCATTTTTTTAAAAAATGAAAAAATTATTATTTATTAAAGAGATCCACATTTTTACGATAAACTTACATAAAATTTATCTATTTGAAACTTGTATCTAAGAGTACTCTTCATAAAATACCTTGAGTAATGACATTATAACTGTAGAGTATCTGCTGATGATTCTCTAAGTTATTCTCATAATTGGTTTTTGATCCTGTTTAGAAAACATGAACTTCAGACTCTCAGAGCATTCACATTGGCTTCATCAAAGCCATCTTCAAAATTTGATGAAAAGTACAAGTTTTCCATAAATTTAAAACCTTCCTATTTATAATCCCACATTGGATTAGCTATTAAATTCATCAAAATAATAATATAATATTATTTTTTTAATAATAATATTTTTTTTTCATTTTTAGCAATTAAACTAACTATATATACATTAATAATTTAATTTTATACTTGGAGCTAACCATAAATCTAAAACTGAAATGAAACTAAGGTTATAGGAAAAAAAAATGAGAGAGGGAAAATAAAGTAAAGCAATTGGGAATTAAAATGTAATAAAATAATTGGTTGATGAGTGTATAGTAACCCTTCAAATTTGAAGGAAATTATAGATTTACTGTAGCTAAAAGCTTCCCATTTCTTGTTTGATGAATCCAATGCAGTTTTAATTTACACATATTCATCATTTTATACATTTGGCTTGGCTTTTGATGAAGCCAATGCCAATGCTCTAAATTACTACATGACCAACTTTCTCTAAATCTGCTTCTCTCGATTTAAAGGAAGAGCGGATCCTCCCTCTCCTCCTCCCCTTTCACTCCCACCCAAGCTTTAGATAGAAAGTTGTGGCGCGTTTTTCTCTTTCAAAATGGAAAATTGTTGATTTATTGCTTTCTAGCCACCTCCAAACTACACGCGCAATATCATCGGATTCTCAAGCCACCAATTTATGAGAAAGAAGAAGAGATATATATATCACAAAATGAAACTGCTACAGATACAAATAAATTACACAAAATAAACCCACAAACTGATGTGGTTTCATGGAATCCATTAAATCTGTACCACATCAAGTCACATCAGTTTATAAATTTATTTGTGTATAATCCAATTAATCAGGCACTTCTAGAATCGATCTTTTGCTTACTAAAAATGTACCATATTGGCAGTTTACGTTGTGCTATGATAGCCCGTTACGTAATTTTTTAATGACGACATTCCAGCTACTAAACTTCATCGATCTTGCAAAGAATTTAATCACGGGCAATTATTCCATGTTAAACCAAAGTTTCAATGACAAAATGTCATAACTAAACTTTATACATTAGACGGAGTCGAAAGAAAGGAACTATACATGATGATTAAAATTGATCTAAACATAGGCACACAACTTTTCTACCCATCTGAAGACTTAAACTAAATTAACTTTCTGTCATGCAGAAGAATGTAGAAAATGGTGTAGTCAGGCAGCTAGCATACTTTAAAAAATTGATCAGTATTGATCATGATTTCGCATGCCAATATGCCATGCAATTGAACTAAGGCAATAGGTCTTACTTGTAATTGATGAGTCGCAGGCTAGCTTTGATGAAAAGAGCAATCTGAGCCTGTATTTTCAATTTTCTTGTGTAAGATTTATGTGTAAATCGCATCTTTCTCTTAACAAAATGTAGCCATTTAAGTAGAGAGATGCTCGTCAACTTTGCCACTTCAACTTTACCTCAGTCTGCTCCATCCATCATGGCATTCAGCTTTGACACGATCCTGATCTGTCTATTGTCATAACCTCCCTTAAGCTGGTAGCTGTATGTTGATCATCTACTGAGAAAACCATCCATTTTGTCCCAGCGGTTTTGTTTGCAAGCATTTTTTAGCTCGATGGTTAGTGCAAAGTTTGAATATTATTCAACTTAGCCAAACAGATTGACAATCATTTTGAAATACCAAATTGTAGATAAAATGCGTTGCATTGAGGCTAGGACAATGATACCCTTCCAACTGGTTGACAATGATACCCTTCGTTAACAATAAAGCTGGTATCATTATTCATTATAACATATTTGATAAAACTGTTCCCAGACTACAATAAAGCACGTTGAAATGACTAGTTTTCTGTTTAATTTTTGTTACATAACGTGTGCCACATTGAGTAGGTCCAAATCCGATTAATTGTTGTTCGTGACTGAGCGGCAGTGGTTTATATAGCTTTTTTCTCCATCACTTCAAGATCGAAAATATTATAGTGGGGATAATTCTTTATAAAGTACCTGTCTACTCAAGAAAGTTATATTATAGTGGGTAGAATTCTTCACGCCGGGTTATCAAATCAAACTCAATTCATTTTAATTTATTTCAAATCATAAGATTTGTAAAAGAGTTAAACACATTTTTATAGCATTAACAAAATACTTTAAAAATTTTTGATTTAAAAAAAAAAAAAAAACTTATTTTTTTTATAATTGATTCTATTTTTATTTTTAAAGAATTTATACGAGATTTTCGCTTCCTAAACTTAAATTCCTGACAACTCAGATCATGAAAACAAGGTTAATTTTTTCAAGCAGGTTGCAGTAGCTGTTATCACGATTCAAAACCACCTTGATTAACAATAATGCAAAAAGGAAAGATGCAGCCTTACAAACAAGAACGCCGCTAACTAAAGGCCATAGAGTCAAATGGTCGGCTGTGCATATATAAATGGTAGTCCAGGGACAGGGACAACCAACGACCCATGCATCAATTTGCATTGACATCCGATGCTGCAGATCATAATTGCCCATAATTACATGCCAGAGCTCCGGCTCTGAAGTCTATATATCATATCTAGCACTGCTTACTTTTAAGTGGTTTAATAATTAGTAGCCATGCTTTTCGTCATGACTCATGACAAAATGCATCATAACAATCTGATTTAATTCAAACTTTGAGTTTACAAGATTTAGATTTAAAAAAAAAAAAATTAAAAAAAAAAGTCAATGCCAAATATTAATGATTTTTTCAACTCAAATTAATAAAATTCCAGAATTAAAACAAAGCATGGGATTGTGAATCTTTATTAGAAAAAAACAATGTCAGTTTTCATCTTAAATTTTATTACTATTAATCATATCTGCTAATATGATACATTTTAGCTGGAATGTAGATTTGGTATATGAAATATTTGAGAGAGATGAAGCTGTTAAGATTTGCAATATTCCATTAAGTAGAAGGGAGGTAGAAGATAAGTCTATATGGGGTTATATCAAGGATGGGAAGTGAAGTGCATATCGCTTGGGAATCAGTATGGACAAAAAACTGAAGGGAGAGCCATCAAATTATCATGAACAGAAAGGTATGTGGTAGATGTGGAAGTTAAATGTTGATGGCTCAACAAAATAGTTTCTTTGGAGTGCTTTACAAGTCATTCTTCCTATAAAACAAATGTTATTTAATAAGATAATTATTGAGGTTGTCCCACATCGGTTGTGGAATAGGCTGGTGGTCAATTTATAAGTGTGAGGGAAAATCTCACTTCTTGAGCTAGCTTTTGAGGTTGAGAGAGGCACAAGACCGCCTAACACTCGTATCAGACCTTATGTTTACTAACAGTTTTAGGCCCAACAGTCTACGGGAGAAGCTCAAGACCAACGAGTTGTCACAATTCCGACCCAAGGCCCAATGTCTGAGAGAGAGATTGTTAAAGTTATCCCACATCAATTGTGGAATGGGCTAGTTGTCAATTTATAAGTATGAGGAAAAATCTCACTTCTTGAGTTAGCTTTTGAGGCTAAGAGAAGCTCAAGACCACCTAACAAGAATTACAGAAAATGAAATTTGCCCAATTTGCTGCAAGGATGTTGAATCTATAAGTCATGTGTTGTGGTCTTGTCTTGCAACTACTGATGTATGGGTAGAAATGAAGAGTCTAGCTCACAAGTGGAGTAGATATGACATGAATTTTGTACAACTATGGGAGAAGATCCAAGAAAGGTCTAACCAAGAGAAGCTAGAAGAGATGGCAATAGTCTTTAGAGGATTGTGGCATAGAAGAAAAAAATACATTTTTAAAACATGTTTGAGAGTCCAAGTTATGTAGCAGAAGCAGCACTGTCTAATCTTGAAGATTTTCAAGAGGCTCAACACATGAATAAACGGGTGCAGGAGCATGGGGGCATAAACAGAGAAATAAGGAGATGGATGCCTCCTACAGATGAGTACACAAAAGTGAACTTTGGTGCAAGTGCGGATAGAGCAAATAGAAAATTGGGGACTGGTATAATTGCTAGAAATAGTAAGGGTAAGATTCTTTTTCATCATGCACATGTCTCTCCTTTATTGGACAACCTTTCCTAGCTGAAAGCTATGCTTTGTGGAAAACAATTGAAATATGTACTGATCTAGAGGTAAAAGATGTAGTGTTTGAATGAGATGCTAAGAATGTGATCCAAGCAATTAAAGAGTGCAAGACTCATTGGACATGGACTGGGCAACTATTGGCAGATATAAAGCATATCATTTCCTTGAGAACAGATTGGCAAGTTGATTTCATCTATCGTCAAGGAAATGGAGCTGTACATGTATTAGCACAGAAGGCTCTATGAATGAATGGGGAGCAAATATGGATGGAAAAGTGACCAAATAAAATTAGTACTATTGTATTGAGTGAAATGGAATGTATTGAGCGACATGGAATGTTTATATTGTCTTTGGAGCAAATGAATCAAATAATTTTTTTTAAAAAAAAAAACATGATACATTTTTAATGGTTTTAGATGTCTACTACTTAAATTGACAGTCACATTTTTTTTAAAAATATTTACAGGAGTAGAGGGTTTCGAATTTAGACTTTCATTTAGATAATCGGGTCATATATCATCAAGCTATCAAGCTCTTGACAAATTGACAAGTCACTTAAAACGTATTAAGATGTATGATTAACATAGATGATAAAATTAAAATCTAAAAACATTAATTCTCATAATCTAAAAACATTGGTGGACTGTTGGCACATAATTCTCATAATTATCAAACAACTTTGTACATAAGGTCCATTAATCAGAGTGAAGGATTGTCCTCATTTTTTATATGTTTTTTTTCAAATTTATTTTGGGAATGATTTGGGTGGTGAAATATTCCACATGTATTTATTATTTTATCGTTATTTTTTATTTAATTTTTTACTATTTTATATTATTATTTATTATTATTTAATATTTTATATTATTTTTTTACTATTATTCAAAATATATCTAATATTGTCTCATTATCCAAACCTATGCTTAGATCACCCATTCGGCATTACTGAGTACCAAAGTGTCCACTAACCTGCTGGCTACTTGCTGCACTTTACTTAAAGTTGTAAACAGTGAAAAAAAGCGCACATCTAATATTATATTCCTTATTCCTCTAGATCTTCGCCGCTTTAAATCAAAAGAAAATGCTAAGCATACCGCTCTCAGCTCCCGCTAAGAGTTACTGTTTTTTATTTTTTTTTACTTAATAATTAAGAAAATGTTTTTAGATGATTTTATGAAATTTTTTTTTTAAATATTTAATAGTGTTAAAAAAATTTATCTAAAAAAATATAAAAATAAAAAATAAAAAATTTTACATTAACGGTGGCTGGGAGCCGGTAACCATAGCACTCGCCTCAATCAAAAGAATAGGCAAGCAAATGATGCAAACTGTCGAACTGTATCATTCTCTCTCTAACATAGAGTTCTCCCCGCACTCTCTCTGTAGTGTTCGGACGATTTGATCTTTGTCTGAGTTTCATCACCTTTCTTTTACCTTTATCCCTTTTCCCTCAATCATCAACGTTCTCATCAACTATGGATATGGAAGAACTTATTCACCAGACAGAGGCTCTTTATTGGGAAGGTTTAAATTTATCTCCTGAAAAGGAACCTTTTTGTGATAAGCCTGATTTAGCTCTTATTGGCAAGATTGTGGCGCCACGTCCTATTAACAAAATTTCTCTGCATGCATCTTTCCGAGCAGCATGGAGTTTCCTTAGTAAGTTTCATATTGAAGATCTAGATGTAAACTTGTTCCTTTTCACTTTTCAAAATGCTAGAGATAAGAGTAGAATACTGAATCAAGCTCCGTGGAACTTCAAAGGTCATCTTCTTCTTCTCAAAAGTTGTCCTGCAGACTCTACATGGCAGGAGATTAGTCTTACCACTTCACCGTTTCATGTTCAAATTCATGGTCTCACAAGAAATCATATGACAGAACAGATTGCTTTTAAAATAGGGAGTGCATTAGGAAAATTCCTAGCTGTGGATATTGATCCTTTATTTGGATTAGCTTGCAAGAAGTTTATCAGAATCAAGGTGGAGATTGATATAACTAAACCGCTGAAACAAGGACTATGGGAACCAAGAGATTATAATCTAGATACTTGGGTTTCGTTTAAATACGAGCGTTTATCAGACTTTTGTTATGCATGTGGGAGGATTGGTCATTCTCAAATTTTCTGTTCCTTCTTAAAATCTATCCCAGAGCAAATGCCATTTGGTCCATGGCTACGTGCAGAATCTCCAGTTTTTATGACAGTTCAACCTTCTTCTCGTGATAAAATGCTTCCGATGACTAAATGGGTAGAAGCTGAAGCTAGCTCAGAAAAAATACACAAACCCGATGAGTCAGGAGGATATGGGGTTTTTGGCACATCAGCACTGATATTTCCACATTCCACTTTTTTTGGTGAAAAATCGGAAACACTACAAATGACTGAGCAGTTTGATCTGGAAAAAGGAAAAGGGAAAGCAGTAGTAGAAGAGGATAGTCTTTCAGCTAGAAGGAATCCGATTAGAGTAAATAAAATTCAGGAACTTATTTCAAGTCCACCTTCTATGGGCTATCATCTCCGATCTCGGGATTTAGAAAGCAGTCACCGTGAAATGGGTTTCCGTCCTTTTTTCCCGGTGTCAAGCGGTGATTCACAGCCGGTAATTAACACTTGGGATGGTAAGGGTATGGCATCACCGACCATCACCACTGTTGGCTACAGTAGCCAATTTATTTCTCCTTTAATTGATTCATCTCCTTCGGACAGTCATCTATCCAGCTTGCAGATAAAATCTTCAACCACCGAAGTCCCATCAGCTCTTAAAGCCATCCATATCTCTCACTTCAATCCAGACGATATTATCCATAAAGGTGGGGAGCTTTCAACTGTCGGATCAGAGGATTGGATCACTAACTGGCTTAAAGCTTGTTCGGACTCTATGAGGGATTCCAACCAGACAGATATCTTGCTGACCGAACAGTTAAAGGAAAGGAATAAAGTTAACCAATATTTCATGAACAAAAAGAATGATATGGCAGACTTTATGAATGCGCCAGTTGATTTTAAGAGGGCGCCAACTGCTTCTTTCAACTCGGATGACAAGGCATGCTTTAAATCAAATCGTGGCCCACCTTATAACATGCATACACCGACTGCAACCAAGCCCAAGGTACACGATTTCAAGCCCACTGTTACTTATATTCCGGTTCAACTGGTTGGCCCAACTGAGCCTACTTCCAGCGTACATTCTGTCTCTATTAAGCCTAATGAATCCGGATCTCATCTTTGCTTCATAGGAAAAATAGAAAATCCCTCGTCTGAAACTTCAGTTAACTTGAAATCAATAACTGAAATAGAAACTTCACAAAAAAGATCACACCCACCTGGTTTCAATGAACCGTTTTTTCAAAAATCAAAGGTTCAAAAAATTTCAGCAATAGAGACTCTACACTCAGGAATCAAAATCAAAGAAAAAGGAGATGATGAAAAGGAGGCAGCTGACTTACTTCTCTCTTTCAAAAATAAATCATCTGGGAAGGAAAAAAAAGTGAAGATTGATGCAAAGAAAAAACCTTACAGCAGAATCACATCAAAGGCACCACTGCAGAAACACACAATGATAGCTGACGAGGCGGGCTCTACCATGCCTCCAGTTGATCCATGAAGACTTTGGTGTGGAATTGCAGGGGTCTAGCCCGCCCCAAAGCAATTAGATGTTTAAAGGCTTTTATAAAAAAATATAATCCTGATATTTGTTTTTTGTCGGAAACTATGGTGGCTAATGATAGCACCTCTTCTATTGTAAATAGCTTAGGTTTCCAGCTTTTTGTTTCTGTTCCTGCCTCGGGTAAAAAGGGAGGCCTTTTGTTGCTCTGGCGACCGGGTGTTGATATTGAACCGGTCAATGTTAATACTAATGTTATTTCTGTTTTGTGTTACTCTGATCCTCCTTATCACCCTTGGTTATTATCTTTTGTTTATGCACCGGCTCAATGGAAAGATAAAGCAAGCTTTTGGACCCTTCTGGATAGTATTCATAGCTCTTTTACAGGGCCCTGGCTTTGTATTGGAGATTTCAATGACTTACTATGCCAAAATGAAAAATTTGGAGGAAGGCCAGTTACATCATCTTCCATAGGTGGTTTGCAAACACTGATGGATACTCATGGACTTATAGACATTGGATTTTCGGGGCCTTCTTTCACATGGACAAACAATAGATTTGGAAAAGCTTTGATCAGAGAAAGGATTGACCGAGGTATAGCAAATGCCAAATGGCGTGTTCTTTTCCCAGATGCTTCCATCCAACATATCAATTCAGCGGCTTCCGACCATAATCCTCTATTACTACATACTGTGAGGTCAAACAAAAATGCAACTCCTTTCAAATTTGAAGAATTTTGGACTAAGGAACCTTTCAGCAATATTATCATCCAAGAAGCTTGGAACACACAATTTCAAGGAAACCCAGCTTTCATCCTATGCAACAAAATTAAGGAAGCAAAGAAGGCACTCAAGATTTGGAACAAACAACATTTTGGGAAAATTCAAACAAATATTCAGCAACTTGAGATGGAGTTATGCAATCTTCAGAGCAACAATCAGAACAATAACTCAGATCCATGGAGTCTACAGAGAGAACAATACCTCCACTTTCAAATCCAAGATCAATTAAAGCATGAAGAAACTTTATGGAGACAAAAATCTAGAATTAACTGGCTCACCACCACGGATCTGAATACTAAGTTCTACCATCTGTCTACCACAATTCGTCGCAGAAGAAATGGAATTGATTCGATCAAGATAAGCCCAGGTATTTGGACTATGGATCAAAATCTTATTGAATCTATTTTCATTAACCATTTTGAATCCATTTATACCTCTATGAATCCATCATTCCCAGAGCATCTTGAAAACCTTTTTCAAAGACAGATTTCAAATGAAGAAAATGACTTCCTTGTTGCTATACCATTGGAAGAGGAAATTCTTGGAGCTATAAAGCAAATTCCAAACAACAAGGCTCCAGGCCCAGATGGAATGACAGGTCTTTTTTATAAGCATTACTGGCAAATTATCAAATTTGATGTGGTAGCAGCAGTTCAAAATTTTTTCAGAAGTGGGAAACTCCTGAAACAGATAAATCACACTCACATAGCTCTCATTCCAAAAATAGCCAGTCCAAATGCTCCTCAACATTATAGACCTATCAGCCTCACCAATGTCATTTACAAAGTCATCACAAAAATTCTGGCAAACCGTTTAAAGCAATCTCTCCCAAGTATCATATCCCCTTTCCAAATAGCTTTCGTTCCGGGTCGTAACATTAAAGAAAATTCCATTATTGCCCATGAGATGTTTCATCACTTAAAACACCATAGAGGAAAAAAAGGTCAAATGGCTTTGAAGCTTGATATGGAAAAAGCATTTGACTATATAGAATGGAATTTCCTGTTTGCAGTTATGAAAGTTTTGGGTTTCAACTCGACTTGGATCAATCTCATTAAGGAGTGTATTACAACGGCTACTTTCTCTATTCTCATCAATGGATCTCCAAAAGGTTTTTTTAAAGCACAAAGAGGACTCCGGCAAGGTGATCCTATCTCACCTTTTCTCTTCATATTATGTACGGAGGTTCTTTCAAGACTTCTGATGAAATCAGAAAATTCAGGAAATCTGGAAGGTATCAAACTCAGTCGGGAATGTCCACCTATCTCTCACCTCCTTTTTGCAGATGATCTTATAATCTTTGGGAAGTCAAAAGAAAAGTCGATTTTAGCTATCAATCAAGTATTACAGAAATACCAATCTTGGTCTGGCCAACGCATAAATCAGAGTAAGTCTTCAATTTTTATCACACAAAATACAAGCATGGCAACAAGAAGGATCATCTTGTCAAATTTCCAGTTCAAAACAACATCAGCAAATATGAAATATCTGGGAATGCACACTTCTTATGGTCGATCTAGGAAAGAGGTTTACAAGGAACTGGTAGCAAAAATCAACAAAAAATTGGATGGATGGAAATCAAAAATGCTATCCCAAGCTGGAAGAACTATGCTTATTCGATCAGTAGCTAGCTCTATTCCAACATATCAGATGTCAATACATATGTTCCCAAAGTCTATTTGTAAGACTCTCAATTCCAGCTTTAGAGATTTCTGGTGGGGAAAATCAAATGAGCAAAGACACAAGCTTTATCTGAAATCTTGGAAATCCATTTGTCAGCCGAAAAGAGATGGAGGATTGGGTATACGCCTGATGGAAAATATGAACATGGCTTTAATAGCCAAGACAGGATGGGAAATGTCTAAATCTCAAACAAATACTATCTGGCAAAAACTCTTATCGAAGAAATATCTGAAATCAAGCATCTTCGAAAATACAATCTCAAAAGTCTCTGACTCACCTTTTTGGAAAGGATTGCTCAATACAAGACCACTACTGGAAAAAGGTAAATGCTTTCAAATTACCAATGGATTGTCTGTTAAAATTTGGTCTGACCCTTGGATACCAACTTTGGAAGGTTTCAAACCTTTCCCTCTTGACCAAACGATAGACCAATCAAACAATATGAAAGTCTCAGATTTGATTTCACAATCCAATGGTTCATGGAATATACCCATCCTAGAATCTCTTTTCCATCAGGATAGTATAAATGAAATCTTCAAAATTCCCTTACCTCTTTCCAACCAAGCCTCAGATGAAATAGTCTGGACTCCAACACAAAATGGAAATTTCTCAGTCAAAACGGCTTATCATTTAGTTTCCAATGCTGCAAATCCTCTCAGAGAAATTATCCCGGATATTCAATGGAGGAAAATATGGAGGCTTAGAATCCATGATCGGCACAAACTCCTTTTATGGAAAATAATATGGGATTTGTTGCCTACAAGAGGTCGTCTTAAACATTTTATCCCAACATTATCTTCTATAAATTGCCCTCTTTGTGATAGTACAGAGGAGACTCTCTTACATCTATTTGTAGAATGCCCTGTATCAAGAATACTATGGAGTCAGAGTAGTTGGCCTTTAAATCTCTCTTCTTTGGGCTTATCTTCTATGAAAGACTGGATGCAGTTTATTTTAAACCCCATGAGCAAGTTGGGGCTAACCTCACAAGAAGAGCATCCTTTCAAGATTTTTGCAGCACTGTTCTTAGATTTTATTTGGAGACTTCGAAATGACTCTGTTCATAACCAAAAGGTATGGTCTATCCAAAAGCTTTCTTCTCAATTAAATCTCTCTTATGAAGAAAATTTGCAAGCTTGGAAAGACATTACCAATTGCAAATTGGGGAAAAAATGGCAAAATCCTCCACCAAACCATATCTCTATATCATTTGATGCAGCGGTCAGAAACTCTTTCTCTATGGCAGTCGCAGTTAGTAGAAACTCACAAGGGGATGTAATTGAAGTTTGGACTGAGAAGAACCCTACTACAATCCCAGTTATTGCTGAAGCTCTGGCAGCAAAGCTGGCTCTCAAAATGGCTGAACTCATCAACACCTCTCATATCTCCCTAGTTGGAGATTCTCAGCTGGTAATATTCTCTATTTCTAAAATAGAGTTGATTTGGCAAATATCTACCATCTCGGATGATATTGCAAATTCTCTAAAATTGCATCCAGGCTGGCTTTTCAACAAGATAGATCGATCACAAAATCGACTTGCGCACTCCATTGTGCAATGGGCAGCTACAAACTTTTTGTTTGGTAGCATTCCTTTAGATTTTATCCCCCCCAGTATTTTACTTCTAGATAGTGGGAAAGATCCCCCTTATGGTTTGTAATATTTCAGATCTTTATATCTATCTATATAATATATCTGCTTGATTAGAAAAAAAAAAAAAATGATGCAAACTGTCACGAGTCAAGTCATTTCTTTTACTTTTTCGAGTAGGCCACCTATATATACTTTAAATAAACTGAATGACATTAAATATTTTATTAAAATATTAAATAAAATATTATTTTAATATTATTTTTATTTTAAAATTTTAAAATAAAATTTAAATTATTTAATATATTTTATATAAAAATTTTAAAAAATTATAATAATTATACGAGATAAATATAGATAATTTTTCTGAAAATATTTATTTTCTAAGTTTTATTCTATTGACTAAAATCTATGAAAACTCCGCTACCCACATATAAATATAGGGAAATAATCTAATTATAAAAAGATTATATAAAAATAATTCTAAAAATTGACATGGTTTAATGTGATTCGTTAGATTTTAAAATTACTTTTATTGTAAAGTAGATATAATAGATCAAATGAAACTACATCAGTTTATGAGATTACTTTTGTGTGATTCCTTTGTGGATGTAGCAGTATTCATAAATTTATAACGTATAAATCTCATTAAATATTTAAAAAAATAAAATTTATCATAAAAATATCAAAATATTTATGTGCAGTCACTTTTGTAACTGATTTGATTGGTTGTGTCACTTTTTTTAACATTAGCTCTATATACAATTATCCTTAGAGGATTGTATTACAGTCCCAATGTATGAAATGACCAGATTGTCCCCATTTTATGCTTGAATTGACTACATTGCCCCTCTTTCTTCTACAACCTAAACCCGAAATATTTCAAATTACAAAAAATTGTTTTTCCCTCTGCCGTACATGCTCCCCAACCCAAACTACTCACTCCCCCACCATCAATGACCACCCCCAACCCAATCTCTTCCGTCCCTTACAAATATTTTCATTTGCTGTTCTTTCTGCTCAAATATTTTGTCTCCAATTTTTATTATTTTTGTTTTGAAATTTATGGAATGCAATTGTAGAAGATGGAGGAAATTAGAGCATTGGATAGAGGCAGCTTGTTTGCCTAGCTAGAGTGCTCCTCAAGAAGAGAAGAATTCCGGTGTTGGACGAAGCTACTGCTTCTATTGATATTGCAACAGATAATTTAATTCAAGAAACAATAAAAAAGGAAACAAATGGATGCATCATCATTACTGTAGCTCATCGAATAAATATTGTTATCAACAATGAATCGGTTCTGGTCCTGGATGAAGGTATGCTAAGAAATCCAATAGCCATTTTAGAAATTGGAAGGATTGACTTCTTGAGCTTTTTCATATATATAAAATTGCTAAAAATTATATAGAAGTCATTACAATTCAACCATGTGCATTTATGAATGAATCATACTAATTGGTGCATGTCTTAAAGAGTGTCCAATCCACTTAAAAGATTCTCCAACTCCAAGCTCAGAAACTCCAATCCATTGACGGTCACAACCTTTTGCAAAATTCCTTGAAATATCGTACTTATATTGTTGTAGCCAAATCTAATAAAGGCGTCTGCTTATTATTCCACGCAGCATGAAAGTCAAGGAATGCGATGGGGAGAGGCAACGATGATAGTGATGGCGATTGGGCGAGGGGAGGACAATTTCATCGAAGGAATGAAAGTTTCTCGCCAGAAGACCTCCATTGGGCGTCCCTTTCCCCCTTTTCTTTTCATGTAATGAAATGTAGCGTTTCATTTAGTAATGAAACACTACATTTCATTTAGGTCTGCAAAGCAATCTCCCGAATGGGGACTGCAAATAGATTTATTCTTTTTTAATATAAAATAATTATTTAACTAATCATATTAGTAGAGTGCATGACAAAAAGTACGTAAAAGTAATTGGATGTTGCAAAACTCTAACAATTTTAACTTTTAAGTTAATTTGTCTCTGCAAAATTTGCACAGCTATATTGAGATAAACACTTTTCATATTAGATATATGAAAAATGATATTTGCAATCATAGAATGTATAAGCGTCACGTAATTTTTTAAAAACAAATTGAGTAAATACAAACTCATATGATAAAAATTAATTTTTTAATAATAAACTTCATTCTATTACAAAAGATTATGTGTCATTTGCATACTCTACGACTATATCTTATATTTATCTAAGATCATAAAAGCAAAATAAGGGCCCAAACACGTTGGCCAATAAACGACACAACATTAGTTAGACTCCAACAACAAACGAGCAATGTTACTTATAATCTTTAAATAGAAACTGCAATACAAATCTAAATAATTTTATCTTTAAAATTTTTTAAAATTATAAAAATATCATTCTTAAAATGATATTATTTTTCATTTAATAAAATACTATACGTACAATCTCGACTTAAAGACTGCCAATAGAATTAACACGTTGGCCAATTGACGACACAACATTAGTTAGACTCCAACAACAAATAGCATTGCTACGTACTGCCATAAACTTTACTGTTGCAAATTCCTACGCAGACGGCGGGTAATGTTGGTATAAAGGTTGTTTCAGAAGTCTACAATGAACAGTCATATACCAATAATAATAATAATAATAATAATGGCAGATCCTACTCAATTACACATGCGCTTGGATTTGGATTTTCACGTTGTTTGAAAATGACCCTCCACTACCAGTCTACCACCTTTCCAAATAACTTTTTCTTTTTTCAATGGAAAATTTAAATACGTATATATCTCTGTGTCTATATATATATATATATTTTTTTTCTGTTCATTTATAACTCTCTTTTATAATATGAACGGAATCTTTACCAGTTAATGATCTTCGAGCTGATAAGACTGGTGGCTGTTTCCATTTTGTTTCCTTTTCTTTTGTGAAGATTAAAAGAGGTAAGGAAGGAAAGCCATGTTCGTTCTTTATCCGAGAATTTTTTTCAACCAACTTGATATAGTTTTCGTTTCCTCGCTTTGTTTCTAGATGTAGGTTTCTGGGTTTTTGATAGCTGTGAGAATCTGTGTCTGATCAAGCTTTCTGCTTGGATTCTAGTTTTTGGAATTTCGGTTCTGAGTGGTTTTTCTTTAATACGGTGATTCGTTGGGATTCCTCGCCTTCATAGTTCTCTGACGGGTCAATCTACTTTTCCATATGTGCACCTTTGACTTCGGATCGGATTATTTGTTTAATTTAATGCGATAATGATTTTCGAAATTGGGTTGTCAGTAAATTCCACTGATTTTTGTTTTCTCAGCAACTTTGATTTCCATGGTTATATACTCTCATTCCTCGCATTGCCATATTCTTGCCTGTTACTAAGACTACCGAACCTTTCCGATTTTCATATTGCCTTGGAGCTTTCCGAATGAACTGCAGGAGTCTCTTTCTGCTCCAATTGTTTCGTTTGATGGGAAATCTCATACTAAGCTGTATAGTTATCTACAGGAATGGAAATTCATTGGTGTCAGCATATAAATGATTCGTCAACATCTATTGTTATGATTGCTAAAGAATACCTTTTGTTATGGTTTGAAGAAACGGTAGGACAGAGATACAAAAGTGTAAAAATTATAGCTTGATAAAACATCAATTTACCTTCTATTGGTAGAATTGTTAGATAATGGCTTCATTAGCCCCAAAAATTTGGGTTGAGTGGCTCTATCTTGAGTTAAGGCACCTTTGGAAGGTTGACGAAATCTACCCCCAATCCCTTTGGCAGCTATGCCTTGGGGTTTATCTCTCTGTAATTGCTCTGTACTTGTGGGATGGGGGAACTGCCACAGTCCTGGGAAATTACTTAGTGCTTGGAGAGTCCAGGACCCTGTGTTATAATTATGAAAGAAACTGAAGATTATGGTTTTCTGGGATTGTATGGTAAGTGCAAATTCTATGTAGGGCATGGAGATTATTGGTTTGAAAGTAGTCCATGAAATTTGTAAACTACATTGATGGTAGATGTTATAGCTTTCCTAGTTCATCATGATTTGGTGTTCGCAGCTTCCTGATTGCCTAACCCATTTCCTCTCAGCAGGTACTCAGATATTGTTTTTGGTTTTGGCACAATAGCACATTTTTAAATATATCTCAATAATTGCTATGGGGTCTGAAGGGCCTCCTGCAGTAACAATTTATGTGACGGGTTTCAAAAAATTCCATGGAGTTTCGGAGAATCCAACTGAGACAATTGTTGGTAATCTCAAAGAGTATGTAAAGAAGAAGGGATTGCCTAAAGGTCTAACTCTTGGGAGTTGCAGCATTCTTGAGACTGCAGGACAGGGAGCGCTTGCTCATTTATACCAGACATTGCAATCTGCCATTAGTGGGGTGGACACGGAATCTTCAAATTCTGGAAGAACTATTTGGGTCAGTTTCCATCATCTAATCTCTTCTGTTTTGTTGTATGTTTTTCCCCAATTACTCCTTTTCCAAGGTTATTTTTTTATAAGATTTTTTTCTTCAATTAGAAAAATTACAAATTTTGTTTTCCCATTTCCTATTCTTCCAACAGAGATGCTAACCGGGTAGGGGGATCTATTAAAATCAAACTGTGATTAGAAATCCCAATCTCTAATCAGCAGAGCATGAGCCAAAATTCTTAAGCTTCATTATATAGCTGGAAACATTGACGAAATGCATATTGGACACTTATTGGAAACGCTTCTTACTCTTGTAATAGCAGCACAGCATTAAGAATACTTGGGGTGATAAAAACTCTCGATTCTCTAGGATCTGCTGAACGTTCTGGCTTTACCATTTAGCTAATTCTTCACCCTTCTAATCCCCTTTCTGGCATACAAAATAGGAGACAAGAAATGAAGATAATGCAAGACTCAGAATAATTTTGAATTCATATGATTAGTGGCTCTATTAAGTTCATACGGGAACATGATACAGGTCTAGAAACTTATCAAACCCTGCTGAATATGATAGTGATTAAGATTGGCTTGTCACTTGGATCCTCTGCAAGTAATAATGGTTTCTCTACACCTTGAGAGAGGAGATGAAACTTGAGGATTGTAAAATGTTAATGAAACCTCTTAACCTCTTACTGTGGTTTCACTAAAATTGTCTTTTAAAACCTTAACCTAGAACCAGAACAGTATCTGCATCAAGCCAATGAAAATTCGTTGCTGCTGAGTTCACTGTATACTGTATTTATATGAGTTATGTACCGTGCATTTGTAACTACCTTTCTTCAGGTACACTTTGGAGTTAATAGTGGTGCAACAAGGTTTGCCCTTGAGCATCAAGCTGTCAATGAGGCTACTTTTCGTTGTCCTGATGAGATGGGATGGAAGCCCCAGGTTAGATGAAGTTGCTAAGGTTTCTTGTGCACATGTAGATTTTATTTCATTGCACATTTTAAATGTAATTTTTTTGAACTTACCTCATTTTATGTTATGTAGAAAGCTCCCATCATTCCTGCAGATGGTGGAATCTCACGCATACGAAAGGTAAAATGTGTTTTTCTCATTACTTTCATGAAAAAAGAGTAAATTTTTTTTTTTTTTTGTCTTCATATAGTTTCATTGAGTTATAATAGACCATTTGTTTAGTGCTATATATATTTGCACACATGCATACGTATAGATAGATAGGTATTATTTAATTATAAACTCGCTTACCATATTATTTGCACACATGCATACGTATACCTCATTTGCACACTTGCTTGATGGATGAAACTAAAGTTAAATGGTATTTATGCCAATTTGCGGTCACGTCTCTTACGTGTGCTTTCTTTCTTGTTCGCTTAAAATTTAGCAAATCTATGGCCACTTCTCTGTTTGAGCATTTAAATTTTTGCTTTGGTTTAAGGATTTGTTGCTTTTGTGGGGAAGAATGTGATTGTAGAAAGAAATATATTTTTGTATTGCAAGTGGTACAAAAGTCAACTTTATGGGAAGCAGGTCATTCACTTTTTGTGTCTAACCCGTCTAAGTTATTTGAGCTGTCCTGTTGGCTACTGTTTTTATGCAAGTGGAAAGGTCTTGCTGGCTCCTGTTTTTATATGGAAGAGATTAAGTCCAACTTCAATCAAAATAGCGGCATTTACATTCGAAAGATTTTAGTTTTATACTGTTGCAAAACAGAGTTGCAGTCTAGTATTCTTTGTTTCGATGGCATGGATACATTATTTTTTTATTATTCCCCCTCTCAAATAAAATTTCTGTTAAGATTTGAGTAGAGGACAGTTAGACGTGCACTGATTTCCTCTAAAGTTAATGTTGACCAAAATCTCAGCACCTGACTCTCTTTATCTTCTTTTCTTGTTGTCTTGATGCTTGTGTGGAGGTACCTGTTTATACAAGACTGCATGTCACAGTTGTCCAGAAGTAGAATGTATCTCATTGGACAATTGCTTTTCTTTGTCATGGTTTTGTGATTTATTCATGACTATTCTGTATTTTTCTCTGTTTCACCCTTCTAAATTGTTATCTTTGTTCCCACTGCACAGACTTCTCTTCCAGTTGAGGAGGTCACCAAGGCCTTAGCAAATATGGGTTATAAAGTGATGACCTCTGATGATGCAGGCCGCTTTGTGTGCAATTATGTTTACTATCATTCCCTTCGGTTTGCAGAACAAAATGGGACCAAATCGTTATTTGTGCACGTGCCTCTCTTCTTGACGATAGACGAGGAGACCCAAATGCAGTTCGCTGCTGCATTGTTGGAGGTACTAGCTTCTTTAAATTGATACAATCCACCCACAACTTCATGTCCAAGAGCTCTGTCCTCGTGATGTTGGCTTTTTTCTGTAAAGGTGGCTGGATGCATTTCTATTAGTATGCTTCAGTTAAAAAAAAAAATGTTTGTTTGACATGTTTAAAAATAAGAAATAAAGAAAATGTGTTTTAATGGTTAAGGAATCTATTGCACATGTACTTGATGCATTGTGGTGAATGCTTTTGGCAACTTGCTGAAATCTTATATGGCAATTTATGAGTGAAATGCTAGTTTGCTTATTATTGTTTGCCCATTTAATTCTCTGTGCCTCATAGCTCAAAGCTTGCTTTTTATGATTTAGTTTTCTCCTGGATGGTTTATACCTGGATTGCTTGCACTTAACGTTTTCATTCTGCATATACAATAAGAACATATTCGATGTAATTATCAATTTCAATGGATAGTTGTAGTTGGAGGCTAATGCTTTTTCTTAAGCCTTTTTGAGCACACATTACACTTCTATGTTGCGAGTATCCTTGTTATCACTTACTAACAACTTTCACTTTACTCAAATTTTCTTGGGTAGATTGGCAACAGACAACTCTTTTTCGCTTCTTCTTGAGTGTGAATCCGTACTTGTTCTCTACAAAATGTGCCATAATTTGGCCATATGGTTATCTCACTGTGAGCTTACTCTGTTCTGAACTTCTGAAGTAGCGACATGTCGCTTTGTAGAATTAGTTATTTGAGGGCAAGTTAATAATAAGAACTCAAAATGATTGAACTAGCAAAAGATATTCAAGCAGAGAAGAAAATTACGGAAAGTGCTGACAAAGTTCTAGACGACGTAAAGAACAGAGGAAGAACCTTATTGGTGTGATTTGATGTGTCAAAATAAAGACTTGGGAATAGTTTTTTTTTGTTGATAAGCTGGTTGCTTAGCAAGTTTGCGAGCTTGGCATTGATACCAGCTTTTATCTCTACGTGCAATACCATTCATGAGTCTCTGTACAGATTTCAGCCAAGTTCAAGAACGAAACTTTCACAAACTAGAGAACATTTTTCGGAGATTTATATCTTTGGTTAGTTCTCAAGTTTCTGACGATGTTGTGAATTCCTAGCAATACAATAGTCGGTATACCTTTCATCTTTTATTTCATCCGGACTCTTTCGTATTGTTACGGGTATTTCATCAATTCCGGTAAGTTCAAGCAGTATTTACATTTCAGCCGGAGAGTGTGCTTAAAAACCATGGCATCTTGATAAAATGGTTGCAGACCTCTTTTCCAAATCCCGTAGTATTGTCCCGGTTAGTATCTGCAATAAAAAAGACAACTTGGCGTTATAATGGGGCTGCAATCGACGTTTGGTCGCTGGAAAGCAGGGGAAAACGAGGCTGGGAATTTAGATTATTCCATAATTCCCAAAAATCTCAATTTTTATTATAATATATATCATTCTTGTAAGGGGATTTTTCCCCACAAGCCGAAGGCCCAGAATGCAGGCCCAAATATAGGTAGCCAAGGTCGGCCGGACGACCCATCGGCCCATTAAGAACCCCTGGCCACAAGGTTAAGGTCAATCTATGGTCATAATCGCGTGAAAAGTTTCAAAATGCGGTGAAGGAAGAGACACGTCACTTCTACCTTCTCCTACAACGCCTAGCCTCAGAGAACCTGTGCAGGCAAGCAAGCGGAAAAAGCGAGGAGCCTTGATCTTCTGAAAACAAGTGAGAAGGAGTCTGACGGAGTGTACCTATAGTAGGACAGAAGAGACAGGAAGCCACACTGTATTTATTGCGCCACCGTATGAGGCCCTGCCGCATTAAAGAGCTCTGACCAAGGGAACAGCTGCAGTGACATGTACCCCTAATATAGGGTATGGGCAGTTGATCCCCAGAATCCTAGTATAAAAGCCAATCCTCAAGTATGAAGGTCTCTCTCTCTCTGATTCCCTACTTTCTCGCACGAACTATTAGTGATATTGACTTAAACATTAGAGACTCTCTAGCCTCCACCAAGACCTCCAATTCTGTGTGTTTCCTTTGAGTGAGCAGGCTCAAGATCCAAGACCTAAGTCGCTAGAGCCTGGCTCAAAAGTGTGCGAAATACGACGTTAATAGTGACGCCGTCTGTGGGATTGTCATGGACTTCATGTGTCCTTCATATGCTTGAACAACCCATTCTCAGAAGACTTGGGGATAAGAAGAAGTAACATTAATAAACATGAAAACAAGGCTCGCGGTGATGGAACATCTGGTAGGGAAGGAGAACAAGGTGCTCAAAGAGGCCACTAACGAGTCAAAAAATGACGTGGAGCCAAGCAATAGGGAATGCAAAAGCTTTGGAAATGCTAGAGGGGGAGGCGACATGGAGGAAGAAATGAAGAACGAGCAGAACGTCCTCCCACGTCTACCTAAGTGCATCCCGGTATATAGCGAGTTCCGGAATGAGCAAGCGCTTAGGAACATGAATGTGATATTTTTGTAATTTTAATGGATATATATTGATTTTTTTTTCGTAATTTTTACTCCAGTTCTCACATCTAAATATTCTTATATGTGTTTTAAATTTTTAAGACTTGCATTGATATAATTTTGAAATATAATTCATTCATATATAATTAATTTATCTACATATAAAGTATTCCGAAACGGTACTAGTATCGAAATATTCCGTTCAAATACTTTAACTGAAACAGTCACCAAAACGATATTCAAAACTTTGATATATCCTTATCTTAAAATATAATTATGAAATATATTATGAAATTTGTTGTATTGCTCGCCTTGAGACATTATCTCATCCTTCCTATCATATGGGTTTCTTGTCTCGTTGCTTTGTCTCACCATCCTTTTTCCATGGGCGATGTCATAGGGGATTACCTAGAAAGCATTAATCAAAGGAAAATTTTATACATCACATTACCATCTCACTCTGATCCTACTATGTAATATGTGGTATATTTATCACCATTAGATGATCCTTTATTAGATGATAAAATATGTTATATCTTACATAGTGGGATGAAAATAAGATGAGAGTATAGAATATAACATTACTCAAATAATTCTCAGCTTTAAATTTTATCAATTTCAATTTTAATAATACATTTTAAGTGATTTTATATATTAATTTTTTATACGAACATATATTCAAAATGTCACATCAACAGTGTGAATTATAATTATAAAATTTAAAATAAAAAGAAAAAACTTAATTTCTCTCTTTGTTTATAGAGCATACTTTGGTCTACTATAATTTTCTCATCCAAATATTTTTGGATGGGAGCATTGTTGGTCTGTAGTAGACTTCTTCTTTTTTTGTCTACAGCTAAAGTTATTCTTCCCAACCAAATAAAACTCATCGCCTCAACATATTTCACTTCAAACTTTCATCTCAACTTCACTTATGTAATTTTCTGCAATCTCATGTTTCATGCAGGGAGATTTTTTATTTATTTAAATCTATAAGGTGGAATCCATACAAAAAGGTGGGGGAAAACATCTTTCACTCTCAACAGTCGTCCACAAATGTGAAACTAAAATGGTCAATAACTTCTTGGATAAGTGCCAGCAGAAAAACGAGTTCAATATGGCAAGTTTCACGCTGACCATTCCTTGGTAGGGGCCCGCAACTATGAACTACAAATTATTCACATGTTATATAAAGAATACAAAGACCAAACCTGCCTAATAAGTAGAACAGAGCTGCGTTTAAGTTGAAAATTTCAACCATTAATCCAATTATTGAATGGAACACGTCAAGGATAACATTATTCAACTAAATACCATACGCAGCACAGGACAAACGTGGTTGAGCTCATCCAAACAGACAAAAAAGTGGTTGGTTCTCCCGAGATAGATAGACTGACAAATGAGGGTTGTTGAAATACCAACACAGAAAGAAGCCACTAGACATATGCAGATGTCTTCTAGAAATACGAATATAGATAAAGACATTTAGATAGTGCTGATATTTGTCTTCTATGTGAGGTTACAAGCTGAATCGATACAGGAACAGGGTATTCAGAACATGACCCATCGAGGGGTTTGGGCAAGTTGCGTGGCATATCTCTAGATCTGCTTTTACAAAACAAGGCGATACAACAAAAGATACATTGAAGGAAAGGAGAACAAATGGCATAAATTGAAGGAACACAATACATTCATTCATTGCTTCCATATAGCGACAACACTATCGCGGGTTCATTACAATTCACATCAAATCACAAACCAACAATGGGGCATTGCTTTCTTGCATGCTCTGGGATCAATCTCACCAAAATTTCAACCGGTACCCCCTTCAATTCTAGTTGACAATCAGCAGCAGCAAATGGCAACAAGATCTTGTTAGACTTTTGCAATTGTTTAAATGTTTAAAAAAATGTAACCACAAAATGTAAACATACCATGTGATTTAAAGTTGAATAAAGGTGGGAGGAAACGTCCATTTGGCAAGCGACTGTTTGGATCACGAAGCTCATCAAAAAAAGGATGTATCAAGGCATCTAGCTGCATTCCAATTGGAGCATAATTAGCAAGCCCAAAGCTTACAAAACAAAGGAACGAGAAGGCAAAATAGAACAAAATGTCACAAAAGACAAGATGTTGCTGTTCAAAAACAATTCTGATTGTCCAGCAGCACGACCCCAGTTAGTTGGAAAATGGATCCATAGAGCCGACCTTAATAAGTTGGGGTCCTGGAAAGTTTATTATGGTGCCAATGCAAAACATGCTTCTAGGACAAACATTCAGTGGTGACATGGTAACAAGATGAGCTGCGAGCTAAGTTTCAAAAAAGAATATGCTCGTCAAAGACATTGGAAGATGCTATTGTACAATTTCCACTACTTCTGAGACACATTCCCAGCTGGCCCCCAGTTATGGAAACTTTATATAGCTCTGACTCACCTCTTTTTTTCTTTTTAAATGAATTCGAATCCCCCATTTAAGATCATGACCTGTATAATCAGACATTTTTGGTGAACTTTTTCATTTATGCCCTTTCCAAACCCACCCATCCCAGAAAAAAAGGGGGAAAAACAAAGGATCTATAGTTTATAAACAATCTCTTCCATCTTGCAACTATATTGAACAATTACCAAGATTGACTGACCAGATTTCTACGTTGAATGCCTGAATAAGATAATAGAAATTTAAGATACTATTAACTAATATATACAAGCATTATACCTAGTGATGAATGTCCCTTAAGAGTGAAGGTAAAATGCCAGGACAATAGAAATTTAAGATATAATGTACTCACAGCTGCGCATCGTAGGTTTGGGGAGTACTGCAGTAGTCTTGAAACCAGATCAACAGCTTCTGGAGGCATACGCTTGTGGAATATCTAATCAAAGACAACTTGCAAGCATTATGGTAAAGCGGTCTGATAAAGAAAAATACATGAGATTTTGACATTTACATTATGAATACCTTATGCCATGGATGAGCTTTAATCTGAGGGAATTTGAACTCTGTATAGTTAGGGTTCATGCATTTGATTTCCTCCCTTGTCGGAGTGCCCAGAATCTATAACAAAGAAGAAGTCATGATACAGCATCGAGGGGAGGGAGATTAAAAAATAAAAGTAAAGAAGAATGAGGCCAACTACTGCTTGGCCTAAGAGGCTAAAAGCTAACACATCTTTTGGGTTATTGTCAGCCCAGTGAAAGAATTATAATTAAAAATCCTCAATACACTTATCAGATAGATTCAACTCACAAAAATATTCAAGCATCACTCACACAAATCAGCAATATTAGAGAATTACAAGAAAGTCCACGATGTTACAGTTACCTTTATTATCTCCACCAGCTGGTCGACTCCACTCTCCCCAGGAAACAGAGGCTGACAGAATGAAAACTCATTTTAAGCTATGTAAATATAATTACATGACTGATAGCTTGAAAGAGCTTACATGTATAATCACCAACCTGTCCAAGCAGTAGCTCAGCAAGAACACAGCCAGCAGACCATATGTCAATAGCTGTAGTATACTCAGTTGCTCCAAATATAAGCTCTGGTGCTCGATAATATCTAGAGCAGATGTAAGATATATTTGGTTCCCCTTTTACCTGTCAAACGTCAAAGAAAATAAAGACATTGAATAATCCTATAGAAATCAAGACAACTAAAGCTGCAGGAAAAATAGCATGGATAATAAAAACATAAACATACCAAGACTTTCGCACTTCCAAAGTCACATAATTTAACCTGGTGTGTATGTGGATTCACCTGCACAAAGCACAAGTTTTTACTTCGAAAAAGTAGTTAAATTGAATTCCTGTCTCAGGCGATCCTCGCCACTCCCCAAACCACCCCTTCAGAAGCATATATGCAATTTTAGTAGTAAGCATACCAAAAGATTTTGAGGTTTAATGTCCCTATGACACACTCCAATGCAGCGATGAATATATGATAGTGCCCTAAAGATCTGCAAAAAATAAAGATCATTGTGAAATCTCAGAAGGAACAAAATAAATTGATTGAACCATGGAAACAACAAATGTCAATGAACTTAGAGCTGGCTACAACCCTTCCCAACAAAAATTTCACTTTTACCAATCTTATGAACATTTGAACATTCTCGAAACACAAATTGCAGACCAGAAATACATAGTGAAAGCAACTCTCAAGTAAAATTACCTGGTATGTATATAGTTTCACATATATCAACGGCATCCTTTGGTTCAATTTGTTGTAGTGTTTGATCACGCGATGAACAGTTTCAGGGACATATTCAAGTACCAAATTAAGGTACAGTTCATTCTTTTCGGTTGTTGAAAAGAAACAATGCTTCAAAGAGACAACATTAGGGTGGTCAAGAAGGCGCATAGTTTGCAGCTCTCGGTTTTTATATCTCTTGTCTTGAAGCACCTTCTTTATAGCCACAGTTTCACCAGTCTCTAAGCACTTTGCCTATATGAACATAGAAACCAGTTATATGCACATGAACAGTTCATATGAACTAAAAAAGGCTAAAGTAACAAATATTGCAATAATCTATAGTTTGAATGATATAAAACCTCACTTGGAACACAACTCCAAATGATCCATGTCCAACAACGCGCTCAGCCATATAGCTTATTGTCTGCAAGCATGAAGAAATGAGATTGCATTATAGGAAATACATAGAATTTCGCATCAATTGAAGCCCCAATGTATTTTATAAGCTAAAATGATGAAAACATGTATTCAAAATTTCATACCAATAAATATGCACACATCCAACTAACAAATTTACAATCATTGATGTTTTTTGCAATAGTTCAAAACCAGGTCAAGTTGGTTGGCCATTTGAGCATGTTGAAGAGAACAAAAATAAAATTAATAAAAAGAACAATACCAATAATTAATTTCAACTTTTTCATTTGAAGTAACACTCATAATTAATTCCAACTATTACACAAATATTGGGGGATATCTTGTAAGCCAAAGAAATACCTGCTTCGGTTGGCCATTTCTACCACCAATAGTTGTCACAATTATGTGGCCCGTCTCTGTCCCATTACCATCAACAACTGTGGCTTCCATTTCCTACATATTAATGAATCATATGAGTAACTAGCATATGAAATTCATAAATCAGATAAACACTAGTAAAACAGGAAGAACAATTAGAAGAAGAAATAGAAATTACAGATCAATGCTGTCCTTACTTTATCATCCTTGATTTTCATATCATTCATCTCCTCAGGCAACCGATCAACACCGATAGTATGACCACTGGGTTCTCTCAAACCCGAAGTAGGAGCTACGCCCACTGAAGCCATTGGTTTAAAAATTTTCCTTATATCCTACTTACGTTCTATTTTCACTGTGATTAAACAAATCATTTACCTGTTCAAATTGAAAGGCATTAACAGATTCAGTTACAGAACACTATATAAACAATAGAAAACAACACATCTTTTCCCATTCTCCACAATCCACAGAAAATTCATCATAAAGTAAAATAAAAGGAAACATAATGAGACCCAGAACCTACCAAACTACCAATCATACTAGAATCACCCATAAATTTGAGCTGAAGACAACAAAAATTCTCCTAGTTCAACAACCTAAACTTTTTTTTAATAATCACAAGTTTTTTTTTTAAATAATCAACACAACCTAAAGCTTTTATGCCACTCCTTAAAAAAATCAACCTTCACCAAATTTCTAAGTTCCCATTAAAGCACACAAGAAAAACCCAACAACATTTATTAATTATTTTTTTACAAATAAGAAAATCCCAAAAACATTTCTTTAACACAGTCAAAGTATGCATAGCCTTTTGTTTTGCTCAAAACTGGTGACTTCCACACGGAAATAAAACCGTAGAAACCCATCAAGAAAAATTCCATTTCTGACAAATGAAAAAAAGTGCCACATAGGTTAGAGATAGGGGTTTAGAGAGAGAGAGAGAGAGAAATGGGCATCGAGACGATGAACCCAAAACGGAAATTTTCATTTGCCATTCGGAGAACACTAAATGACCCAAACAAAAAAAAAACACAAAATCGTTTATGTTTCATACATACCCACAGATAATTGAAGGAAGAAAATCCAGAAATCTAATCATCAAAGCAACCAGATCCATCCCAAACTTCCTAATCAGAAACTAAAAAAAAAATGAACAAAGAAAGAAGGCTAGCCAAAGACCCATGGATCCATACCAACCAAAGTTCTAACACAGCAAATCCGATCAGAACACCAAATTAAAATAACTAAAACAAAGAATAAACCCACTAAATATGCCAAAAAAGTTTCTTTCTTCCTCAAGTTGCTGAAAATAAGGAATAGAGGAAGAGAACCATACCGATGGAACCAAAAATTACCAGGCATCAACGATAGCCTTTTGAACAACGATGTTTAGGAGAATCAGAGGCCTAGATCCATAGGCTTCGATGTGTTTTGAGTTGTTTTCCTCTTCTGGACTGGTGTTGTCAGATAGAGATGGACGGTTTGCTTTTTTTATGTGGTGCGTGCTATAATGCGCTGGTAACAGTCAAAGTTAGAACCCCTAAAAATTAATGTTACTGGTGCTCTCTCCCTTTTCTTTAAAAAACAAATGATAAATAAATTAGTTTTTTAAAAACATTGAGAATTTACTAAATTAAAATATGGCAAAACTTTGTAAGAAGCTGTCTTTCTTTTTTGACCGTTCAAACCCTACTTTCATTTTTTTTTCTTTTTTTCTATTTGGCTCAAGATTTGTTGGGAGATTTAATAAATGCACAAAGTATTTTGATTTTGACAGCTATGAGAAATTGCTTATTGGGCACGGGCACCCACTCCCCAAAAATAGAAATAAGAAAAATTATATATATCATGCTTATATTTTACTTTTATCCAATTATATAAAATATGATATATTTATTATTATTAAATAATAGTGATAAATAAGTAATATTATACACCATATTCTCATCCTATTAAGTGAGATGTGGCTCATTTATCACCATTAGATTAAAAAGAAACATACAATAAATGATCATTTAATAGTAATAAATGTGATACATCATACTTAGTAGAATGAAAGTAAAATGGTAGTATGGTATATAGAATTTTTCATGATAAATATGTCACATCTTACATAATTGGATGAAAGTGAAATAGTGGTATGGTATATAGCATTACTCAATCTTAAGAATCTTTATTTCATTTCTAAATTTAAGTAAGAAAAATATACAAATATACATAGCGAGTGTGAATATCCTACACCATATATAAATATTAATATTCATTTTATTTGTCTATCTCATTTTAATTTAAACTTAAAAGTTTGAATCAAATTTTTAAAGAATACTAATGGATGAAAAATTTTATTTTCAAACCAGTATGTAGAGCATACATTGTACAATGCTTACATGTTATAATTTGATTTGGAATATAAATTTTAAATTTTAAATTTTATAAATCAAATCTTAACATTTAAGTGATATGAATGGTGTGCTTTACATACATACTTGAAAATAAAATAACTCTTAATAGACACGGTTAAATTTATTTATTTTATCTATAAGTGACTGGTACAAGGGCTTCGCAAAGGGTTTCTCAGAATAACAAGTATCCAATGGCTACTGCTGCAATAGTGAATGAAGGGAATTGAGGTTCAATAGACGAAGGTGCTTCAAAGGGGGGAACGTGGAAGTGAAAGGCTAAAGCCCATGGAAGTTCAGGTCAGTCTGTCTTTCTCTCTACTAGAAGACATGTGCTGGTTTATTTTTATGTGATAAGAAAGAAGTTAGTGAATGTAAGAAGAAACAGAAGGGAATGGATGGGGCTCAGAGTAAGGCAACTGATGTCATATCAGCGGAGGCTGCCGAGGATCATGAGTCTACTCAGTTGGAACTTTTGAAGGCTTAAGAATTCTTAGACATTTCATAATCTTTACCTCATGGTGAAGAATAAGTCTCTCAAAGTGGTTTTCCTGATGGAAACATTACTAACAACCTCACGTATGGATAGAGTTAGGAGGAAATTCGATTTTGATTGTTGTTTTACTATTGAGCTTTGAGAGTATTTTCATGGTAATCCTTCTATTGAGATGTTGGCGGAGGAGTTAGTTGATCTAAGATGCAAAGTTACAAGAGATATGAACCAAAAGTTAGATAAGCCTTTTGTGAGGGCTGCGGTTGAAATGGCCTTATCACAAATGGCTTCTTTCAAGTCCCTTGGCCCAGATGGCTTTAGTCCCTATTTTTTTCAAGAGTATTAGAGTATTGTGGGTGGTAAGATTATTGCTGCAGTCCTGGATTTTCTAAATACAGGTTAGTTTATTAAGGAACTGAATCACACTAATTTGGTTTTAATCACTAAGACTGAGAGACCTATATCTACTAGTGAGTTTAGACCCATCAGTTTGAATAATATAGTATACAAACTAATGGCTAAAATATTAGCAAATAGATTAAAATAGTTTTTACCTGAAATTATATCCTATAATCATAGGGCTTTCATTCCTAGTAGATTAATTTATGATAATATTATAATTGCCTATAAGGCTCCTCATACCATGAGATCCAAATTAAAAGGGAAAATGGGCACTATTGCTATCAAACTGGATATGTCAAAAGCCTACGATAAGGTTGAATGGGACTATTTGGAGACTAT
Organism: Carya cathayensis; assembly: GCA_011037825.1. Lineage (NCBI taxonomy): Eukaryota > Viridiplantae > Streptophyta > Magnoliopsida > Fagales > Juglandaceae > Carya > Carya cathayensis. Next base: position 315,705 of record QGSO01000366.1, read on the forward strand.
TATGTTGAGATTGGGCTTCAGTAATAGATGAGTGGACAGAATTATGGTATGTATATCCATTGTTCAATATTCAATCTGGTCAATGGGCAAGGTAATAGATTAATTAGTCTTTTGAGGGGTTTAAGGCAAGGGAATCCTTTGTCCACTTACCTGTTTTTGTTGTGTGCTAAAGGACTTTCCTTTATATTACAACAAGCTAAGTCTCGAGGGTCATCAAAAGGGGTGAAGGTCACTAGGGGAGGTACCAGTATAAGTCATATGCTTTTTACAGATGATTGTTTGATTTTCTGCAAAGCTAAATTGGATCAACGGAGAACTTTAGAGGGTATTCTGAATACTTATGAAATGGCTTCAGGTCAAAAGCTTAATTTGAATAAAACCTCTTTGTTTTTTAGTTGTAATACTAAAAGAGAGGTGAAGGAATCTCTAGCTCAGACTATTGGGACTCGAATATGCGATGAAGCTAAAAGGGGAGGTCAAAGTACAAAGCTTTCTGTAGTATTAAAGTGAGAGTGGAGGATAGAATTAAAAGTTGGCATAATAAATTCCTCTCTTAGGTTGGTAAAGAGGTCTATTAAGAATGTGTCCCACCACCACAAAGGCAACCCTTCACCTGCACAATGTAAAGATACTCCAACGTGATACGCCTGGGAACACTCTGATGCTTAAGTGAGTAAAGTGTATCACACAAGTAATTCAGAATTCAAAGATTGATCGTCTTTGGGGTTACCTGGTATCTATAGAGGTTTCCTGTTGGATTATATCAGCATTATATGAGATTACCATCACGTGATGTCTATCTTGTGCAGTGTTTATTGACTTAGATCATCTTTAAGTAACCGAAACGATCATATACATGCATGAAATTCACTCATTACCAAGTTAGGCGGCATTTAGCGTGTAGATCCCTGTTAGGCCTAGGCTCTTCAGTTTAGGCCGGTTGACAGAGAGCTTTTATATTGGGCTTAAATACAAAATGGGCCCTCCAAGGTCCTTATTAAATCTCTGTTACAAGTTTGTCTACATATACTATGTCTATTTTTAAGTTGCCTTCCAAGCTCTGCAAAGAAGTTTTTCAATTGATAGCAAGATTTTGGTGGGGTCACATGACTAATCAAAAGAAAGTATAGTGGACATAGTCGACGACAGTGAGTTAGCCCAAAGGTCAATGTGGGTTGGGGTTTAGTGACATGGAAAGTTTCAATGAATCTCTATTGGCTAAACAGTTTTGGCGCCTATGCCTAATTCTCTTGTGACAAAAATAATGAAAGAGAAATATTACAAGCATGGGGACTTGATGAGTGCAGGGGTTGGAGGGACTTATTCTTTGATTTGGAGGAGTATAAATGGAGTAAGGGACTTAGTTAAGGCTAGACTGAGGTGGAGGGTACGTAATGGGCAGCATATCAAGATTTGGTGCGATAAATGGTTGCCAACTCCTTGCTCTTACATGGTTCAATCCTTTGTTAAGCTCCTAAAAAGTGAGGATATTGTGGGTAAACTACTCGAAGATGGTGGAAGATGGAAAGCTGAACTTATTGATAAAATCTTTTCAGAAGAAGAGGTAATTGTTATCAAAAGCCAGGTAAAGTAGGAGGAGTTATTGGGACAAATTGTTTTGGGGTATGACTAGGAATGGTCAATTCTCTGTAAAATCTACTTATTCCCTCTAGTCTCAAAGGAAATCTAAGTTAGTGGGTGATCCCTCTATCATTCAAGACCAATCGACCGTGTGGAAACATTTATGGGCTTTACAGGTACCACATGGTGTAAAAGTTTCATATGCGAGCCTGTCAATGAAGCATTAGCAACCCAAAGCAACCTGTTTAAAAGGAGAATTTCATATAACAATTTATGTCCAATCTGTAAATTGTAGATGGAAATAAGTAACCATGTCTTGTGCTCATGTGCAGTAGCTTAGGATGCTTGGGTAGATGATGAGAGTTTTTTATAGAAGGCAAAGTGTCTTAAGACTAATTTATGCTTCACCTAGAAGGAATTGCATGAGACTCTTACAATGTCTCAATTGGAATTATCTGCATGTGTTTTAAGGAAACTTTGGCTTAGGAGAAATAGGTTGGTCTTTTATGATGCTTTTGATGCACCAAGAACATTGTGGTTGAGCACAAGATCATAGTAACAGGTCAAAATGAAGGCAAGCGTGTTGTTAGAAATATTGTGAGATGGAGGAAACCAGAAGGGGAATGGCTAAAGGCAAATTGGGACGTTGCCTATTCTAAGAGTAATAAAAAGATGGGAGGGGGTTGTGCGGTTAGAAACTGTAATGGGGATATTTTTGCTGTTGTAGCTTGGCCTAGGAGTTTTATCTCTAATCCTTTACATGCCGAAGCCTTAGCTTTGGAGAGAGCTACTGATTTATGTACTGAACTGGGGTTTTAGAAGGTTGTTTTTTAGGGAGATTATCTTATCTTGGTGAAGGATAATCTTTGCAAAGAGGAGAATATGTCATGGTATGGTTAGATTGTGGAAGACTTGAAACTAGTTTTCACTAACGAAACAAGAAGACAACTACAACATGTACCTCGACAAGGAAACCAGACAGCTCATCTTCTTGCAAAACTGGCTCTACAATATAATGAAGAAGTTGTTTGGCTTGAAGAGGGACCACGAGAGATTATGAACTATATTGATCAAGAAAAAGTTTAATTATCTCATTAATGATATGGATGGATTTCTTTCCAAAAAAAAAAAAAAATTCTCAACTAATCCTAATGACTACTTTTCTAAATATATCTAGTAAGCTCTTAAAAGAAAAGGATAAAATGCAAATTTTGTTTGAATTAGAGTTAGACGGATATAAACCCATAAAATGAGTCTCATGTCGATAAATGATTATATGAACAATAATTAAAGGAGTTTTCATATAATTTAAGGGATTATATGAACAATAATCTAATGTCTCGTTTGATTGTTGGAGTGCACTGAGATCAACTCAGTTCAATTTAATTTTAAACTAAGTCTAACAACTAAACACAATTATTAAATCACTAAACTTATTTCAATTCAAAATCTCTTATATTTCGGACCCACAACCTTTTTCAACTCAACATTTTGTTACACGTGGGACCCACAATTATTTTCAATTTTTCATAAACAAATATAAACTCATCTTAGGTAAACTCCACAAAAATTATTTCATCATCTCAACTAACTACTATTTATAAATAATTTAACTTAACTTAACTAAACTCAACATCCAAACACAGCCTTAATGCTATTCAAGAAATTTGCTTGAATAATATATATTTTGCAATTTCTATTTTGTGTCTATCTCTGGCACAATAATTCGAACAATAATTCTATTGAATCCATCATATGGCACGCTTGTTATCGACTTCTAATTCTGTTTGTATGTATATATTTTTATTGTGAATAAAGCATTTGATATTATAAAAAAAAAAAAAGGATACATGTGAAGTTTATGCCTACAATTTTATTCTTTATTTTAAGATAGGGAACTTTTAGGTCCATTCATATAATCCCTTTAAATTATAATGAAATCTCCTTTAATTATTGTTCATATAATCATTTATCGACATAATTGCTTGGAAACATTCTTTTTGCAATTATATCTTTTCAAAAATTCAACAGACATGTCCCCTTATGAGGCTAACATGGTCTTTTCGCAACGGGCGCCTCTTTCGTCAGGAGCGTCCAAATCATTTTCAGAAACATGCGAATATACATGCAAAATTGCTAGCGTCATTGTGCCCTAAGCAGACATGATATTTAAGTCAACGATATGATGTCGGAAAATTAGGCAGGTTGCCTCTGGATAAACCATTACAATTGGAGCATATGCCTCTCTCTCTCTCTCTCTCTCTCTCTCTCTCTCTCTCTTCAAATTTTCTTACGTATATGTTTGTCTATCTTGAATAATATTATATACAGTCGTGAATTATTATAAAATCATCTTGCAGACATTTTAAAAAAGAAAGAGATTCATTATTAAAATATTAACTACTTTTTTTTGTAAGTTGTATTTTAAAATGATTACGTAGCGCTTATGCACTCACGACTGCAAGTATCATTCCCCTAACTTATTTTTACAAGAGTTACTAACTTGTTTTTTGTTTGGTAATTGTTTGGGAGTTAGTAGATTTTGTAACTACTCTTTTGGATCTTGTAAAATCTATTTTTTTAAATTTCTATGTATTACAAAAATAAAAATTGAGGTAAGGTTTTATGTTGATTGATATATATATATATATTTTTTAATTAATTAATAAAGTTTTTTTCCATTTAAACATCATTAGTATATATTCTTATAATTTCAGAGAGTTATTAAAATGAAAGAAAAATTAGGTAATGATTAGAGAAGTGGGATGGGTAGAAACCGGTAAACAACAAATAAGCAGTCATAATTAAAATAGAAGAAAAAAAATTCACCTAACCCCACTTAGAGCCTAATAAAAAGAAAAACTGGCTGTTGTTGGAGGATCAACGCTCCTAATGACACTGGCGGTGGAACAATCAGCCCCTAATAATGACTAAATGTCCAACTAAATAATAAGGAAAAAGCCCCTTTGCCGCCTGGGGCTGACCGCTGGGCAAATTTTTTTTTTTTTTTTACTTAGTGATTAAGAAAATGATTTTAAATGTATTTGTGTATTTTTTTTTTACTTAATAATTAAGAAAGTGATTAAAAAAATATGAAATGAAAAAAAAAAAAAAAAAAAACCGCCTAGCGGTATGTTTGGGGCGGCACAGTAGCCTTACCCAAATAATAAATAGCGGTTGTCATTTAACTATTTAGAAATTCTGGCCAAAAGTCTAATGGCCTAATGACATATAACTCAGTTCTCTAAGGGCAGGTTTAGAAGACATATCTCAATTCAAAATTATCATCTCAACTCAAAATTCTCATCTTATTATTACAATTTTTTTAAATTTTTACAAAAAATATAATAAATAATTTAACTTTTTTAAATTTCAATACAATTTTTTCAAATCCCAAAACAATAATAATACTCAAAAATAATATTTTAAATTTTCATTTTAACTCAAAATTCTCATTTTACTTACCAAACCTATCATAAGTAAAAAACTTGGATTTAAAATCCCCTACGCCCTTTATTAAAAAAGAAAGAAAGAAATTCTATTTATAAGTCAACGTGGATAATATATTTAATAAAATATTTATATAGTTTTATTTATAAGTCAACGTAGATAACAATTTAACAAAATATTTATATGACATGACAGGATTTGAAAAATAAATTTTACATTCCAATTGTTAATAGCTTTAAGGTTTGGTATCAAACTAAATCTTATCTACCAAATGCCTAATGACTTGATGACATATAACCCGTGTTAGGAAATTTTTTCTCTCGGGCTTGAGGCCTAGGAACGCAGGCCTAGATGCAAGGGGCTTGAGCTAACTAGGCAACCCCCTCGGCCTATAGAGGACCCCCAAACCCTTAAGGAAGGAGAACAGGGGACACACTATCCAAGTTTCTCCCCTGCACCACCTAATCCTGGAAGGTTCGAACAGGCAGGTGGGCAGTATAAGCGGGAGACCCTTAATCCTCTGACAAAACAAAAGGAGGGAGGGGAGATCCGATGTATCACACCTGTCACAGGCCAACGGGATAGAACGCCACACCACATTTATGGCATATAACTGGGGGCACGTTGGAGGTGACATATATCTCTGACACAAGAAATGAAATCCTAAAAATCAGGTATATAAGCCAATCCCCAAGTAATAAAAATGCTCTCTAGACTTTCTGAACTTTTTACTTACTCACACTTTGCTCTATGGCGAAACTGACTTTGGCATTGAAAATTCCTCAGCTACCACCACAGCCCCCGTTGTGCTGTTTTCTTTATGTCCCGCAAGCCCAAAATAGCTCAGCTCAAAGGCATGCGAAACACTACGTTAACAACCTCATTCTCCAAATGAAAAATCTAGATTTCAAACCCCTCACCTCCTTTATAATTAAAAATAAAAAAATAAAAAACCAACTGACTCTTATCTTAAAATCCAATCCTTTGACAAATTGCAAGACACCCCGACACAAAACGGGTTGGTCGGTTATCATTGAATTTCAAAACCTAACCCAAGGTCTCGATCACCAAAAAGCAACCGATCTGAATCTAACCAAGTCCATCAATAGTGCTGGATTCGACTAACATTTTTGCAATATAACCATCAAACTATTTAAAATATTACATACCTCCACATATTAAAATATAAGTTATACGTTAACCCCTCCAAAATTACGAGTATCATATCTGAGCCCTACTTACCTGTGTTTTGTTTTCAATGTTAATACAGAGATATCAAAAGGAAAAATACTTTATAATTTGTAAGTGAATAAAATCAAATAATTTAGTTAAAAAATGTTGTTCCAAAACAATCGTGGCATGTTGGGGAAAAAAAATCAAAATAAAACACAGATTAGAAAAATGGCTAAAAATAGTTAAAAAAAAATCGCAGACAAAAAATTCACTCAGTTTGTTTTTCTTCTCAATTTTAAGACTACATCTTCCCTAATTTTTACATCCTGATCCTGTGAAGGACAAACAAATCTTTCAATATGTCTGGTGACCAGTTTATCAAGTTAACCATCACTCAAATTGATCATGATTTTGATAAAAAGAATATGCTCCATCAACTAGTGTATGAGGTGCCTGTTGGGACCCTGCAAAATTCAATTACAGGAAGGCATCAGAAAGCAAAGATCATTTAACAAATATTATACTTCTAAAACAAAGAGATGGCTGTTTGTCGTTTTTATCCAGAAACATTCCGAAAACAAATAAAAAACAATCTGAAGCATGGGAGTTCCTAAAATTTCCATAACCATACGCAACATGGAGTTTAACATTGAGTATCATGGTTTTGTTCTACTTTGCAAAAATAAAATGGGTAATTGATCCGTAGAATATGTTGCCCATGTACTGAATCAACTTCCAAAGTGGGATATCGTCCTCTCTCTCTCGAACAAAAAAAATCAACTTCCAAAGTAAAATGCCAAACTCGACATTACAAATCATTACCTGTATATTAACAGATTTTACTGAACTTATCATATCATGCATTTTGCTGAACTTGCCGGTGTATTTGTAGAAACCAATTGACATAACCATTAGCAACCCCCATCTGGTCCTCCAAAAGATAGGAAAGAAGAAGGAAGCTTTCCCTGGGCTGTTCCCCCTGTCTTACAAGATGACACAGCTGATAATATGAGTGGTCGCTGTCTCTAAAATTCTTAAGTATCCTCATCAGCTTCGTCGACATTTCATTATCATGTTCATAAAGGTTAACCTGATTCTCAAAAACAACACAAGAAGGCAACAACAGGAGAAGTCAATTATACCTTGAGTTGGTGAAGTTCAGACTAATGTGAAAATTCATTGCACTATTGCTGCAGAGGCTTGGGCTAATAAAAAGCTGGTCAGATTCTCAAGATAAACAAAACTAAAAAACTTTTTTTTTTGATAAATAAACAAATTATATTGATCAAAGAATGGCAAAGCCAGTAAGTTCAGTAACACAAAAGAACGACGAAACTTTTTATCAATAAAAGACAGAAGATTGAGCCCAAGGTCATACAAAAGGAACTTCCCAAAACAGCCCAGTCCCCAAGGACATGCATAGGCAGATCAATGTCCACCACAAAAGCAAAAGAAAAAGAAGTTCATAAGCTAGATAAAGGATTGATTGTGTTTGACGGTAGTTCTTATAGGTTTGGTTTTATTTTTTATTTTTTGATAAGTATTTTTGGTTTTTATTTTAGCACCTTGGTTTTGGGTTTTTTGGTATATCATTTAACCACCAAGGTGCTCTGGTTTGTAATACACATGATTTTCCTCCACCGCAAGTGAGGATACTTGATAAACACAATCGCCAGATCAAGGGTTTCATGCATAAATGTTTTTTGATAAGTAAAGCTATCAAATTAGCTAAGATAATTGTCAAGCCACATGGAGACAAAAATGGTAATGAAGATCATTGTAGTCTTTTGTTTTGTTCCTGATGGAGGGTGGATACCGTAATTTTTTACCAAAATGTTATGTTATTTGTTGTGATCTGGCATACCTTAGATAATTCTGCTGCGAAGTCTGCCCCAAGTAAATTCATAGCTACATCAGGTGAGAGAGCTCTACCAAACCATAGAATAAAGCGAAACCCATCATCATATAAATAAAGACCTCTGGCATCTAAGTTCTCAACAGCCAGAGGTAATGTTTTCTCAAGATCTTTGATATCAGCCTGATCTGCCTGCAAATATGAGAAGCAGAAGAAATTCTGAGAATTTTCAGACTAATGTCATCATGAGTGCATTCTTGAGTCCAGTTATAATTACCTTCAGAAGATACTCGTCAAGTCGAACCAATCTAGGATATAAAAGCTTCAACAATTTCTTAACCGGTAGAGACATCATTGTGTAACCTGCTGAACAGCGCTCATCTAGTGGAGCATCAGCATAGCCTCCACGAAGAGGCTTTGATCTACAAATTGCTAATCCATACAAAGGCAAAAACTTCAGAGACTCCGGATATATCATCCTGCCTCCCAAACGATGTTGCACAGCATAGAGATTTCGATATTCTTTAAGAGCTTTAACGATTCTTAGTTGCAGAGAGTTTCGAGCATCTTCCAACTTATGGGACAATGTTTTTTCAATTGCTGCAGGTTATGCTAATTAATATTAAAAAAATAAAAATGAAAAATAACATATGACTGCCATCAGCTTAGGTAACTGTACCTAGCCTGCTTAGCAAGGAAACAATGGCACCAGAATCAGCCTGGCGATACATCTCTCCCAGATCTGCAACCACTGGTGCAGCTGCTGTGTGGACTCTAATACGCCTTTCTCCACAAGATGCAGTATATCTATATATGGTTAAGGCCAATTCCATCACTTTAAAACTTCTTCAAAACGTCCAAACCAACAGTATTTAAATGGAATCCTTACAATCTAGAAAGTCAAAGACTCCTGGAAAAAAAGGCCATAACAAGAAAAAATGTCCCAAACGACATTTAGTGCAGCAGGGAAGATAATGTCCAACACAAAATCAGTACGGAAATTTATTCTCATGCCTATTAGAAGAAAAGGCAACTACAAAAGTCCCTTAAATATCAAGGAATGCGGCTCTCACATTATAGAGACCATGCAACATCACAGTTTGCTGAATAAAGCAAGATTATGATGATAATTATGACTAAAAAAACCTTAGGGGTTGGCTCAAGCGGTAAAGGCCTTGGGCTGGAGAGTATGCTCCCCCCAGGTCTAAGGTTCACATCACCTTGGGTGCAAACAATCTATAGGGGCCATTGGACTGGGGGATTTTCCCCTTGAATTATTGGAGGTGCACTTGCGGGAAACTCCTTGCCAAAAGCTTGTGCATCCCTAGGATTAGTGGGGACGCTGTTCTTGGACACCCGGTGACAATAAAAAAAAAAATTATGACTAAAACAGGCCCCTAAAATCCAGGAACATCAATATCAGCATAAGAATCATCAAATGAGTTTCTTCTTCTAAAGCATCCTTTATGCAAATTAATTGAGGGGGGGAGAAAAGGAAAGGGGGGGGGGGGGGGGGGGGGGGAGGGGAAGCTCATTAATTACATGGCTACAACTGTCCAACTTCATCTGTGATTTTTGATTATATGACTCATCAAACATAGTAACCTCTTATATGCATGTCTACATGTACACATCAGAGAACATATCAAGAATTTTCAACACAAGGATACAGCAAAGCAACTTGGAAATATACTGTCTGAGTTGTCAGTAATGTATCTTCAAGAGATAATTGTGCTGCATATGCTTTATCACAATCTACAGCAGGAAGCGCCATTAAATCCGTAGATCTCAGCATAAAGTTTCCATGATAAGATGTAAAGCGGACCCCTAGAAGTATAAACAAACATAATCAGCATATTAAGCACATAGCAATAAACCCATAGGTATAAATTATTCAAGATAGGGAAGTGCTCAATTAGGCCTTGCCCTATGGACATTGAATGATGATATTAAAAAACAATCAAAACCATTAGAATAGACCTACACTTTTGCAAAGAGGCACGTATCATTCTCGACGGGTCTAGATGTATGAATGCATAACGGAGATCAAGACACATGCTTCTCTTGATTTTTGCTTTTTTGACATCAACAACACAGCTTTTAATCTCATAGACTTAAGCCCTGAGTTTTTTTTTTTTTTTTTTGAGTTAAATTCACGACCACCCATATGTTTTCCATCATATTACTAATGGAAGTTGCCAGCATGGAATTGTAGTTAGCCTAAGTGTCACACAGTTCAATTAAAAAGCAGATGTGTCATCTGGATAACTAAAAAAAGCTGACGTGTCCAAGAGGAGTGAAAAAAAAAAACGAAACTGAAGTAATCCCAGAAATATGAAAGGGGAAATTGAAAACCAGGGCTCAGTAGACTGATATCTCAATCCCTAATTGAAGGAGCATGATAGGGCTCTTGCTTATTCTGTTCCCAAGTATGCACTTGATACATCAACCTTTTGGCATGTCATTTGTGGAGATTCAGTGGGTCTATTTGTCAGAGGTAAATCCAGTTACTTCGAAACTTTTACCCATGCACATGGGGCATTGCTGCATTTGGGTATTAGAACATTTTTGCCTGTGAATATAAAATCAATGGCTCTGTTGAAGTAAACAATCAGCATGAGGACAATTCTGTGGTACCCTAGGTAATAATTGCTGGTAAGCTACCTGTAATCTGAATAATTTCAGTACAGTAAGAAACCACAAATTTCTTCATGGTTGAAGACGTGATCCTGGAAATATTCAGATAAAGACCCAGACAATGGCATTACAAGACACAAGAACGTCAAATTAGCTGCTTGCATCGTTGAACATTGCAGAGAACATATAGATACTGTCTTCTCCCATCCAATTGCAGGTCACTACCTTCTTTCAGGCAGATATAGTCTCCTTTGACTCTTCTCCTCCCTACACCAGCGTGATTGTATCCTTCTCTGGCCACCCAAGCTCTCTATTGAAAATCTGTCCCTTTGGGGCTTTGATATGGATGAGGAAGATGATCTTCAAGCCTAAGGGAAGTTAGAATGAGATCATGATAGCTAAACTTTAGCTTAAAGCAGTCATGTGCCTTCACATGCGTGCCAATGGGGAAATTTTTAGAGCTGGCAATCTTTGGCACAACCCGTGAACCCGACACGAATAATAGAGTTAGGTTCAAACTTAATTTGACTTGAGTCAATTTGACATGAACTCGATTGACCTGATTATCAATTGGGTTATTTTAGGAAAACCTGTCATGATACATGATTCATGAATAAATTTTAATAACTGTTAAACTCTAAATACTAATGTAATGACAAAAATATCTAATTGGGTGAGTTCAACAAATTCACAATTGATTAATTCCTTGACTTTTTTATTGCAAGAAATATTCTACCAAAGACCCTCCAAAATTGAAATCTCAAAAATTGAAACTCTAACTAATCGTGAAACCTCCATTCTGGTGTTTTGTCATTGACTACTGCAAGATGATAGTTTAAGCTCACTCCAATCTGTTTCACCTCTACCGACAAGGACCTCAAGAGTTGATATATGATTTATTTCCTTTTTGAGTTTTTGTAAAAATTTGTTGGTTTTTCAAATTTATAAAATAATTGGCTTATTTTTTTATAAGTAATAAAAGATTTTATTCCCAAGAAATAGGCATAAGCCCAAGTACACAGGACGTATACAAAGGAAATACCTAGTGCTAAAATAATTTAGTACCTAATATATCTGGACAATCTAAACATTTCAAATTTATAATATATTCTTAATCCTATTGATATTGTCAATGTATGCTGCAGATGAATGACAGCAAATAAGAAAATGATTCATGAAAAATACATATAATAATTATATGATTAAAGTAAATCCAATATAAAATGTTTCGACAACAATGAAAAGTGGCAAAAAGATGGGTCACCTGACACAAACCTATGACTCAATACCCGAATGACCCAAACTCTACTGCCATGTCTTGTTATTTGGGTCGAGTTAGAGTTGACTGATTGATGACCCGACATGAATTGACACCCCTCAGAATTATCAACAAATTGGTGGGAGATTAGATATAATGTGGAATGATGGTCTGCATCAGATAACTGTTAACAGAGGTAGCAGTTTCCATTTAAAGAATCAACAGTGTGCTAGGGATCTTGAATTTACATTCAGAAAGAACTCAGGTCTCAAATCTATGAAATTAAAAGCTAGCGTCTTGATTTCAAAAAAGCAAAAAGCAAAAGGTGCTTGTGTCTTGTCTTAGATGTTGATTTTGATTTTGGTTATGAGGGATTGTTTGTTGGGTTGTTGGGGTTTTTTATTCCTGAGGTTTAAGATACCAGGGTCTTTGTTTCTTTGGGTATTCATCTGCCATAAGTGAGGGTTTTTTTAATAAAAGTGGGAATGAGTCACTATTGGACATGTGACCTCGGCTCTCTGAAAAAAAAAAAAAAAACGTTTGGGATAAAAACTGCAATGGAACATAATGAATAGGCTGACCTTTTCCACATCTTATCCGCATGACAGCTTCCCAGGCAGTTTCCCTTGTAAGGTCTCTGGATAACTCATGTCTCAACTTCTCTCCATGAGTGGCAGATTGGAAGCTGGGATAATAATACACCTGACCTCCGGTGTACTTTGCAAGAGCTCCTACATTAAAGAGTATTAAAAAATAGTCAATATTATATCACCTTTTTTTGGAATATCAGGGAGGTTTTACACATTATAAGTCAAAACTTCTGCAGCATAGGAATAAGCTTTGGATATACCTGGCAAAGCATCTAAAAGACTAAAAAGTACGAACAAATGTACTAGCAAAAACGCCCAGAGATGGCAGAAAGAAAAGATCTGAAAGTTCACAGTTGACTTATTTTATACAAGTGAATTATAAATATGCTCATAATCAGTCTACGTTAGAAGGCCACAAATTACCTAAAGAAAGCATCCTACATTCATGTTTCATAGTCAAAATTTGGGCACAGGTAGAATTATCAGCACATCCACTGCATGACACAGCTGTGTAAGATTCAACATTCAAAAGAATATTTAAGGAAATCTTTTAAGTTACAAATTTAGGACCAACATCTTATAGCCCATGCCGACTCTTTAGTAGACCAATCAACCATCCTACCTCAGTACCAACTGCAGGCCACATGCACTACATTTGTAATGGAAAAAAAATCTGCACGTGGATACCAAGATCTTCTCTAAAAATATCAAGAGGTGTACAATGAGACACGTTCAAAAGAAAACGTAAGTGCACGGGACCTATACAAGAGGAATATCTAAAAATATGGAAAAGGCGGCAAGAAACTAATGAAAACTAAGCCCATTAAAATATATGGAAGCTACACAAAGGAATAGAGTATTGAAAAAAAAAAAAATTAAGCTCCTCCATCGTCTACTTGAGGTCCATAAAGTTTCTATCATTCCTTCCCTCCATCCCTCCAAATATGCCACATTAGACTTAGGACCATTTTCCATACTACAATTTGTGAGCTGCGATGTATTCCTCTCAAATTGGCAGAGGTTTACTCTCCTTCTAGGCACAACCCAAGCCAAACCAACTCAACCAGAAAAGTCATTCCACAAGGCACTAATGATCTCAATTCACCACTCTTTTTGCACATACAACACCAATCTGTCACAATAATATATTTCTTTAGTTATTCATGATAAGATCCCTGGGAAGGAATACTATTCTTGGGTGTAAGAACTATAGAAAAAAGATCAAACAGTGAACTTTTCTTTCCAAGAAAGGGCATAAAGAATCTTATATGCACCCCCAAGATAAGATTTGAAGGTTGAAGAACTTTGTGAAGGCATCAACCTCCCAGCCAGGAGCTGCTCAGGCAAAACTAATATTCCATTGAGGGAAGCCACTGGAGAACTCAAATAGATCAGCCACTAAAGCCTCTTGCACACACAAAATACTATATACTTATTCGGAAGTTGTTTGAGGGTTCTGTCACAGCACAATAAATCATGCCACAGTTTAGTCCTAGAGCACTGCCCACCCGGTTCTAATGTAATGCCCCAATGGAAGGCTCAAATCACATAGTCTATACACCAAAAGAACTAGTCAATGATATAATTGGAGCCCCATTAGAACACTATAAAGAGCAATAACTTCTCATTCCCAAGCAATGTGGGATCCCATGAATGCCCAAACCACATGACCTATACTTCAAAAAAACTAGTCAATGATATAATTAGAGTCCCATCGAAACCTTATAAAGAGCAATAACTTCACCTTCCCAATCAATGTGGGATTCCATACACCATCCACCCTTACAATTATCATATGAGGTATCACATCTACCATGACTAGAAAAAAAAAAACCCTATAACCTTTCCTTGGTATTCTTCCATGGCCCTACCTCAAGAGGCTCATGTACCTCATTGAAATTTATAATCCACCACACCTTTCTACAAGGTTTCACTCTCATGTTAAACTTCCCTTGAAAATTGAAGAGCAGACCTTAATCTGAGGAGAGAAAACCTCCACCAACATTAGCTAATAACATTTTGTTGAGAGCGTCCATGGAAATATCGAAATATAATGGAGATAATGGATTATCTAACCATGTGAAGGAACCTCCAATGAGAGAAAGATCCATAAGATCTTGCTCAAAGAAAGATCTTGATCAAAGAAAAAAAAAAAAAAAAAAAACCCTGAGAAATCCACCATAGCATGGAAAAGATGAGCTTTGACTGATCTTTCACTCGGAAATCAAGTGACATTTAAATCCCGATTGATGCAACTCGGTAGTAATACTAGGGCAAAGCTCAATTCCGACTGTGACTCCAAAGAGGGCCCTACCCTGCCTTATGAAAATCAAAGCAGAGTCGGAGTTGCAAAGAAAAGTCCAAGACTAAAAGAAATACGAAAGATTCAAAATTAAATGGAACCTAAAATTTGAGAGACGGAGAGAAAAAGATTCAAAATTTAAGCAAACTTCCTTTTTTACCTAAACGAAATACAAACTAAGCGAAAACAAAAATGTGACCTCAATCCTCATCAATAATGTGAAGAAAACTCCATTGTGACATGGCAAAGGTTCTTTGGGATCATATCTTTGTAAGGCTAGACATTGCTTGGATGATGCCTACGAAGGTGGTGGATTTGTTGGCTTGTTGGAGTGGAATACGAGGAAATCGTCAAGTAGCGGAGGTTTGGAAGATGGTGCCTCTATGTCTTATGTGTTGCATATGGAATGAGGGGAATGGACGATGCTTTGAAAATACTTCTCAAGTGACAGCTGCGTGGAAGATGATTCCTTTGTGTATTATGTGGTGCATTTGGTTGGAAATGAATGAGAGGTGTTTTAATAATAGGGAACACAATGTAGTCTGGAAATTTTTTATGTTTTCCTTGTTTAGTTGGTTTTCAGCTATTGTTCTTAATGGAAGTGTGCGCAAGCTGGCCCGAACACCCACGAATATAAAAAAAAATGGAGGGGCAATCCATGAGTTTCTGTCCTTGTTGTTCTAGTATTAGAATGTATTTAGGTGTTTCTTTTGTATACTTCTTATGTACATGGGCTTCGCCTACTGCATTTGATGAATAAAATTTTTACTTACAAAAAAAAAATAGAGAATGCTCTTTTGGGGAGGGGGGGGGGGTAATTAGAGACTTGTTTTACCAATATTAGTTACTCTGGGCTGAGGCTATTGTATCAGAGGGGGCTAATTTTAATGGCTTGTATGCTTCTTTCTTTGCTAGCAGGTTGTAATTAGGTATATCTCTCTTGTATACTATATGTGTACTTGGGCTTTGCCTAATTATGAGGATCAATAAGTTTTTCTTACTTACCAAAAAATAAAATAATAATGTGAAGAAAACTAAGTAAAACAACCAAATAGGTTTGCCAAGTTTTCAAGTCCTTGCTCACACTTTCTCAGCAACCTAATAATCAATCAAATATAAAGCACTTAATTACAACAATAGATAACAACAGATTCATTGGATTATCATGGTGTTGTCAACGAGGAATATTAGGCACCGTATTAGGCAAGAGAATTACGGAGGAATGTTAGGCACCGCTTGTTGTATATAGTTGACTCTTATGTATTGCTGTATATAGTTCTTTCCATGTATAGTTTTCGGTGGCATAGTTTATATAATAAAGGGAAATCTCAAGGCCAAGGGATTCGGACCAAAAAAACTGTCATGGTATCAGAGACGATCTTAATTTTTCTTGTATTTCGGTCTTTCTCCACAGACACTTTCTTCTCGGCTGATTTCTTCTCTACAGAAAGTGGTCTGTTCTTCAAGGTTTCTCGGTTCTATCTCCCCCGAAACAGTTTTCTGTTTCAGTCTGTTTCAGTTTCGTGCGTCTGTTTCAGTCTATGAATTGGTGGTGGTGCAGTCTGTTTCAGTTTCAAACTCAGAACAGTTTTCTGCAGTCTCTCGGCACAGGTTCTCGGAACTAGCCTCTGTTTTGTGGTTGAAAATTCTGAGTTGAGGTAGAATTTTTTTTTCTACTCTCGGTTTCGTGCGTCTTCTGGGTATCGGGTATCGGCAGCTTCCTCTCTAGGAGTGGTGTTTTTCGGCAGCCTCTATTTGAACTCTGGGTATTTTTTTTCCTTCTCCAAATATTTTTTTTGTTTGGGCGTCTTCTTCCTGGAGTGGGTGGTTTCGGCATATATATTTTTTTTGGTCTTTACGTGTCTATTTTTTTCTGGGTGGTTCACAGTGTCTATTTTTTGTGGTAACTCTTTGTTGGCAATTTCTTTTATTCGGTATCCTCTCGGCAGTTTTATTTTCTTGCTTACTGCTTCCTATTTTTTGGTGATTTTGCTTCTTGGCACCTTTACTACTGAGTGCTATTTTTTGTCTCGGCCTTTTTTTTCCAATGGATTCTGCACCTGTGTGTGTTAAGTTTACGGGCACAAATTATTCTACCTGGGCATTTCAGTTTGAATTTTTTCTCAAGGGCAAAGACCTTTGGGGTCATATTGATGGCACGGATGTCGCCAAACCCTCCGCTTCTAAAAAATCTCAGGATGTTGGGTCTTCTCCGTCATGGGTTGTGCTTGATGCACGCATCATGTCTTGGCTTCTTGGTTCAGTGGAGCCCCATATTGTCACCAACTTGCGACCCCATCGCTCCGCTCAATCTATGTGGGCTTACTTGAAGAGGGTTTATCATCAGGACAATGATGCTTGTCGCTTTCAGTTAGAACATGCGATTACCATGTTTCAACAAGGTAGTCTTTCTATCCAGGACTACTACTCAGCCTTTCTGACTCTTTGGCATGAATATGCTGATTTGGTTACAGCGGATGTTCCTGTTGACGCTCTTTCAACTATTCAGACTCTTCATGCGACTAGCCGACGTGATCAGTTTCTTATGAAGCTACGTTCGGAATATGAATCTGTTCGCTCCTCTTTACTGAACAGATCTCCTGTTCCCTCTCTTGATATTTGTTTTGGAGAGTTACTTCGTGAAAAACAACGTCTTAGTACTCAAGCTATTCTGGAGCAATCTCATGGCAGTTCTGGGATGTCAACTATAGCTTATGCTGCACACGGACGAGGACCCTTTATCAATTCTAAAAACTTGCAATGTTTCTGCTTCAAGGAATATGGGCATATTGCTGCCAATTGTTCTAAGAAATTCTGCTCTTATTGCAAGAAGAAGGGTCACATTATCAAAGAGTGTCGTACTCGCCCTCAGCATCGTCAAGCCCAAGCATTTCAGACTTCGGTTACTATTTCGCTCGCAGCGCCTTCTGTAGCAAATGGCTCTCCTTCCGATGCAACCTCTAATCCTGCACCTCCTGCACTGAATTACTGCACCCCTGACATGGTGCAACAGATGCTCATTTCGGCATTATCAGCAATGGGGTTCCAAGGTAACAATTCTACTAAACTCTGGTACGTGGACTCGGGGGCCTCCAATCACATGACTAATAATCCCACTGCTTTATGCCATGTCCGGCCCTACGCTGGTCATTCTGCTATTCAGACTGCCAATGACAGCTCTTTGCCCATAGCTGCTGTCGGAGATGTCTCTTCGAAGCTCACTGATGTGTTTCTTGCTCCTCAGCTTTCTACGAATCTTATTTCTGTTGGCCAAATAGTTGATAATAATTGTGCTGTTAATTTTTCTGGTGATGATTGTGTTGTGCAGGACCAGGTAACGTGGGAGCCGATCGCGAAGGGACCTAAAGTGGGGCGCTTGTTTCCACTATTTTTGTCTGTTCCCAATTTTTCTCCAGTTTCTTCTATTAAGTCTTTTGCTTGTAATAATGTTTCAGATCTTAGTATGGTATGGCATCGTCGTTTAGGTCATCCCCATACTCAAATCTTATCTCATGTATTGAACTCTGGTTTACTTGATAATAAAAATCGTTCTTCTTTATCTCTTGAATGTGATTCTTGCAAACTTGGTAAAAGCAAAACTCTTCCCTTCCCTTTGCATGCTAGTAGAGCATCTCACTGCTTTGATCTTATCCATAGTGATGTTTGGGGACCTTCTCCTGTTTCTTCACATGAAAAGTTTAAATACTATGTGACTTTTATTAATGATCATAGCAGATTTACTTGGGTTTACTTTCTTCGCTCTAAATCTGAGGTCTTTCGTATTTTTACTGAATTTTTAGCGTACGTTGACAATCAATTTTCTGCTTCTATTAAAACATTACGCACAGATTCCGGTGGTGAATATTTGTCTACTGAGTTTCAAACATTCTTGGCTTCTAAGGATATTATTCATCAACGTTCATGTCCCTCTACTCCTCAACAAAATGGAGTAGCCGAACGCAAAAATCGTCATCTCCTTGATGTTGTACGTACTCTCTTGTTAGAATCTTCTGTTCCATCCATGTTTTGGGTCGAGGCTCTGAAAACAGCTACTTATTTGATTAATCGTTTGCCTTCTCAAGTCTTAAATATGGAGTCTCCCTATTTCCGCTTATTTGCTACGCAACCTAGTTATGATAACCTTCGTACATTTGGTTGTGTATGTTTTGTGCATTTATCTCCTCATGAGCGACATAAATTATCTGCTCAATCTGTCCGCTGTGCTTTCTTGGGATATAATGTGTGTCAAAAGGGATTTGTGTGTTATGATCGTACTTTACATCGTACACGGATTTCTAGAAATGTTATTTTCTTTGAAAATCAACATTTCTTTCCTGTGTCTTCTGTGTCATCCTCTTCTACTGTGATTCTCCCCTCCTTTGAGCAGCCATTCTCAGATCGTCATCCCGTCAGTTCTCGCTTTAGACCAGGTTTTGTGTATACGAGACGCTGCCGCCCACAGTCTCTTCCGGTGGCTCCACCGATATCTGCTCCTACCATGCTCCAAGACCAATCAGTTGCAACACCCTCAGAGCACTTGGCACGTCGCTCTTCTCGAGTGTCAGTACCTCCGGATAGGTATGGATGGTTTGCTTCTGCTCTTACTGCTACATTATCCAATTTTGATATTCCCACATGCTACTCACATGCTGTCAAGCAAGATTGTTGGCGACAAGCTATGCAAGAAGAAATTGCTGCTTTAGAGGCCAATCACACCTGGGACATTGAGCCATGTCCTCCTACCATTGTTCCTCTGGGTTGCAAATGGGTTTATTCAGTCAAAGTCCAATCTGATAGACGTTACAAAGCTCGACTTGTTGCACTTGGGAATAATCAAGAATATGGTGTCAATTATGAAGAGACCTTTGCTCCTGTGGCTAAGATGACTACTGTTTGTCTGATTCTAGCTCTTGCTGCTTCCAATGATTGGCCACTACATCAGATGGATGTTAAGAATGCTTTCCTTCATGGTGATCTTAAAGGGTGTATTTACATGAAGCCACCCCAGGGATTGTTCACATCTCCGACTTCACATGTGTGTAAGCTTCGTCGCTCCCTTTATGGTCTCAAGCAAGCTCCAAGGGCCTGGTTTGATAAATTCCGCACAATTTTATTACAATTTTCATTCAAGCAAAGCAAGTATGATACTTCATTGTTTCTTCAGAAATCAGACATGGGTATTGTTGTTCTTTTAGTTTATGTTGATGATATTGTGATCACTGGTTCCGATTCTGTCTTACTCGGCCAGCTCAAAACTCATCTCTTAGAGTCCTTTCATATGAAAGATCTTGGATCTCTCACATATTTTCTTGGTCTTGAGGTGCATCGTAGTCCTTCTTGTATTTCACTCAATCAACATAAGTATGCTAGTGACTTGGTGGCTACAGCTGGCCTACAGGAGGCTACTTCTGTTGATACACCTATGGAATTAAATGTCAAGCTTCGCAAAGAGGAGGGTGACTTACTTGTTGATCCTCGATTATATCAAAAGTTGGTGAGTAGCCTTGTTTATCTCACCATTACTAGACCGGACATTTCTTTTGCTGTATAGCAAGTCAGTCAATTTCTTCAGGCTCCTCGTCATCTTCATTTGGCTGCTGTCCGTAGGATCATACGCTATGTTCAGGGTACTTCTGCCCATGGTTTATTCTTCCCGGCTAGCAACTCTACTAGTCTTGCTGCTTATTGCGATGCTGATTGGGCTGGTTGTGCGGATACACGACGCTCCATCACTGGTTGGTGTGTGTTCTTAGGTAATGCATTGATCTCTTGGAAGAGTAAGAAGCAAGATAGAGTTTCTAAGTCTTCTACGGAATCGGAATACCGGGCGATGTCTTTAGCTTGTTCTGAAATTATTTGGCTTTGAAGTATGCTTGCTGAGCTAGATTTTTCAGAGACCGATCCCACACCTCTACATGCCGATAATACAAGTGCTATTCAGATCACGGCCAATCCTGTCTATCATGAGCGCACGGAAGCATATTGAAGTCGATTGTCACTCTATCCGTGAAGCATTTGACGCTCGTGTTATCACTCTTCCACATATTTCTACTGAACTTCAAATCGCTGATATCTTCACCAAGGCTCTCACTCGTCATCGACATTGCTTCCTAAGTAACAAATTGATGCTTGTTGATTTACGGGCATCAATTTGAGGGGGGCTGTCAACGAGGAATATTAGGCACCGTATTAGGCAAGAGAATTACGGAGGAATGTTAGGCACCGTTTGTTGTATACAGTTGACTCTTATGTATTGCTGTATATAGTTCTTTCCATGTATAGTTTTCAGTGGCATAGTTTATATAATAAAGGGAAATCTCAAGGCCAAGGGATTCGGACCAAAAAAACTGTCAGGTGTCTCAAAATAGATCCTCTCTTTTGCCTTGCCAAGCACAAGAATGCTCTCTACCATTGTCCCAAATAATGAAGACACATTTGCGCTCTTTGCCAATTCAACTTCTTGATCACCACATTGGTCTCCAAATTAGGGAGCTTCTAGAACTATGGAATGCGATTGACTCCAAGAGAGAGAGAGACCCAAAGGGCCATTGAGGTAGAGGGGAGACAAGGAGAATCTGGGGAAGTGCGTAAGTGAGGGAGACCAAGACTCAAGAGAGAGAGATTGAGATGGGAATTTGTAGAAACTTCAAACAGGTATTAAGTTTACTAAAACTATGCTGATTATATGGAAAGATACCACACTGTTTAGATGGTTAACAAAAAGAAAATAAGGCTAGTTTATGTGATTCAGGTGGCTCAAACCAATAAGGTCAGATATAAGGATATTCACATGATAGCCAATTGGGCTGTTTAGAGAATATTTTATCATTATGGCACCTTTTATAATATGTACATAAAATAATTTGATTTTTTATATGAAAACCAGAGTTAGAGTTTGTGTTGCAGAGTTCTATTGGACTCTGAATTCCGACCTTTTCAAAAATCTGAATTCCAAGTCCAAATTGGAGTTGGAGTTCAAACATTTTCAACAGTCCTAGGTCTTATCCACCAACCATAAAGACCTGCCAGCTCCTCCCACAAATACCTTCTCTCACTGTTCAAAGTTATGCCTATAAGTAGCCACAAAAACAGAAGAGACACCATCCTCTACATTTCTATAAAACAAGTTACGGTAAACTGTCTTGACACATTATTCCAATTTCCTCTCCACCCCTATTATCCCACCGGATGCCCACTGGGAGCTAAATAGATCTAACTAGGGTTGTAAATGAACCAGTCTATTCGATAGCCCGCTCGGTTAAACTCGAATCAAACTCAACTCGTGAAAAAAAAGACTCGTTCTTGAAAGCAGATATCCGCTCGATTTGTAAATGACACATACCTGACAAAACAAAACTCGTTCAGGCCCACTCATTTATGCTCGAGTCAACTCGTTAGCTCAACTCGATTAAAATTAATTCATAGATTGATAAATAAATACATACACCTATGTATATATACATATATATATATATATATATATATATATGTATGTATTAGCTGATACTATAAGGATACCACTTTTATAATTAAATATATAATATGTAATCTAATTACTTATGTTTATATAGTGAATATATTTCATACGTATATTTTATAATTTGTATAATAATTAGTCGAAAAAATTTAATAATTTCATATACCAGCATATAGGAACCATATATGAAATAGATCTATGCTATCATATTTAAGCATATGTATTAATAATATATGTAGGCACATAATATATTGTTATTTTAGATAAATACCAACTAGTTTGATATTAATTATTTATAAATTTTTTACAATTTTATAATTTAAGAGAGGTTCTACTTATTAGTTGTATAAATTCAATATTAGATCTTTTATTTATTTATTTATTTTATTTATTAATTATTAAATCTTATTCAAAAAATAAAAAATTCAAGCTCGAGCTCAAGCTCGGCTCCACTCGAACTTGTTTGTGGGACGAGTTTGAGCTCGAACTCGAGTTAAGAGTTTAGCTTATTGAGTCGAGCTCGAACAAAGAATAAAAAAAAAATTCAAGCTCAGGCTCGAGCTCAAGCTTGAGTATTTTGAGTTGAGTCGAGCTCGGCAAGCCAAAGACCGGCTCGGCTCAATTACAGCCCTTGATCCAACCCACATGATGGAAACCCCACAAGCTTCAAACCATGCATCTAGAGACAGATTCCAGCTTGGTTTTCTGCAAACAAAAAATTATCTGACTTTTTCAAGGAATTCAGACACTGCACAAATGCAACATGTCTTTAATCCGGTTAACCCCAGACCCGACCCGTATAATGCATCCCCATCATACAGATCAGGTAAATCATCAGCTCTTCACCCATAGAATGTAGCCCTTAAAATTCTTTTGCACCCAAGGGTTCAAACCTTACCTAGAGGGAGCATACCACAATTATCTACCATCCATTGACAAAGTAGACTTTCAATCCCAAGGTGCTTGTCGATCTCACTCAAGCAATTTACATTCTAGGATGGTAACTTAAACTTCATAAAGAATCCAACAACAACCCTCTTGACTTGATCACAAATAGAAATCCCATGTCTTGAGTCATAGTTGCCAGACCAAGTGAGTCTTTCTAGTTCTCTATTCCCTTCTCGAAGTGAAAATATATGACAAAACCGAATTTGCGACATTATTCACCACAATGACAGAAAATTGCAACATGTTTGAAGTTCAAAAATAATAATGAAATGTCAATATAAAAAAAATGCTCCAAAATCTTTTGAATATCAGCTTAGACTTTAGTCACCAAAAACAGATGCACAGAGAAAAGGAAATCAAAGCATGTACCTAAAGAGGCTATATCAGTGTACTTTTCACTGAAGGCGTATGCATTCAATGATATCTGGTTCTTAGTTAATTCAGCAGCCATTTGCTTGTAGAATGGATCTTCTGGAAGTCTTAACATGTGTTCTTTATCCGTTCCATAAACACGAAGATCGTCTCCACGCAATTTCAAGCGGCCAACACCAAGAGATGGCAGTGTGTTTTGAAAAATTAACAATTTTCCCCCAAGTTGGCTCTGCAAATAGAGAACAGGGTTAATGGAGATGGACTGAATAACCAAAGTGTGTCCAGGAGGGATAAGCAAATAATTTGATGACCTCATCACTCAAGAAATGCAAATATTACTTTAAAAAAATTAAGAAATGCAAATATTAGCAACAAACAATAATTATATTTATGCACGGCCAAAGTTACAGCAATGTGCAAGGATAAAATTTTTTTGATAAGTAATTGAATGAGAGCTCGAAATGACAGAAATTTGTGTAGCTTTGGCAAGAGTATTGCAAGGATAAAATTAACATACCATAACCATGAAAGCTGCCTTAAGAGCAGGACCAAAAGCAGATTCCACGTTCATATTGTCCTGAAACATGGAGGGCAAGCTATCTAGGAATGTTTCCACCACACTTCTTGACTCAAACAAATTGACAAGGAGATCATCTGGCAATGGTACAAATATGTCATCTAGATCTGAGACAACCATCATTTGTGGCTGTGTCAAAGATGACTGCACATGAAAAAACCCATAAAGCATTCAGAAAGTGTTTTGGCTGAAGCAGGGAAAAAACCATATCAACCAGTAGTAACACATAGTGCATGCCTTCATGTTATAAAAATGTATTGCACTGTCAAAAGTTGCAAATCCAATTTGTGTTCTGGGGAAGCCAGGGAGCTTGTCCAAACAAGATCTAATTGTTTGGGCCACAACCTGCATAAAAATCATAGAGGTTAACATAAGTTCAAATTAGGAAAAAAAAAATCTGTCCAAAAAAGATCTTATTGAAGATAATTTTACACAGAATAATAATTTTTATTCAATTTAATAGAAAAACCACCTTAGAAAGGGAAGCTTTTAATAATCACATCACTTTGCATTGATGCAGTTAACTGCAAATCCTACTGCATTGGTGCCATGTAAGATAACATGCCAAAACTACAAACTCACAATGGAGGTAACCTCCCCCAAACCCACCAGGTGCAAAATTCAGCCCTCCAATGAGTTGAACCCAAGACTTTCCCTCATTTGAAGATATCCACATGGCTAAAATGGCTAATAATGCCTAATCATTTATACTATTTGCACAATGCATGCAACATAAACAAAAGAAAATATTTTTTTCTAAAATGACCTAATAAATGAAAAATGGCACTTGCAATCAATATTTTCCTTAGATCTAAGAATGTCTATATGCTGTTATGCCATAGAATAAACTGCAACACAAATAAAACTTATATGATAATATAGTATCAGACACATTTGCCCTAAAATTAGTGTGGCTGTATTTGAGTTATGAAAGAAAAAGTGTTTTTAGATGGTAAAGTGACTTGCAACAAAATCTGACGTATAACTGGAAGTGCTTACCTCAATCATACCACTTCTTACAGCAGAGATAGAGACGTCAATGAGGAAAAAATACACTGGAGGCATTGGAGGCCGCATCATATATTCAGTTGGAGCAACAAATTCAACACTACCCTTTGTAAGCTCAGGCCGCTGATCCAAATCAAGTCTTCTGCCAGTGGCATCTAAATGGGAAAAATACTCACCAGGAACTGAACATGAGACACAACATAAATTAGAATTTGTACCACAAGAACAATGAAAAGGAGATCTACAAACCAATCATGATCCACCAAATTAGTAACAATGCAATTGCAAACAAGAGTATCTGGCAAAAACTCTGCACCATGCAGCAAGTAGAATCATTGCTTTTGACACTAAATTGCAGTGCTAGCTCATTCTCCCTGATAATAAAAATATTACATCACTCTTTGATGCAACTATTTAAAGTTGGCTTTTTTTTTTTTTTTTTTGCCCGCAGGGGGGGGGGGGGGGGGGGGGGGGGGGGGGGGGGGGGGAGGGAGGTGCTATGTCAAGTAAATTACCATCGTTCAGTAAAGAACAAATGCTGCAGCGCCACTTTCTCCCAGAATCTGTAAATGTGACAAATGGATTCACATATGTGCGACATCTTCTACATCGAATGATGCCTGTTGAAGCAAAATTAACTACTGGCACTTCGTCCTGAAGAGATAAGACCAATTAAAAAGGTAATCATCACAGGATGTACAATAATGGCCATTATTTATCATCCTGGATTTAGAGACACTCACCCCATCAGGAGCTTCTGCAAGTGGGCAAACAATGGCTCCAAGGGGCAAATGCCACCTTGCAGCCAAAGATTGGGAATTTGGAATTGCACCAGTAGTAAGTCGAAGATATCTAGGATCGCAGTTCATAGGATACATCTCAGCCAGCAATTTTGGTTCCACGTCACCTTCCAATGGCCTCAGCAGTGCCTTGGGATCGATTCCTGGGTCAATTGATCCAGGAACAGACCCAATGGAGAGTGAGCTGAAGTCTTCCATCAAACCTTGGATAGAACCAATTGGAGGTCCAGAGCCAAGATGCTGCATCTGGTCCCTCGACTGCAGACCCATGGGTGCTAACACTGGCGGAGGTGGAACATAACCACCAGGATGAGCAAGGAAAGGGGATGAAGAAGGTAGAGGGGCAGGTGCATAACCTCCTTGGTGAGCAGAAAAAGGAGACTGTATAGGTGGGGCTTGTGAATCTGCGTTAGATTGCAAACGGATGTGTCCAGGAAAAGATGACTGAAAATTGGGTCTGGGAGCTGGAACTGTTGAATCTGGTGAAGAGTAAGGAACATTCATGTTGGGTGGTGCAGAATTTAGACTTTGAGGTGGAGATCCCATTGGCACAAGAGGTATTTGTGGCTGTGTACGAAAGGAAACTGATGGTGCAGGAGGTTGAGCTAGTGGTTGCCCCACTGGCGGGGCATGTGAAAGTGGTACTTGAGCTGTTGAGCGAAAAGGTGGTGTTGGGAAACGCTGAAATGGTCCAACAGTGGATGGGACACTTGATGTTGGTGGGGAAGGCACAGATGGATCATTAAACCTAGCTATCGGTGGAGATCTAAAACCAGAGACCTGTGATCCATCCATATGCATGGATGGAGGCATCATAGGCTGGTGACCAGCTGGTAGAGTACGTCTAAAACCAGAGGACTCTGATCCGACCACGGGACCGGATGATGAAAAAGGCATCACATTCTGAGGAGGAGCTGCAAAAGGCGTAGCAGCAGGTCTTGCAGGAAACTGCTGACGACCAGGATTTTCAGTCCCCATGAGGCTTTACAAATAAACGATTGGTCTTTCTGTTATAGCAACCCTCTCATGACCTAAACCCATGAAAACAAGCAACACAAGAGACATGTTGGTTAATATAGAGAAGCAATTAAAAATCATTGTCACCCTGAGAACTGCATAACATCAGGAGATAGGAATAATCATAACAACGCAAAGAAAATCTAAACACTGATTGAAGAATCAGCATAAGTAGACCAGAATCTATTCATCAACCTCATCAGCGAGCTACTGCAAGCATAAGCATTTGCTCTATTAGTTCGTGGAACACAAACTAAGAGCTCAAGAAATCAATCGACTGTATGGTGAGCAAGAAAATGACCAGCATGTAACTGCCGCACAACTCTTATCTTCGAGCATCGCATCTGAAAATTAAACTTACAAATCTTCCCAGAAACAAGGGAAAGATAATAGAAGTACTACAATCAATGTATGCATCAATAGGAAATCATCATGAAAGAATCAAAGATAGTTTAGTATGATTGCGTTAAAAAACAAGACGGGGGGAAATATACATCAATGAAGTAACAAGTAACAGCACTGTTTTTAAAAGTCCCAGACCACAAATTGGATCATAATAGCTGACAATCAGAACCCCCAATTCCGGAACAAGTAAAATTATAGAGTTCCACTCAGTAAAAAAGAACATTCAAACCAGAATTCACAATGCCCACATGACCAAACTGGTCAAATCATTAACAAATTGTATACTAAACCAACTGTAATGAATAGAATCGAATTAAATCAATCAATAACAAATACCCATTACATTTTATGCGGAAAAAAATTATACCATAGACTAAAATTGGTGCACTTGGAAACAGATATACGGGTAGCTATTAAGTTTCAGCACCAAATGAGACGAGAACAAATGAAATTCTGACTTCAAGGATCTCCAGACAGTGAGAGGGTAGAGAGAGATCGGAAGAGATCGAAACCGGCTAGAGAGGAAGAGAGAGAGTCACCTGGGATGGATCGGAGGAGGAGAGCGTGAGAGAGACGGAGGACGTGAGAGTGTGTGTGCGTATCGAGTTCGACGCAAGAAAGCTTATAATTTTATATCAAATTGATTTTATATGCATAGATTTACATATAATTTTAATGTACGAAATATTATTACTTTTTTACTTATTATTTTAAAATTATTTTGCTATATCTTATTAAATGATTAAAAAATATTTATTATTTATACTAAATTATTTAATATCATTAAAAATGATAAAATAATAACAATTAAAATAAAATATTTTACATGCAACAATATAGGGTTGGTTACCCGTTACCCAGCCCACCTGCATTCCACCCATCTAGTAGGGTAAACGGGCGGGAATCCTTTGTTTTTTTATGGAAATCAAATTTATTGATAGTTTTAACAAAATAAATGAATACAATGAAGAAATTTCTTTAGATCAATCATAACATCAGTGACACCTAAAGCATCTTTGCTTAACAACTTGAAAAGCATTATCCTCGATTATGACCCTCTTTAGTCCCAGATCCTTACAAAAAATGACAACACGAAGTGTAGCAAGTGCCTCAGTTAAAAGTGGATAAGGATATAGATCACTATTCATCCTTGAAGTGACAATAATAGAACCTTCTCAATCTTGAATGATTGCTCCAATTCCAGCCTTACAATGAGTTTTATCCACTATTGTATCCCAATTAAGTTTATAGACATCCTGATGGGGAGCCTGCTAGGTAAGAACTATTGTATTATGAACTTTTGATGGGTTCTCATTATTGCTAGTAATCTATTGGAACTCTTGCAATAGAAGCATTGAGTGGTGCACTAGCATGTTTGGATGAGTAAAAGTACTTTTGAATACAAAATGATTTCTTCTGGTCCATATCTTTCAGGAAATAACTGAGAATTCTTCCACTTCATTCTTTTCTAGCAGATCAAACAATTCGTCCAGAATATCCTTAAAACCTTTCTTTTGAGACTTGAGTTTTTGGATTCTGATTGAGCACTGCCCCCATACATATCTGGCTGAAATATACTCACATAATGCATGCTCAACCGTCTCAAGTTCCTGCCCACAGATGGGACAACTTGAACTATCAACAACTCTCCTCCTAAAAAGATTAAATTTTGTGGGAAGGGCATCTAGACAAGCCTTCCATGGAAAAGTCTTGCAAGCTAGAGGGATATTTAGATGCCAAAATTTTGGTTAGTAATCTTTCATAGTCTGCACACTTGATTGTTGACCCTGCTTTTGCTCTTGCATAGCTCCTCTTAGGTGATAAGCACTTTTCACAGAGAATAGATCATTGTTAGTACATCTCCAAATAAGCTTGTCAGACCTATTGCATGGACTGATAGAGATGGTTTTGATTAACTCAACTTCTTTCTTGGAGAAAATAGCATACACTAAGGATAGGTTTCATTGCTTGGCAGATATATCAAATAAGTTTTGATACCTTATTGTCTAGCTGGAGGAATTGATAGAGCTTTGAGGCTTGTAGATATATGGTTGGGGAATCCACTTATCATCTCAAATACTAACTTGTTCCTAATTTCCAATTCTCCAAAAAATTGCTTCTTCCAAAAGTGGTCTAGCAGCCAACAAGCTTTGCCAAATATAAGAAAGATTGTTGCCCAATTTTGCTTGGAGGAAATAAGCACTTGGGGAAATATTTAGCTTTGAGGACCTGTGTTGCCAATGAGTCAGAATTTTTAAAGATCCTTCAACATTGTTTTGCAAGCATGACAATATTGAAATATTCAAAATCTTTGAAACCAAGTCCACCTACTCTCTTTGCGTTTCTCATCTGATCCCACTTAACCCAATGGATTTTGTTCTCATTTGGTGTTGATCTCACCAGTAATTCTTTACAACTTTATTAAGCTCATAAATTAGCTCCTTGGCAGTTTGAATAATCCCATGCAGTAAGGTGGTATTGCTTGGATTACTAATTTAAGCAAGACCTCCTTATATGCTTGAGAACTCATTTTAAGAATTTAGATTATATAAAAATTTAGACACGTTGAAAAATTTGTTTCAAGAACCTAAATTATAAAGAAGAACACCACAAAGGTTGTGATTTACCTTTGATAGTTCAAAAGTTCATTCAAGAACAAGAGGAGATAAACTCAATTCATAATGAATAAAATTTATCAAATTTTATAAATTTCTTACAATGAGGTTACAAGAAGTATTAAACCCTTCTCAAAACATAACCCTAGCTAAAATAAAAATGTGAGTCTTCCAAAAATACACTAAGCGAATAGTACCGCAGCTACAGTAATTTAAAAAGCATCTTGAAGCCATAGCTCAACAAAATAAAACATATGTGGGCCAAGCATCCTCAACCCCAATTATTCTAGACTAATTCATATAACTAATAAAAAGTCATTTTAATGATTTAAACAAGTTCAAAGCTTCAATTACATAAACATAATAATAGGGCCAAATAATAACCCTAAGTCATATCTTCCACAGTTTGTATCAAGTGTATCAAAACTAGATCTCATTTTCTCAAGTCCATCTTAAGTGTTGGGTTCTTGCTAGCTTTATCTCAAGTGGATTGCACCAATTCTTGCATTACTTCCTTGATCTTCTTAGTTATTGATCTTGTAATTGACTCATCTGAAACTTGCAAAAGATCTTTAAGACTAGCTTCACCTTGTTGCCCATCATTCCCCCTATCCTCAAAAGAATTCGATCTCGAATCTTCACCTACATCAAAAAGAGAACGATCAAAAACATTGAAAATAACAAAAATATTATACTCACCTGAAAGATCCATTTTTAACTCCGCATTCTTTTGTCTATCCAAGTTACTCCTACCATCAACATATAAAGGTATTAAATCTAAAGAAATAAGTGGATTAGAGCCATAATCAATTTTGCAAGGTGAAAAATTAGTAATAGAATGAATACTCAAATTATATGCAACCTCAATGAATGACAAATAAAATTTCTACAAATGGTCAAGCAACATGTCAATGAATGGCAAATGATACTCCCACAAGTATTCATGCAACACATTTAAAGTCTTCCTTACACCAA
The DNA here is from genome assembly GCA_011037825.1 of Carya cathayensis. Taxonomy (NCBI): domain Eukaryota; kingdom Viridiplantae; phylum Streptophyta; class Magnoliopsida; order Fagales; family Juglandaceae; genus Carya; species Carya cathayensis. The sequence goes on from QGSO01000366.1 coordinate 346,745, forward strand.
AATAATCCATCCAACCACCTCTTTGTGCTTCATGCATAGAACTATTAGGTACACAAAATCTATTCTCTCTAAACAAGTACCCATTTAATCTATTGAACTTACCAAACAATGCCTTCTCACATGCTCCATATACACTAGCAAAGTCTTAATTATTAGTATATAATTTCTTATCATATTCAAATCTCAATAATTTTGCATTAAAATAAAGATAAGGACATACCTTCTTACTAATACACCAATCACAAAAATTTTCTTACCTTGTGTATATTTGATTACATAAGGAAAGGTTTCAGTGAATTCCACCCACTTGGCATACATTCTATTCAACTTTCATTATCCCTTTAAGTGCTTCAAGGACTCATTTTCAGTATGTATGACAAATTCTTTTGGTCAAAGGTAATGTTGTCAAGTCTCCAATTCTGTCTCCTTCAAATTATTCCTATAGGTCGTTCGATTAGGAATTGCCCTACTTGGCACAAATTCAAGTTGATGCTCTATTTCTCTAATATGTAGCAATTTACTAAATACATTGCGAGGAAAAACGACCTCATATCCCTGCAATAAAGAGACAACAACATTAGGCAAAATTCGTTAAGTTCATTAGCATTAAAACTCATTTTTATCTTTGTTTTTCTCTCATTTTCTTCATTCTCTCTTTTCTTTTCACTATCTTTTTTTCTTTCACTCTTTTTTTCCCTTCCACTCTCTTTTTTTAATCTTTTTTTTAACTCTTGGCCTCACAATTTTTTTTCAACTCATTTTCTCATTTTCTTGGGGTTTCAGCCTCAGCCTCATTTCTTTTTTCCTCAATCTCACTTTCACTCTTTCTTTTTTTACTCAATCTCACTTTTCAGCTTCGGTTGGTCCTCATGGACCTGTGTTGGAGTTAAGCAAACAAATTTGATTATTTTTCCATCATTTTCAAAACTGTATATATTCCTTAACCATCATGGATCACTTTCCTGTCATACTGCCACAGCCTCCCCAGTAAAATATGGCCAGCATTCATAGGCATTACTTCACAAAACATCTCATCCTTGTACTTCCCAATTGAAAAGGAAACTAACACTTACTTATTTACCCTAACCTCTCCACAATCATTCAACCATTGCAACTTGTATGGTCTAGGATGTTTCAAGGTAGTTAAATTCAATTTCTCAACTAAAGTAGTGCTAGCCAAATTAGTACAATTCCTCTCATCAATGATCATACTACATACCTTGTTATTAATGTGACATCTAGTATAAAAAGTGTTCTCTCTCTGGTGCTCTATATCATCCATCCTAATTTGTGTATTGAGAGCACACCTGGCAACAAGAGACTCACTATATTCTTCACTTTTATACTCATATTCAATATTAGATTTATGCCTCCTCCTATCTCTCACACCTTATAGATTTTTACTCATTACATCTTGTTGATTCATCCTATCCCTCACTTCCCCCAACACCAAATTCAACCATTCAAATTGTTGTTGTATGACATGCAATACAAAGAATGAATTACTTGACACCCCCTTTGGTGATAAGTCACTTTTATGAGACATCGTAATACGCTGCATAAAAAGAATGTTAGTTGTAAAAACCTCACATATTTCCTTACATGTTTACACTCAAATAATGGTACTCCACTTGTGTTTCACTCTTAATTTGCTTTTTCTTGGTAATAGTATTACACTCTCTTGCCTTTTACCTCAAGAGTTTTTCCGCCCAAGTTCTTTAAGAACTAGTTGAATTAAATCAAGACAACCAACCTTATATTATTTCAACCAGTAATTAGATCCAAGAAACAAAGAATGAATAAAATAAACGAGACTCAATGAATTTATACAAGAGAAAGAGTAATTACAAAATAAGGTAACAACTAAAATGATGTAACAAGAGCAATTCGACCTCTTGAAGATAAGGCTTAATTAGCAAATTTCTTTCTTTATCTTTTGTTGTAACTATGTAACAACCTTTGAATATGCTACATTTTCTTTCCTTTCCTTTCCTATTTTTTGAATTTTCTTTTCTTTTCTTACTAATTCAATTACAAACAAAAATATTTAATTGTAAAAATCAAGCAATTGAATTTAAACACACAAAAATTGGCAAAAAAGTAGAATGAAACAATGAAACGGCACTCCGAGCAATTGACAATTCAAAGTTGCAAGAAGTCCTAGAATTTAGAAACTCTAATGATGCATACTTTGGCAGCCCAAGAACAAGAGACACAAAACTCTAAGACAAAGGGTATTTCGGCAGCACATAAAAACCCTAAGAAATTTCGGCAGCCCTCTTTTTCTTTTTCTTTTTTGCAACCCAAGAACAATGAAGTCCTAGAATTAAAGATAAAAGAATTAAAAGATAGAATCAGACCTGATTGGAAACATTGTTCTGAATACAAAATGATATGAACTCATGGGAATTGAATCCCTCAAACTCACAATCAATTTTAAGACTCACCCAAAAAGGCCAAAATCAAGTCAATGAAAAAATCTAAACCCATTGAGAAACTCATTTCAAGAATCTAGATTTTATGAAAATCTAATCATGTTGAAGAACCTGTCTCAAGAACCTAAATTATAAGGAAGAACGCCACAAATATTGTGATTTACCTTCGATAAGTTCAAAAGTTCATTTAAAAACAATATGAGATAAACTCAACTTACAATAAATAAAATTCATCAAATTTCATAAATTTCTTATAATGAGGCTACAAGAAGTATTTAAACCCTTCTCAAAACATAACCCTAACTAAAATAAAAATGAGAATATTCTAAAAATACCTTAAGTGAATAGTGCGCAGTTACAATAACGCGACTACAGTAACTTGAAAAGCCTTTTGAAACCCTAGTTCAACAAAATAAAATATATGTAGGTCAAGCATCCTTAAACCTAATTATTCTAGACTAATTCCTATAACTAATAAAAAGTCCTTTTAATGAGTTAAATAAGTTCAAAACCTCAATCACATAAACATACTAATAGGCCTAAATAATAACTCTAAGGGCAGGTTTGGAGCCAAAGAATTCTCATATCAAATTCAAAATTCTTATCTCATCATTACAACTTTCTCAAATTTTCACACAAAATATAATAAACAATTAACTTTTTTAAATCCCAATACAATTTTTTCAAATTTCAAAACAATAATAATACTAAAAATAATATTTTAAACTCTCATTTCAAACTCAAAATTCTCATCTTGATAAAAGGTTAGAATTGCATAATTAAGTTGTTTAAATGGGTGATTTATTTTATCAAATAAAGATTGAACACTTAATTATGCATCAAATTCTAATATTGAATGCAAATTAATTGATGTCAATATTTTATATACATAAAGTTCTATATTTGCCTTTGAAAGAAATATATTTTTTATGTACTGCAGGGCATTTATGAAAATACTAAAAGAGAATGGAACTCACGGCTGGAACTCAAGGGAGCAAGCAGAAAATCAGCACATGCAGAAAGATAGAAAGGCCACCCACTCCCAAGTTAGGCCACCCACTCCACCATTCTTCAAAGTTAGGCCACCCACTCCCAAGTTAGGCCACCCACTCCACCATTCTTCAAAGTTAGGCCACCCACTTCAAAGTTAGGCCACCCACTCCCAAGTTAGGCCACCCACTCTTGAGAAATGGTAGGATGCTCTCTCCTATAAATAGGAGAGAGCTCAGAAGAGAAAGGGCATCAAGGCAGTGGAGACGAAGGAGAGAAGACAGAATTTAAAACTTAGCTTTCATTTTTCAGTTTCATTCTCATTTCATTCGGCAGTTGTTGTTCATTTTAATTCATTTTTCAGTTTCATGCTTCTGTTTTAGTTTTCATTCAGCATCAGTTTATTTTACAGCTTTAATTTGAAACTTAAGGAAGCAAGTTTTCTTTCCATGTTAAAGCAAGCTTTCTTTGTATTCATCTAGGAAATAATTTCTTTTAGTGTTTATTTTATTTAGAGCTCAACTTCAATTTGAGTGTGTAATTTATTTGAAATTTTAATTTAATTGAGAGTTCAATTTCTTTTAGGATGCATTTTATTTAGAGCGTTTATTTTATTTGAGAAATCATTTTATCTGGAAGTTCAGATTTTTGGATTGGAGAACGCAGTCTCCATTTCCAAACATCAAGTTTATTCCTTACAATTCCTGTTTTTATTTAATTTCAGTTTAATGTCTTATATTTTCCGTGCACATTTAATTTCTGTCTATTTAAATTACTGTCATTTATTTATTTTTGCACCTTTAATTTTGTTTATTTAAATTACTATCATTTATTTTTCTCGCACTTGTAATTCCTCTATTTAGGTTAATGTCATTTATTTTCTTGCATCTTTAATTCCTATTATTTAAATTAATGTCATTTATTTTTCTTGTTCTTTTAAATTTTAGTCTATTAATTTCAGCAATTTTAATTTAGTTTCATGCATTTTTTACTTTTCATCGCTGCATTCAAATCCGACAAACAAATCTAAAAACATGAATCTAGTCCATGACTAGTAAAATTTCCATCCATTGCACATACCATTTATTTTTTTTTTCTTTGTGAAGTTTTTCACAATTTTTCAACGAGTTTAAATTTTGAGTAAATTTTCCCTGAGGAGACGATCTAGGAATTTATTCCTTATTATTACACGACATCCTCCTACACTTGGGATAGCATTAATGCTACTCATTTTTGAGTGAGTCACATCTCTACCCCCAAACCTCCCCTAAGTCATGTCTTCCACAGCTTGTATCAAGTGGATCAAAATTGAATCTCCTTCTCTCAAGCTCATCTTAATTGTTGGGATTTTGCTAGTTTCGTCTCAAGTAGATTGCACCAATCATTGCATTGCTTTCTTGATCTTTTTAACTCTTGATTTTGTAATTAGCTCATCTGGAACTTGCAAAAGATTTTTAAAACTAGGTCCACCTTGGTACCCATCAGATGATGTAATGGATAATGCTACGAAGCCCACGCTTCATACCGATAATCAACTGATTGCAGCACGTGACAATTTAAAAATAGAAAATGAAATGAAAAAGAAAGAAACAAAGTGAAAAAAATTATTTTGATTCTAAATAGTCCCATTCTAACGTCCCAGACTCCCATTGTCCCTCAATACCCATGATCCTTTCCCTCGTCCCTCAATACCCATGATCCTTTCCCTCATCCCTCCCTTCCTCCCTCCCTCCCTCCATCTTGTACGGAATCCATGAGCCCGTCCGATGCATTCAAAAATAAAGTGGAGCCCCAATAAGCTTTAGTAATTCCTCTCCATTCAGAAGTTTTTTTTTTTTTAAGAAAAGAAAAGAAAAGAAAATGAGACATTTATACCACATTGACTATGGTCATAATACCAAATACACACAACAAACTAAGAAACATATATGATATATGGAAGCTCAAAAATAGGAATAACAAACATAGAAAATAGAAGCATATATTTGGGTTGTGGTTATGGGTACTGCACTAGGGTGTTCTATAAGGAACTGCTTATCATCACGAAGATTTACAAAAAGCAAGTTTATTGTTATGACAGTTATATACCCAAATTCACTTTCTTCTGGTAATCTTTTTATTTCTTTGGAGACCAGAGAGTAAAGTAACCATATTATGTAATCAACTAGTCATGCCACACATACACCAAAATACTAAAAGATGAACTAAGAAAAACTTACAAAACACATATTCTAATTATACATGATGATAGTTTCCAAGATAATTATAATATAGATAACAGTTTCATATTAAATTTTACAATGCAACAATAAAGATAGGCATTGAATTGGTGTTCAATGGTGGAAAACTTTAAACATAAATGCTTCTAGAAGCATTTTTGGTTGAGTTTTGCTTGGATAAATATGCTGGAGTTTCTTTGTTGAAACTATTTCCAAGTTTTTGGTGTTCTTTTGTTTTCCTCCAGTCATACTTCTCAGGCTCATTAAAACCTACCTAATGGCAGCAAGATATGAAGAATAAGGCAATAGATATGTGATCGCCGGGAGGGAGGGAGGGAGGGAGGGAGGGAGGAGTGCGAAGAAAGGAAATATATCTGTAGTTTCAGTTGAGAGAGAGGGAGAAAAAAATTAGATCTAGTTTTTTATTTTTAAAATATTTTGTATGTACCAATCAAAAGATGACACGTGGCATCAGTTGATTCTCGGTCAAAACTCTCAGTTCGGCTAGCATTTTCTAATTTCAATTATCTAATTTATATATTTTAATATTATTTCTATTGTGCGAGTTAGTTTATCTTAATATTAAGTTTAATCATAATTTGTTTAAAAGCTTTAAAGCCTATAGAAGAGATAAATTTAAAGGTTAACTGTCACATTAATCTATGTAGTTTGCCTTGTAATCAAAATGCTCTAGGTGCATTTTTCAATAAAATCTCTTACTCCTAGTAGTTTTTATGAACGATAATTGGTCCTTCATAAAAAATTTGTTTTTTTTATTGTTTATTTTGGAAGGAGGGTGAAAACTCTGAAACTTTATTGAAAATCCTCACTTTTGGCTGAGGAATACTGTTGTAACATCTCAAACCAACTTATTAAAACAAATCGTTAAAATTAAACAACATCCAACATCTAATAAAAACCTTAACAAAAACCAGCTAAACCCGAAACTGAGGTAGTCCTAATTTTTCAACCTTCAAAAAACCTCATAGTAGCTTTGGAATATTTGCATAATTCTCCCAATGATCCGACAAACTTTTTGCTCCTAATTTTGTAAGAAAATCTATCGAAGAATTACCTTCCTAAAAAATGTGTTGAACCTTGACATCCATAGACCTCAACAATGCTTGAATTTCATCCAAAAAATCTTCTAAATACCAAACCGAACACCTATTATCCAGTAGCCATTTTATAACCAACATGGAATCCATTTCTATATCAATATGCATAAAGCCAAAGGATTTTGCAAACCGCAAACCATGCAATAGTCCCAATAATTCTTCTTTATTTCTAGTACATTCTCCAAAATGAGTAAAAAATGCAGCCAACATCTTACCTTGGTGGTTTTGAAACACCCCACCAGTGCCCATCAATCCTGAATTACCAATGCAGCTTCCATTGATATTCAACTTCACTCTGCTTGTAGCTGGAGGATACTACTGAACCAACTTTAGTAGCTTAGGAGGCACATGTTTAAAGGGAATGATGATAAATCAAGAATCTTTTGATTACGACAAGATAGAGTAGTAGTATCCTTCAACTTTAGAGCAGACCACCCAATCGAGTATTTGATTTTCGCCCAAACCGACTACATTGATTCATCCAGTTCTTCCATTCTAGCTTTACATCTTCTATTCCACAAGCACCATATCACAATACATGGTATAATACCAAACAATGAGCCTACCTTTGAATTATTTTTTTGCCTTTTGAAACCAACCTTCAACTCTACCACGCCAACCCCTCCCTCTCACGGAGCTCAATCCTACACAGTTAAAGACCTTTTCCCATATTGCTTTGGAAAAATCTCATTTCACCAGAACATGATTTAAATCCTCATACGCCCCTACCTCACAAAAGTTAAACCTTGATAAAATAGGTATCCCAAGTTTCTGAACATTATCATCTACACTCAAAGCATTAAGAAAAGCTTTCCATGCCACAACTAATATTGTTTTTGGAAGAGAAGGATGCCAAACCCACCTAGACCAAGCCACTGTTGGAGCTCACATCCTCAAACAATTCCAAGCACTTCTTGTTGTAAATTTTCCATCCACATTTTCAGTCTATACCAGGATATCCTTCCCTTCCTTATGTTGTCCCAAGCTTTGCACAATAGATAAAGCTCTTTCAGCTTCAACCAGCCGAGTTATAGCATCAAAATTCCACCCATTTTCGAGTTTACATTCTTGCACCATAGTCTTTGGAAAAGGACAAACTGGAAACAAATTTTTCAATGGACCATCACCCAACCATCGATTATACCAAAAAGAAATTCTTCCCTCTCTTATCTTCCAACAAGAATGATTTAAAGCCAATGGCAAGCACCTCACAATCATATGCCAATTTCTTGAACCCTTGCATGGATCAAGCAAAGACACATGCTGAGTCTTCACATATTTAGCTTGAAAAAAATTTGCCTATAGAGTATTCTCATAGAGCAACTTCAAGGCGAATTTTACATATAGAGATAGTTGGATGTCATCCAACCTTTTTATGCCCAAACCACATTCCTCAATTAGCAAACATATCTCTGTCCATGCACGCCTAGGACTGTTCATCCGGGTTCCAACCCGGGAACCCGGGTACACCTAGGCCGAAACCCGGCCCGGGTTAAGCCGGGTCAGACTCGGTTCGGAACCCGGATGTATCTGGGTTTTGAAAAATCTAGATTTCAGGTTCTGGGTTGAACCCGTGTTTTTTTTTTCAAGATTGTAGCCACTCTGATTATGTGATTATGACTATAAATTGATCACGTTTTGCCATTTTTACAACAATTATCAAGATTCAAACCAACCATAGAAATGATGTAATGCTACAAAAGTTATAAGCACCCACTTGATTAACAAACAAAATGACAAAATAAATCTGAAAAAACACATCCAGAATACAACTAGCAAAAAATAATGCTTAAAATATGCTTGAATCCAGTGAAGAGGACCATGAGCCATAGCATATGACAATCCATCGGACTGCAAAACAAGAATCAAACAAGAGACATTAATGGGTTTCCATGACTACTGCTGAATGAAAGGTGAGCCACTCTGAAATCAAGGCAAGATCATATAAAAATTCAAAATCATACATAAGATAACAATGACAATAAGTCAACCTACAGTGCATCTGAGCTGTTGTTGGTGTTCAAGAATTAGAATTTTTTATTCTAAATTTTGTTAGCAAGAGTCATTCTTGATATAGCCATTTCATTAGGATCTTATAGAAAGGGAGACTAAGAAAGAAAAGAAATGGAACGATGTACTGTAAACAACAATCAAAGAAGCCTAAAGCTAAAAAGAAAGATCATAATAAAGATCATAATTATGCATCCTTCAAAACTTACCATCAGGTGCATAATTTAAAATTTTAGCAGCACACTTTAAAGTTTATTAGCAGCATTGCTACATCATAAACATTGCCTTTGGACATCATAGCATCGAATTTGTCAATTGCAGCCAATAATACTTCATCGGCCTCAAAAGCAACTTCCTAAAAAGATTTGTTTCAAATTTAAAAATCTAGCAGCACACTTTAAAGTTTAAATTGATGGTGCATATCCAATCAAAATGTAACCAAAACCAATCTAACAATGTAGTAGTGAAAACTTATGTCAGGTTAGGAAATATATTCCTCTAACTTCCACACCTCATTCAACTAACAATATGAGGACTCCAAAACTTGAGTTTATACTAAAGAAGAATGCCTACTGGTCCAATATCTGCAATCAATTGTCCACAACATTATTCACACATATATATCTTCAGTACTGAGAATTAATTAATAGATAAACAGAACAAAGAAAAGTTTCACTTACTCTAGTTTTTTTTCAACATGATTGGGAAGGCTGATTCACAGTAGCCTGATGTGAAAATAAAGCTAGATAATCATATAAAAAAATATTAAAAAAATAGAGTTAGATATATAATAAACTAAGTTAGATAGATATTAAAAAAAATATTTCAAGTTTCAAACTTACATTCAAGGTCCATCAACTCTATGTATTCTTCCAACTCCCGAATGTTGACAAGTTTGGTCCTTAACCAATTTTGGGTGTAAATGAGAGCTTGGACAGTCTCTGGAGACAATGAACTTCTAAAAGGATCTAAGATGCATCCTCCAGTGCTGAATGCGGACTCTGAGGCAACAGTGGAAATAAGGGTGACTAATACATCACGTGCTACCTCAGCAAGAACAGGATAATGGGTGGTATTAACTCTCCACCAATCCAAGATATTAAAACTGAGTGATTTTGGTGCACATCTCTCCGACAAATACCTATCTAGTTCTGATTTAAACTCCATAAACCCTTGCACCTCAAGGTATTTCTCTAATTTTCTATCAAATTTAGTCGAGCTACTAGAAGAAGTAGAAGTAGTGCTTGGCCTCTCTTGATTCACATTAGAACTCCCCCCACTAGCCACACGAAATTTTTTATACTGCTCAATTAAGCGGCTTAACAAGAGTTTAACCTTGGCCTCTATCTTATCCCCCAACTAATCCCCTTTGCATCGTCGCAACCAAAACCTCATTGACAACATTTTGTATCTTGGATCAAGCACAAATGCAACATATATCATCAAGTTAAACTTATCTGTGCTACCTCAATACTTTTCAAACTTATTTTTCATATTCGTGCCCATGGTCCTAGTGATGCTATCATTACATATGCACATATCAATTAATGTATATTCGATTGTGCACAATTCCTGAAAATATACATTAGCTGTCACATATAAAGAACCAGAAAATGTTCAATATAACATCATAAAATATTTTCAATAACTCTACAAAAATCTGTGCTTTTTTCCAATAATCACTAGTGGGGTTCATAAATTCATTATCCACATACATATAATAGCTTTCAAAGGCTAATCTGTGTTTTATAGCGGTACTCAACATCAAGTATGTGGAGTTTCATCTAGTGGAAACATCCAAGCAAAGCATCCTCCCGCTAATATTTTTCTCTATTGCACAAGCCTTGAACTTGGAAAACCTTGACGGTAAAAACTTCACATATTTGACGGCTTCTCTAATCGTTGATATTAATTGATTAACCTCTCTCGAACCGTCATTAACAACCAAATTTAATATATGGGCAGCACACTACATGTGAATGAACTCACCACCTAATATGGTACAATCACTATCTTTTATATTCCTTCTCTGTAATCAACAACAACATCATTAGAGGAGGCGTTATCAACTTTGATGGTCAAAATCTTATTAATCTCTCAATCATGCAACCCTGAGTCTAACACCTTCCCAATAATTTCATCCCTATGATTGGGAATTTGGCAAAACTTTATTATTTTCTTATGCAATCTCCAATTGCAATCAATAAAATGTGCAATAATGCACATGTAGTTCATATTTTGCACTGATGTCCACGTATCAGTGGTTAGACAAACTCTTTGACCATCTAATAATTTCTTTAGCTGTATATTCTCTTCGTTATACAGCTTAATACAATCAATTTTTAGAGTGAGTCAGAATGGCAATGTAAATCGAGACTCTAAATCAGCCACATACTCAATAAGCCCCAAGTGCTCCACTAGCCTAAAATGTAATTCACACCTAATAAAAAACTTAGCGGTTAACACCCTAAGTTTCTCAGCGTCATACTTTACTACACCTTGCGGGCTACATACTCTTCCCTCCTCATCCCTTTTACCACTAGAGGATTTACTTTTGTAGATGTAAAAATTGGCTAGGATTACATAACTAAATGATAAGGTTTATCTTATCATTATTTGACTAAATGATAAGGCTTATCTTATCATTATATTTGAATTTGTTGAATAAATGTAAAATAATTATTGATTTATCTTTAAACAATGTTGAGTCTATCTAGAAGTCTTAGGTGTTGTTTAGATAAGTCATTAAAGTTAAAATTTTGTCCTGGTAGATCTAATTTATCCAGAAGAAAGCTGAACAGAGATTAGTCAATGCAGAAGAATGTTATCGCGAAATGTTAGCAGTCCGTCGGTACACGTTTTCGCGACTATTGCTAATCGTCAGCAGAGTCCTACTGTGACTGGAACTCTTTCCAGACTTTCTATTTAAAGGGATTCGGTTTTGTATCTTATCATGGATTTTGAGCCATGAATTTCAGAGAGGATATTCTGAGCATATGTGAGAAAATTCACTTGAGAATTTTCATGGAGTTTTTCATCTCTCTTTAAGTGTGATCGTGCTCCAGTGTTGGAAGATCGTGTGATTGGAATTCAGCCCCTAGAGTTCTAGGAGGAAAGGCAACATTTGAAGATCGCCAGAGGTTCTAGCTGCTACTGTGATAGAAGATAAACGGGTCGTTTGTCTTGGCAAGTAAGATAGTCGATTTGCAAATGTTTTGTAATTGATGATTACTTATAATTGTTCTTCAAATAATAAGATTGACTTTCTTGGGTTTGGCTGCCCCGTAAGGTTTTACCTTTAAAGAGTTCTTTAAAGGGTTTCCCTTCGTAACCAATCGTTGTGTCTTACAAATTTGTTTATTCTTTTTAAGTATTTTGATTCATTTAATAATTCTAGATATTGAGATCTAATCAATTTGTTCAAGGAAATTGGTAGACAATTTCGTGGTTTTATAGGGGTACGTTGGGAATCTCAATTGGCATTAGAGCGTGGTTCACTCATCCGAGTGTGATCCGTGCCCTTGTAGATCATATCGTCGTCATTGTATGTCCCACGACACTTCGATGATGATATAGATCTCATTGTAAGGATATTCAGAAAATTCTTGTTTTACAGGAAAGCTAATGGAAAACAAAAGCGAGGTAAGGAATTTTCTACAAAGATAAATGAATCTAAAAATTGAAATAAAGATAAATTTGAGAAAAATGACAAAGTTAAGTGCCATGAATGCTCAGGATATGGTCACATAAGCGTTGAATGTCCAAACTTTAAGAAAAATAAAGGAAAAGTATTGAATGTCACACTTAGTGACAGTTCAGATTCTGAATGTTCAACCTCATCATCTAATGATGAAAAATCTTTTATAGCTTTTCCTACTATTGTGAATGATTTTCCTGAAATTACACTAACAAAATCTGAAAGTAGTTGTGATTACAGTGATTCAGATGTATCACTTGTTGATGCTGATCAAGAATTGAGTTTACAGGAAGCTTACAATGATGTATGTGAAGAAGTGATCAAATTAAAGAGACTCAACAAGAAGCTGTACAAGAAATTCACTGATATGAAGAGTGAGAAAAATAAAATGTCCGAGGCATTAAAAATTTCTGATATGGAAATAGCAAGATTAAGGGATCAAAAAATTTCACTAGAATAGGAATTGGAAAAGGTTCAAGAAAAAACAGCAACACAGAAGTTAGAAGAGATGTTGAGTTTTCAAAAATCTAGTTGTGATCGCACGGGTTTGGGGTATATGACTTCCCAATGTATGAAATTTAAAGGCTCATCATCCACTGCCACTTCATCAAAATATATCATTTTTGTTAAAGGAAGTCAAGATGAGGAAACTCCAAAGAAGGCCGTGTCTAAAACTCATGTTCCAAGAGCCTCACATGATAGATCAATGACAAAGAAGCCCAACCAAGGTAAGTTTATTCTTACTTGTCATTATTATGGTGTTGTTGGTCATATAAGGCCAAATTGTTTAACTTGAATAAAGTGAAGAAAAATGAAGGTGAAAGAAATTTAAAAAGGAAAGGAAAGAGTCTAGAGAATCAAATTTGTGATATGAGTCAACAAATCAATTTTTTAAGTCTCAAACTTGGTGACCTAGCAGATTTTTGCTTTCAAAATAAAGAAAAGATCATACAAAGTGATGTTGATAGAAGGAATAAGCTAAAATTTAAAGCAAAGTGGGTGGTCAAAAAAGATATTATGTCGTATTAATTGATAAGACTACTTGCATGTTCTTGAATTTTTTATATTATTGCATTAGTCTAGGACATGCATTTTATTTTTCTATTTTGCTTTTATGTTTATGTTTTTCAGTTTTAAATAAAAAAATATAATATAAATTTTTTTTTGGCTTGGTTCAAAACTTTTCTTTAAGGAAAGTGCATGCTTGATATGTCAAAGTTTGAACATTTGTAATCTCACTTAATAAATTTTTGAACCTATGCATCTCTCTATTTTGTGCGATTCACTTTGTGCATACTAATCCTATGAATTATCTTGGCAAAGTTCATTTTCAATGCATAGTGAGGAACTTATATGTATGCATTTTATAATTAAAGTTTACATTATTTAATGAGATGCTCATCAAAGAGGGAGTTCATGCCTTAAATTGACTAATACTAGTTGAACCTATTACATCAATAAAGAGCTCTCTTCTTGCCAAATACAAAGAGTTGATCCATATAGAAAAAGTCGGTGTTAATTCATTGCGGAAAAAGACAAACACCCTACACGGATCTACTACTTTAAGTTCTTATAGAAAAAATCGTTGCTCTAATCATTATGGAAAAATATGAGCAACAAACATGAACACAAAAAGGGGGTGTAGAAACTAGTGTTTGGAGGAGATGCTCATGTATCTAGGCCTTAGCATAAAGTTTGACTTTTAAGGTGAAGCAACAAACTCTTTTGAACATCTATAAGAAGCAATCATTCATGAATAAAGGTAAAAAAATATGCTGAAGAAAATAGTTCATAAATATGCTATGGTATAAGTATACTCACTCACACACTCACATGAACTTTGACATTGATGATCTTATGAGGAGTGAACATCCATAGTGATTGATGCAAATAAGAGGGTGTACTCTATTGAATTTGTTTTGTGAGCTACACTATGTTTTGAAATAAGATGCATCTAGGCATGTTACTTGCCCTATTGCCTTTTTTTTTTTATATATAAAATGAAAAAAAAAGTTCAAATTTTTTTCTAATCTCTATTTATTTTGGTTTATATAAAATAAATACATGAGAATTGTTCATCATGTCTTTTTTAGTGTCTTCATCTTGGCACACATAAGTGATATTTATTCTATTTTGTATCTTGTCAAATTAGTGACAAAAAGGGGGAGTATTGGAATAGTAAATTAGAATATTTTGATATTGTGAAATTTATGGGGAGTTTGAGTAAGTGGGAGTTTGATGAATTTGCTGAAAATAAAAAGGGGAAGAAGCAGAATATTGAGAGGGAGAACTATATACTTTAGGGGGAGTTGCAGAATAGGGAGATGGAGAACTAAGTACAGAATATGGTTATTGATGATGACTAGAACATTTTTTTTTAGGTTCACATTACGTCTAACCTTTGATTATTATTGAGACTAATTTCAAAGAATGTTCTATGTCATGTCTTCTTATTATTGTATTAAGATTTTCTTCACAAAATCTTGGTCTGCTGGTTGTTTTTGTCTTAGGTACACACTATATTCATGAAGTTGGTTTTGTGACCAATCCGTCAAAGGGGAAGATTGTAGATGCAAGACATTCATCAAGTTGGTTTTGTCACCAATCCGCCAAAGGGGGAAATTGTAGAGGAAAAAATTGGTTAGGATTAGATAACTAAATGATAAGGTTTATCTTATCATTATTTGACTAAATGATAAGGCTTATCTTATCATTATATTTGAATTTGTTAGATAAATGTAAAATAATTATTGATTTATCTCTAAACAATGTTGAGTCTATCTAGAAGTCTTAGGTGTTGTTTAGATAAGTCATTAAAGTTAAAATCGAGTCCTTGTAGATCTGATTTATCCAGAAGAAAGCTGAACAGAGATTAGTCAATCCAGAAGAATATTATCGCGAAATGTTAGCAGTCCGTCGGTACACGTTTTTGCGACTGTTGCTAACCGTCAGCAGAGTCCTATTGTGACTGGAACTCTTTCCAGACTTTCTATTTAAAGGGATTCGGTTTTGTATTTTATCATGGACTTTGAGCCACGAATTTTAGAGAAGATATTCTGAGCATATGTGAGAAAATTCACTTGAGAATTTTCATGGAGTTTTTCATCTCTCTTTAATTAAGTGTGATTGTGCTCCAGTATTGGAGGATCGTGTGATTGGAATTCAGCCCCTAGAGTTCTAGAAGGAAAGACAACATTTGAAGATCGCCAAAGGTTTTGGCTGCTACTACAGTAGAAGACAAACGGGTCCGTTTGTCTTCGCAAGTAAGATAGTTAATTTGCAAAGGTTTTGTAATTGCTGATTGCTTGTAATTGTTCTTCAAATAATAAGATTGACTTTCCTGGATTTGGCTACCCCGTAGGTTTTTACCTTTAAAGAGTTGTTTAAAGGGTTTCCCTTCGTAACCAATCGTTGTGTCTTACAAATTTGTTTATTCTCTTTGAGTATTTTGATTCATTTAATAATTCTAGATATTGAGATCTAATCAATTTGTTTAAAAAAATTGGTAGACAATTTCGTGGTTTTACAGGGGTATGTTGAGAATCTCAACTTTTTCCAGCTCCTTTAATCCTAAGAGGGGAATTTTCACACACATTATAAAGGTGGTGATTCATAGAAGAAGTGTCATTCCTGTAGTGGCAACTATACTGCTTACCACAATGATTGCACTTAGCTTTTGGGTTATTGGGGTCAATAGGTAGCACTTTCTCAAAATGTTCTCAAATCACCAATTGGTTACTAGGTGTTTTCTTGGATTTTTTGGATAAAGGTGGGATGAAATGGGTAGGCTGTTGTGTATATGTGGATGAAGGAGTTGGAAGATTCCTATGCTCCTCCACATCAACTGAAAGAGAAAAGGAGTCACTACCAATCCCTTGAGTTGTATCGATATTTCAACTCACAGAATCTTCTTCCATATGTTATTGAGTAACAAACACAGTAGAATAAAAAATTAAACATAGCAAACAAATAACCGAACATATATATAAACAAAGTTATAAAATCATTAATTTAGAAGCTTATTCCATTTAAACCCGAACTGAGAGTGTATAAGAACATATAGAAGGCTGCGCAGTTTGGTGGGAATGGATATTTTGAGTTTATGTTGGTGTTTCATTGAAGGGGGTGATGGACAGAACGTTAAATCTCTTGTGGCATTGTTATCGAAGCTTATCTACTTTTGCACCAAGGTGGATGATCTATTACTTTTTTGAAACTTGTGTTAATATTTTAGAGATGGTAAATGGTCCAGTGTGAAATGAATTTAGGGCGTCAATATGGTTATTGTTGTTGTGTGTTAGGCTAGGAAAAACAGTGTCAACAAAGGGTATAAACAGAAACAACTGGCAAACTAACTCACTCTCTATTAAATAATTAAATGGAGTAGGCAATGTGTCTCCTAAACAAACCTGCCAGCATACATGATTCTCATCTTCTCATCTTGATAATGCTTTTATATTTTTTAAGAAAAAAAAAACCATATAGAAAGTAGGCACATAGAACTATAGAAAAATATAAGCTAGTTCAGAGAATGACTTAAAGTTTAATAAATAGAATCTTTACATAGCTGGACAGATGCATTTAGGAATTGCTTCAAAAGAAATTATTGTTCCAACATAGAAAAAATGTTAACATGGGCTAGAAGTCTCCAAACCATAAGAAACTTTTCCCTTTTTGGTAAGTAAAACTACCCAATTGTGATGCACTCCAAAACAAGTACCTTTTAATTGTAAAGGCTTAATCACAAAACCCAAAACAACAAATGGAAGCATAAACAATGTCTCTCCAAAGAATGCATTACGCCAATTCAAATTTTTTCCAAACTAAAAAGGAAAAAAAAAAGCCCATTACCCAAGTCTGTTATGGTGAGTAAAATCAATAAAGAATGCCACTAACTCAACTAATACATAAATTGAGTGACCATAGGAGATAATTTAACTCATCCGAAGAGAACTCTTGGAGCATTATAATATTGGTTCTAAAACCAAATCATGTTAATTAATGAAACAAAAAAATAGAAGGGAAGTGCAGCTTGCTTCTTATTTTCGTGTTTGATGCCTTTCGTCTCTGCTTTGTAAACTAGTTATGTTAAACTACTTCTGAAACTGAACAGGCAATCTCCATCAAATACGTGGAGAATATGATTGAGCAAGATGAGGAAACATGAAAGTTACCCAGCTACTAGCAGTTCAGGTTTCTGCTTTTAGATCCTGATGGGAGCTGCCCCTGACAATACTAAGTAGGGAGATGAGAATGTTTCTATTATTGTAATGAAAGGTGAACTACGTAAGGGTTAGGTTTCTGGCAGATAGCATTCTAATGTCAAATTTGACACTAAAAAAAAAAAATCCCAGCAACCACCATAACAACTATACCCTTTAAAAAAAAAAAAAAAAATCAAAACCAGCAGAATTACACTTATTTAAACAAGTCATTGTCCCTTTCATTTTCTGTTCTTAAACAACAATGGTGACAAATTATAGTTCTTGGCATCATTTAACTCACCTCTATTTCTAGAAAACTCAAACAGGGGAAAAAAAAAAGGCAATATATAAGAAGAAAAATCTCTTAATAAAGTAATTTATAGTTAAATAAAAAACTAAAAAACAACTATCTACAAAATATTATTTTCATTAAGAAATTTTCACAAACAGTTGGTAGCTTTTCCATTAAAATTTCTTTTATAACACTCGGTAACCCTTAAACAAGCAAAATCTGCAATTTAAAATTCTCTAAAAGGCAAGCAACAATTAACTTCCTTTTGAATAGAGAAAAAAAAAAGAGCAGGGAGAGATTTTTGGAGAATCGCGTATCCTAGATTCCTAAAGACAGAATGAAGTATGAAGTATCAAACGGGTAAATTGAACCCAAACCAAGTTCATGTAATAACCCAAACATCCATCAAATATCAATATGAAGTATCGACCCAGCTAACAATAGTGGATATATCAAAAGACAGAATGAAAAGTAAGATCCAAAGAGAAAGAGAAGGAGAAAAACTGACTTCGATTGGCGCACAAGGCTGAAGACGATGGAGTGGAACTTTGATCGGCAGAGGAGGCTATGGTTTCAGACCTTCGGTGTGGGTGAGAGCAAGAGAGAGAACGAGTCTGTGGGCCACGGCGTCTTTAGAAATTAGGATAGGCATTTTCATCGTTTGAAGAAACATGGGTACCAGGTTTTAAACTCGGGTTCCGAGTTTTAAACTCGATACCCAGCCCAGGTTCACCCGGATTTAGAAATCCGAGTTTCGGTCCAGACAGAAAACCATAACAGGAACCCGGTTATCAGGGTTCCGATCCGGATGAACATTCCTATGCACGCCAACTACGTTTGTCTCTTCCTTCTGAAGAACCCCAAAAGAATTTACTAAAACACTCATTTAATCACTTCAAAATAGTTTTAGGACCTGAAAGCTGGATAATAAATGTATAGGCAAACTCATCAATACTTGCCTGATCAAGAGTAGTGGAGCTCCTTGAGAAAGCAATTTGGATTTCCATCTACCAATTTTCACACGGATTTTAGTCACCAAACCCTCCAAGTGAACAGACTTCAACCTCCATAAAATTATAGGCACACCCAAATATCGGAAAGGGAAGGCACCCTCTTGAAAACCAGTTGATCGAATAAGCACCTGCCGCCTAGCATGACTGATTCAATTATAAAAATTAAGAAAAGATTTTCCCACACTAATCATCTAATGCGACCATCTTTCATAAGTTTCAAAAATTTCTAGAATATTTCGAAGAGACTTGAGGCTACCATTCATAAAGATAACAATGTCATCTGCATATAGTAAATGCGAAATATGCGAAACTCCTCTCGGATGAGAAAACGACTCCATTTTTCCTTCCACAAAACCATGCTTTATCATCTTGGATAAAACCTCCTCCACCAAGATAAACAAAAGAGGGGATAGTAGATCACCTTGTCGAAGACCCTTACCACCTTTAAAGAAGCCTTTAGAGACACCATTCATCACCATTGAAAACCATAGTAAAGTAATACAATTTCGAGTCAATCCACAAATTTGATGAGAAAACCTAAAAGCTTCAACCACATGCAATAAAAAATCCCATTCAACACTGTCATACGCTTTTGCCATATCCACCTTCATCAACACATTACCACTTCTCCTCTTCTTATTAATCGAATGAATAATTTCTTGCGTTAAGTTTATGTTATCAAAAATGCTTCTCCCAGGAAGAAAAGCACCTTGCTTAGGTGAAACTAGTCTAGAAAAAATAGAAGTAAGACACTGAGCAAGTATTTTAGAATAGACTTTATAAATTATCGAACACAAGCTAATAGGTCGAAACTCATTAAAGTTTGTCGGATTATCAACTTTTGGAATAAGCACCAGGGACAACGCTGAATAAAACCAAGGAAAATTCTTTCCTCTAAAAAAATCTCCAACTACATCCACCACATCCATCTTAACAATATTCCAACAAAGACGAAAGAAACTTGATCCGAACTACTATCAATTGGAATAATAAAAACCTCATCCTTCCCTTCCTCCAATGATGGCACCTTACATATCATCTCATTTTCTTCTTCCACAATCAAGACCTCAATTAAATAGGAGAGATTTAGTAAAGAAAGCATTGGCCTAGATTTCAGAAAATTTTCAAAGAACTCCACTACACCAATATGAACAGCCTCAGGAGAGGCCAAATGCCATCCATCTGAAAGTGTCATCTCTAAAACATTTGTTAGTTAATCCTTAGAAGCGTCACATTAATACAAATCATTGTTTGACTTGTGTACCACCTATTTGAAA
Source organism: Carya cathayensis (assembly GCA_011037825.1). Classification (NCBI taxonomy): domain Eukaryota; kingdom Viridiplantae; phylum Streptophyta; class Magnoliopsida; order Fagales; family Juglandaceae; genus Carya; species Carya cathayensis. The sequence continues at coordinate 367,000 of QGSO01000366.1, forward strand.
AAAAAAAAAAAATCTTAAAATGGTATAATTAGTAAACAAAAATTTTATATGTAGTCACTTTTATGTACTCTTTTACGCACTCCACTAATTTGATTGGTTGCGTCATTTTTTTAATATAAAACAACTGTTTTGACCAATCACATCAGTAGACTACGTAAAAAGTACACAAAAATGATTATATATAACAAAACTCGTAAACAGAAATTCACAAAAATAAATCTTAAAAACAAATGTAGAGAAAAAAAAAACTAAAATTAAACCGTTCAGTTACTTCAGTACATGTGCTAATTTTAATTTGTGACAAACAATATGGATCAATTTTATATTCAATCATAAATTTAGTTTTTTATTATATACTCTAACAAATAAAATAAAGCTCTAGTAAGAAAATTTGAGCCGAAAACAATAGAAATAGTATTACCATATAATGGAAATATCAATTCATTTGAATTCGTAAACTAATTTTTTTAAACCAAATAATTTTCATTAATTTTATCATTTCCCACGTGTTGTCCCACGTGTATTGTGAGTAGTGGATGACTCAAGAGGATTGTGCGTAATTATCATCCTTATCCAATAATGGGCCCAATCGGAGACAGAGAGACCTAGGTCAAGATCAAACCTATCTTCTTCATGGTTTTCAACGTTACATTTTCAACTTTTCCTCCCATGTGTGACTTCTAATGCCATAATTCATTTATTTTGAAAAAGATAGACACACTTATAATTTCAATAAGTGACACGTATTTATTTTTAAAAAAAGTGAGATTTATTCTTAAAAAATAAGAAATAATAATTTTAATTTTAATTATGCAAGCGTTACATAATTATTTTAAATAAATAAATAAATATAGGATCTATTTAAAAAAAATTATTTTTTAGTAATATACCATACTCTTTTTCAAAGTGACTACATGACACTTATACATTGCACTTATACATTGCACGATTGTATGTAGTATTATTCTTAAAAATTTAATATTTTCATGTAAATTCTATATTTACTCATATTTTTCAAAATGAGTGTATTATGCTTGTGCACTTTATAATTAAATTTTATTTAATGTTGATAAACTTGAATAAAAAATAGTATTTTATTAAAAAGTTGCATGTTATTTTCTAAAGTTTTGTACATAAATATTATAAAAATATATAGTTGCAGTCGTGAAATAAGAACACAATACAATTTTTTTGAAAAAAGTGAATAAAGACAAAACTCACATAAAACAGAAAACTATTTTTTGAAAGTGGACCTATTATTTTTTTATAGCGATTGCTCGACATTTACGAACTCTACGACTGTATATATTATTACTCTAAATATAATAATGAACAATTCTACTTAGTTAGAATTTTAGTATATGTAAATTTTGTATACTTCCTTCGACAAAAAGTAGAATCTATAATTACAAAAATAAGTTTTCTTACATGAATATAAAATTTAGACATTCTTTTCAAAGGGAATTAGTCAAGCTTGCGCGCTCTATAATTTAGACATTTTTAAAGAGTAATGTTGTTCATACTTCATCCCTCACCCGCACGCACGCACCCACTCTAAAATCATTGGTTATTTTAGGCCAACTAACCACGCACGCATTTACGCACCCACCCAACTGCTCTACCTCTCTGTGTATTTTCCTCAAGGTCGCGGATCTTCTTCCACTGTCTGATCCCAAAGGCTAAGAGCTTCTTCTTCTTCTTCTTGTAGCTGGTCGTTGTAAAATCCGTTGTGAATGGCGAGGAAAAAGATCAGAGAGTACGACTCTAAGCGCCTCCTAAAGGAGCATCTCAAACGCCTTGCCAACATTGACCTCCAGATCCATTCCGCCCAGGTACTCTCGCCACCCTCCATCCATCCCGATGCTTCTAGATTCTTCTGGAACCGCCTTTTCCGTTTCCTTTTTTTCGCACTCTTTCTAGCTATTAGCATTGGAGACATTTTCAATTAACTTTGGACTATTTGAATTCCTAACTTAAAATGTATAAAATTGAGTTGAAAATTCTGATTCTTTTTTGAAGACATCAGAAGCTTCTTTAAAATTTTGTTTTCGATGTTCCTTTTATCGGTTTAGCTGGAAATCTGACTAAGTTATGCAAATATGTTTTTGATCAGTAACTAAGTATGCAAATATACGAATATGCGTGTCTTCGGGAAGAATTTATGCCAAGCTATGTGCTTAGTATTCTGTTCACTATACTTATAAAAAAAAAAGTGCTCTGTTCACAATATTAAGTTTTATACGTGTTTGTGTGTGTGTGCACTATGAATTTGTGCCTGCTTGTGACTTATAAAAAAAAAAAAAATTTGTGCCTGCTTGTGATCCCTTCCGAAGCAGAAGCAGAAGCAAAAGGAAAAAGAAAAAGAAAAAAGAAAAAGAAAAAAAAGTATAAGCTAAGCGATACAGGTTGAAATTGGTAACTAATGATACACATTCCACCTTTTTTACAACTCTTTTTATAACTCTGTTTTAAATGGATGGAATTTATGTAAAATTTAACTGTTACTATTTTTTATTAAGCATGTTGGTTGGTTGCAAAAAGTTGGTATTTTATAGTAAATGTATGGTGAAGCTGTCTTTAATAAAAAAAAAGAAAAAGAAAAAGAAAAAAGAGGAGCCAGGAAGAATATATCTTGCTAAAAGGTTGAGTGAGAAATTACAGTTTTATGGCTTAGGTGACGGAGGCAACGGACTTTGCTGAGTTAACAAATGCGGAGCCCTGGCTTTCGTCCACCAGGTTGGTTGTGAAGCCTGACATGTTGTTCGGGAAGCGTGGGAAGAGTGGCTTGGTGGCACTGAACTTGGATTTGGCTCAAGTTGCTGAGTTTGTGAAGGCTCGCCTTGGTGTTCAGGTAATGGGCAAGACACAGCTGTTATAATTTTCTTTAGAATTGTATAATTTTCAATTTGGTGATGTGGGTATTGGAGCCTTTTTAGGTTGAAATGGGTGGCTGCAAGGCACCGATAACTACGTTCATTGTTGAGCCATTTGTTCCCCATGACCAAGAGTATTACCTCTCGATAGTCTCTGAACGGCTTGGATGCACCATTAGCTTTTCAGAATGTGGGGGTATTGAAATTGAAGAGAACTGGGATAAAGTATGGCCATACAGTTCATTGATATTCTGTGTGTTTGTGTATATTCCTGGTATTATTGTTCATTTTAGATCTGTGGTTGGAGTGTTTGTATCTTAAAGTTTTACATGAATTTGATTTATACAGGTTAAGACTGTATACCTTCCGAGTGAGAAACCTTTGACATTGGAGGCCTGTGCTCCATTGATTGCTACCCTACCTTTGGAGGTGAGTTTATGTATTCTTTTAAGTTTTATTGTTTATTTTCCAATTGGGATGACTTCTATAACTTTTTGCAAAGGCTGATACATTGAATGATGTGTAATCTGAGACGTCATTAAGCTGTTCTACTTCCAATGCACTGATGTATAGGGTAGCCCAAGTTGACCACTTGATAGCTTTGCCGTGTCTGCTTGTCACATTTAATGCCCTGATGCTATTTACTCTTCCTCATTTTCAAATTTCTCAGGCTCAAAATTTTTCAGTTTCCTACTTATTTATTTTTGGTTTCATTCTTTTTTGGTTTTGGAATGTATCTATCATGTGCTGATTCTACTTCTATTTCACTTAGGTTCGGGGAAAAATAACAGACTTTGTAATGGGTGTGTTTAATGTATTCCAAGGTATGCAATGTCTGAAGACTGAAACTGCTTGTGCTCTGCTTCATTGTCAAGAAAGAGAAGATTTCTCCTTATTTATTCTAGCTTTTGGTCATCACTTTTCTTTGACTGGGATATCTTCTTAATGCTGCTGTTGTTAAATTCTAACATTTTTATTTTCTTCTCATAGATCTTGACTTCAGTTTCATTGAGATGAATCCATTCACATTGGTGAATGGGGAGCCATATCCCTTAGATATGAGGGGTGAATTGGATGACACTGCTGCATTTAAGAACTTCAAGAAGTATACATTTCTTTATGTCTATTTTTGGAGGCTTGCTTAATTGACATCAGAACTGCACAATTAATTCATTTGGAAGAAAGTATTGTCTCATGGATATATTTTGTCCATTCAGGTGGGGTAACATTGAGTTTCCTCTGCCTTTTGGGAGAGTCCTGAGTCCTACAGAAAGCTTTGTTCATTCACTGGATGAAAAGGTAATTCCATTTTTGTATGTCTTATTTATATTTACTATTCATCTAGTCTTTTAGGCTTGATATTGAGTTCAAGCATGGAATCTAGGATCTGCTATTCAACAGTATAAAATAAACATTTTAAGTCATATTTTTCTGTTGACGTTGCAGACAAGTGCATCTTTGAAATTCACAGTGTTGAATCCAAAAGGACGCATCTGGACAATGGTAGCTGGAGGTGGTGCAAGTGTTATATATGCTGACACTGTAAGAAACCCAATATCATTCTCTATAGTGCATCTGCCATTCTCATGAATCACATCATAACCACATCTTTGCTGAAAGTTTTAGTTATGCAGCACCTTTACCAAGGACTGTGGGATGTTTGCTTCTTTGGGGACTTACTTTTTCCTTGTGTTCAACTAGGTTGCAGATTTGGGATATGCACAGGAACTTGGTAACTATGCAGAGTATAGTGGAGCCCCAAATGAGGAAGAGGTGTTGCAATATGCTAGAGTTGTCATTGACGTAAGAAAATATTTAAGTTTATTTCAGAACATCAACTACTCTTCATGTCTTCATTTGTTCTGAATCAACGTATTCTTAATGGTCTTGCAGTGTGCTACTGCAGACCCCGATGGTCGTAAGAGAGCCCTTCTTATTGGAGGGGGTATTGCTAACTTCACTGATGTTGCTGCTACTTTCAATGGCATAATTCAAGCCCTTAAAGAAAAGGTGTTCTAGTGGAATTTATACAAAACTTTTTATGTTGTTTTCTCACCAATTAATTCTCTATTCTTTATCTCTCTGTGACAGGAATCCAAATTAAAAGCAGCAAGAATGAACCTCTATGTTCGAAGAGGTGGTCCAAACTATCAGACTGGTTTGGCAAAGATGCGCACTTTGGGAGAGGAACTTGGCATACCCATTGAGGTATGCAATGAGTCGATGACTATGTTATGGAAACCTTGTGTAAAAAATAAAAAGTTGCAGCGATACTGTAGATAATTTCAGACCAATTCTGCCTGGATTTTTACCCCTTCTCTCTCTCTCTCTCTCTCTCCCCCCCCCCCCCCCCCCCCCCCCCCCCCCCCCCCCCCCCCCCCCCCAAACAAACAAAAAAATCCTCTTGCTTTCTCCTAGTTTCGGGAATTGAAATAGGAAAACCTCTATGGTTCTTGGTGGATGAACTGTCTTGATTTTTTTTTTTTTTCATGTAGGTTTACGGGCCAGAGGCAACTATGACCGGAATCTGCAAACAGGCAATTGATTGCATAATGTCTGCGGCATAGATTGACAATTATTTTTGCTCATCCGTCAGCGTGAGTTGCAAAATAATTTGGTGCGAGGGGTGTGGTGAATGATCAGCATCGGGCTGCCTTGAAGGCAGAGATAGGATTATTGTAAACTCTAAAATCAACATTTTTTTTGTCTTGTTTTGCATTTTCTTATCTCTGGTCTTAACTTTTCTTATCTTTGATCTTGACTTCGAGTTAGCATGACGTTGTTTTGACCCCTATCAAAAACCCGTGTCCAAATAATGGTCCAATCGATGGCTTTCCCTCGACCGAAGACAATGAAGAATTGTCATTTTCATGGTGGTAATCTTAATTATTTTTCAGCTGTATGTTTGTCATTATTGCACCCAGACCCCTTATATCTTGCTAAAACTTCAATGGATACATCTTGTTTGAAAAATGAATGGACATAATTGCTATAAGTGAAAAAATAAGTTGACTTTCCATTAATATTTCAATCTTGTCAATTCACTTTTGAACAAGAAATATCCAATAAATTTTTAACATGATCTAAGCCAAACTCTTTCTTGTTTTCACTAACTTATGCCTGCTTTGATTACACAGTTCAACCTTTCATATAAATTATTTTATTTCTTCTCATATAATTTTACAATTTTTTTAAACTTTCATATAAAATATAATAAAAAATTTAATTTTTAAAATCTCAAAATAAAAACAATATTTTACTCAAATTTTAACTTTTATTTCATTTTATCTCATATAATCTGAGTGTTTAGTTTGATTAGAACTCATCACATACGGGAAATTACTGTTAATTTTATCCCAATTTCAAGTCTTAAAAAGACAATAATATATATCTTTATATATATAAAGTGGCTATCTAACGGAATTTTGTTGGTTTAATAGTTTTTGTTGTTTTACTGTTAAAATTAACGCTATTAGTTGCATGAATCATAATAAAGTTAATTGCCTTTCTGCGTGATTACGGTAATCATAGACCCGCCCCCCTCTCTCTCTCTTCTTAAAAGTTCTTATTTTTTTAATCTCTCTCTCCCGAATCACTTATGAATAAATTCATAGTTATCAAAGTTCATGCAGCATGCATCGATCCTGGAATCCATGCATTGATGGTCATTTATTTAGGAGGTATATTAGATATATATTCTATTATATATATATATATCTATATAAATTATATATATAATCTATATTCTATTATATATATGATATTTTATATAAATTATAATTTATATATAAATTTATATATGTGATTTAAAATTTCTATTCATTCCTTATATAAACAAAGAGAAATGTAAAATAATTAAGTTTAAATCTATTTACCAACTACATTTATGAATACAATTATTCCAATAAAATATTACTTATTTATCAATTTAAATTCATTATGAAACATTAAAATAAAATAATAATATCTTATAAAAACCTTAGTATTTTATTTCTTTATAAAAATTATATCACTTTTTAAAAATAATCGTTTTATTAAACTAAAAAAACGTACTCTGCATGTTACTTTACTATTAACGGTTTGTCTCCTACGTTGTACAATTTTTGGTTCAAGGTTCTATTTTTTTTTTCAAGTATTTGTTATTTCCAGTCGTATCTAAGAGCACGTATAGTAGTAAATAATAAGATTTTAATTCTAGATATTTTAAAATCAATTTAAGTCTAGCTTACTATTTGATATTAGAAATTATATATATTTTTTTCTAAAAACATTACATTATTAATCAAAATTTTTTTCTTAATAAAAATAATATTTCTACACATTGGGCGAACGTCTAATATTTCTATACACTGAGTAAACGTCCTTTAGACGTTGCCCAACTACTAATATATATATATATATATATATATGCACACGCACGCAAGTGATGGTAATTTGATTATTCGAGGCCCCAAGAAAACATGTCTGCGATGTGCGACTAGTATTTTATCAAAGGAAAATGATAAATAATATAATTCATTTTTACAATTATTATATAATTTTATTTTAAGAGGAGATCATTTTACTAAAAGAAAGTTCCAGTGTGTCATTATCTTTTGAAAAATGCTAGGCTTACTGGGACATGGGTCCTGAATTTTTTTTTAAAATTTTTTTTATTCATTGATTAAGAAAGTATTTTTTAATGATATTATAATTTTTTTTAAAAATATTTAAAAATATAAAAAAATGAATGAAAAAAATAATTTTTTGTTTTTGTTCTTCTTGGACCGAGTTCGAGCTACATTGTCGATGGATGTTGCACTATTCTTATTTTTTATAATTGACTTCTTCTTTTGCAATCTCAGAGTACTTAGTGGCGGAGCCATTTATTTGAAAGGTCAAATTTGGACTAATCAAGCCCAAAAGTGATCTTCATTGATTTAGATTGTGTTTGAATATTGGAGTTCACTACGATTCTTTAATGTATCAGCACTTTTCACTATTTATTATTATTATTATTATTTATTATTTAATATTTTATCGTTACTTTTTATTATCTTTTACTATTATTTACAATCAATTGAGATTACCTTACTATCCAAACATTCCTTACTCATCCGATCGCGATCTAACTTTTTAACTACAGCAGCTCAACATGCATGTAGATGAATGGTAACTGGCACGCATAATTTTTTAAGCTTTTTTTTCTCTTTTCCAAAACAGTCATATCATTTTTCTTATCCTATAATTCATTTCATTCCTCGCGAAAAATTGATCCAGATATATAATCCAAACGAGGGTAAACTATGTGCTCAAACTTTATGATTGGTTTGTTTTAGAGATTTAAGCAAAAAAAATAATAATTTCATTAGAATAGACGGCATGACCATTATCTTATAAATCATAAAATTATTTGAAAATTGAGCGTTATAAATTATGATAATTAAAGTAAAATATATCTTATTTATTAAAAAAAAGAATAATTCTATATATAACTGTAAATGACATAAACGTGTTAGACCCATTAAGAAAGTGGCCCCGGGTCAAGTCTTGACACACTCAGTGACATGCCTAGTCGGTACCACTGATGAGCCATCAGCATGCCATGACAAGCCCACGCAGTAGCCAGACAACGGCCATGGGCCATTTTCAGCATGGGCCAGCACCAAGTAAGCCGTGGACCCCCCATGGGCCCCATAGCCATAATTATATTATTATTTTATGTTATTTCCTTATTCTAGTATTTATTTCTTTATTTCCTTATGTTAGTACTACTAGGAATTATTTCTTTATTCTAGTATTTATTTCCTTATGTTATTACTACTAGGAATTATTTCCTTATTCTAGTATGACTAGGAGTCTCTACATTGTAAGCCTATATAAAGGCCATCCTAGCCCCATTTTTTATTATCTTTTGACAAATTCCTTTGTGGACGGTTTATTTGTTATTGAAATCTCCTTTGGTGCATGACACTTGGGCTATTTGGGTGCAACTCGTGTGAATCTCAAATAGAGATTCAACACCTTGACATTTGTGGATGAGTGTTGTTTCAATTATCAATATATGAACAAGTTTTTTTCTCTTTTCCATTATTGAGTTGCATTTTTGTTATTTATTTATTATTTGCATTATTATTATTGCAATTTCTATTATACAACACGTTCCATCCATTCCATTAATAGATCCACCATTCCAGCATACTAGATCTACTTTTTCAAGATCTAGTTTTGTTGGACTTTTTCCATCACTTTTCCTGCACTTTCCTACCATCCAAACACTATATTAGCCTCCATAAATCTTCCATTATCTTAGATCTAATTTCTTTCACCATAAAACCCTAGATCTAAACTAGATCTAGTGCCTTTATAATTCCCATACAAAGCCCTAGCCTTCGTAAGGATTTCCTATATTTTAGGAAACCTTAAACCCTAACCTCATTTCCATAATTACCAAAATACCATCCAAGGGGGCACCTACCATAAACCATAGATCTCACCATTCGGCCATCACCACCCCATACACCACATTCATTCCATCAAGATCTCAACTCACAACCACAACACAAATAATCCATATTGACTAAATTTCATCACTCAAGTTAAGAACTCAAGTAAATTGCAAGCAAGAAGGATAGACTATTCGGTCATAGTTGGGTGAATCGGATCTAGAGAACCATAGTGTTTAGGGACTAGACCGAGATCCCTAAAAAAAGGTCCATGATCGCTTTGAAAAAGAGTTAGATCCACTATTAAAAAATTAATTTTTTTCTGTGAGTCTCATATTTGATTCACTTTTTTCAAAACAATTACGTGGCAATTATACAATTCACGGTTGCAAATATCTTTTCTCTTAAAAAATTTAACTATAACTACTAGATCTCCAAAATACAAGGAAAAAAAAAGTAATAACAAAGTTGAAAATGAATTATAATACTTTCTTATTGTATAGAATTTAGATGGATACCCTAATTTGAGATTAAATTAATAGGATAGATAAAAGATAAAAAGTGTAATATTCGAAAAAATTTGACTAATAAGATAACTAATACGTACAATGCTAATGCTGTCACCAAGATTTATGTTGTATTGGTATTTGGTAATTACACTTATTTACACGTACAGTACCGAACATATTTTTTGATTGGTTGAGAAAGTGGCAAGTGTTGACTTCTCAGACACCATGAGCATCCTCCAATTCATTCCCTTTGAAAAGTCATAAATCTAGTATATGTACTCACCTTTCTCAAATGGCATAATCCAGTTTTTCTTGATTTTTCCATAGGTGAACATAAAAGAATAAATACAGGATTTAAAGTTTAAACCTGCAGGGAGGGAAGGAGGCCAACTTCTGGAACTGTTCAAACAAAGACAGCTTCATGTTTGATACTACGTTTTTGTAATAAGAAATATTTTAATCATAAAAAGATTTACGTAAAATTTTATTCGTAAATTGATGTGATTTAATATTATTCGTTAGATTTTAAAATTATTTTTATTATAAAATAGATCTAATGTATTATATAAAATAGTAACAATTTATGATTTAAACATGCCTTTTGGCCGGACTGGAAATTAAAGCTGTCTCCTGCAAGGCATATGATCTTCATGAGCAGAGAGGTGACTTAATTGAAATGGTCATTTTGAATGGGTTCCAATGCAGGAAAACTACCAATTAGTCATGGGAAGACGGCCTAATTAACTTTCCATCCATCCATGTCACGCGGTTTCCTGGTTGTTCCCAGTCGCGCAGTATATATTGGCAAGAGTGGATGGTACCTCGATCCTTTGCAAATTACTTTGCTTACAAGAGATTCATTATATCATCCTGAACGTTATCCATCCTCGTTGTCAGTTGACATATTTTGCAAGTCAAAGAAGGTATGCAATGCCACCCACTCAGAATGAATAGCTAATAACATATACAATATATAATATATATATAGAAAGATCAAGAAACTGTACATGGGAGAGTGAACCAGTGAAGAAGGTTTCCTCTTACCTAGCTTTGAACAGCTCAAACTTGGACAGCTTCAAGCTTCTCTGCTATGCAATACACGCTTTGGTTTACAAAGTAAAACCGCCAGCCTCAAGCTGTACTCCTCCCTTTTCTCTATAAATGGTTCAATCATTCCATCCATGATCTCCATCACTCCCATATCATTATTCTTCCTGCTCATAGTTTACTCCATTCTCTTACACAGTTCTGTGACTCCTTCATTCTCTGTTCAATACAATAACGAGGCATCTGGGTTGCAAAGTAAATATGGCAACCATCAAGATTTTCATGGTTTTCTTTCTAACCATGTGTGCTTTGGTCTCAGTATCATTGGCATCGCTCAAAGTGGGTTTCTATCATTCAACTTGTTATTCTGCAGAGTCAATTGTGAGAAAAGCTGTGAACAAAGCCGTGTCACAGAACCCTGGCATAGCTGCTGGTCTCATCAGAATGCATTTTCACGACTGTTTCGTCAGGGTATGATTAACTTTGTTAATTAGTTTCTTTTTTCTGTGGTGTTAAACTTCGTATGCACGTTGCACGTTTCGCAAATTCATCTTCAAGAGAAAAATTGAGTCAAACAGCATTTGTAGAAGGAATTTATGGCAATAGATGTCTTAAGGACTCATGTTAATCATATTCACTCGCCTATCAATTATTACAGGGTTGTGACGGCTCCATCCTACTTGATTCAACCCCTGGGAATCCATCAGAGAAGGAACATCCAGCCAATAATCCAAGCTTAAGAGGCTTCGAAGTGATCGATGAAGCAAAGGCTGAACTTGAAGCTCTATGCCCACAAACTGTCTCATGCGCAGACGTTCTAGCATTTGCTGCCCGTGACAGCGCCTACAAAGTTGGAGGCATAAGTTATAAAGTGCCATCAGGACGACGCGATGGCAGGGTATCACTTAGCGAAGAGCCTTCCCAAAACCTGCCGCGACCTTCCTTCAATGCCATGCAAATCCAAGACAATTTTGCAAGAAAAGGCCTGAGTCTCGATGAAATGGTGACACTTTCTGGGGCCCATTCTATAGGCGTGTCTCATTGTTCTTCCTTCTCAACTCGTTTATACACTTTCAATGCAACACATCCACAAGACCCTTCAATGGACCCCATATTTGCTAGAAATCTGAAAAGAAAGTGTCCTCGACCCCCTCAAAATGCTGGAAATGTCAATGATCCAACGGTGCCACTCGATGTTCTTACCCCAAACAGGCTTGATAATAAATACTACACAGATTTGAAGAACCGCCGGGGCATATTGACGTCTGATCAAACTCTTCTGAGCAGCACTTCCACTGCGGGTATTGTGAAGAACAATGCAAGGCAAGGTGCAGCATGGACTTACAAGTTTGCAGCAGCCATGGTGAAAATGGGTTCCATTGATGTTCTCATAGGAAGCCAGGGAGAGATCAGGAAGAACTGTAGGGTTGTTAACTAAATTATTTGGGACTTCCCTTTCCGATATGCTTTGTACTCTACATTCATCCTTCAATGTTATGCAAGTGTAAATTAATTCTTTTGAAGTTTAAAGCCAAATCATCCTAATTAAGAATATTCTATTGATCTAAGAAGTAGATCGAGTGACATATATCTTTATATTTGTAAGTTCTATATGAACGTGTTTCACCGTCACTCACGTATGATTATTTGCAACCAAAGAGTACAGTGGCTTGAGGGGTTTGTGAGAACGCCTCTGATAGCTATGTCAGTAACTGGCCACAATGAAACTTTCTCTTCAATACCACTGAATCAGATGAGATTTACATACCTAGGTTCTTTGCTTATATAGAGCTCGTGAAATGTCTATTATTATATATGTGATAGCAGGCTTATTATCTGCTATTTAAAATTCAAGTCCTAGGATGAGGGGCTTATTTGGTATTCAAATGATAGCTACCCTTACTCGATGGACTCCCAAGTAGGTATCCTTTCGGTGACTATGGTGGATTGGGCCCCTAGAGGTGGGCCAAGTTTTTAGAGGACCGTACCATGGGCTAGGAGCTCGATTGGCAACCCAGATCCATTGATCAGCTCCTATAGGCCTCATAATCAGCCCTCATAGGCTTCATAATTAATGTATCGAGCCCTCTCAAATAAGAGTAGTATGACATAATGTCTGTTTTGGCCCCCAGCCGTTTGCAAGGAGTGATCCATGCATGGAGTCGATTGCTTTCATTCAACCCAGTTCAATGAAGTGTTCTGTGCATGGTCTAGTCCACAGACCTAAGATAATCCCATAGGAAAATTATACAGCTCTTTTTACAATCTTGTTTTAAATAGAGGGGTGTTTTTTTTAATATTTTTTTTATACCTACACATAATTAAGATATATATATTAAAAATAACTTTATACTAGTGGTTGGCGGCAGCCGGATTCCGGTGGTTCCGCTGTTGAAGAATGAATACATTCTCATTGAAATGAAAATAAAATGATTACACACTAATTGATTGAAGACCTATACACATATTTATATACTGCCTATCGCAGCAGCCAATAATAAAAAGGAATAAAAATGTACAAATGTGACAGCTATACAAATAACTAACTCTGCCATATGTACATGAGGGTGAGTGCTACAGACAAAGTTTCTGGAGTGTCAGTGTGAGGCTAAGGCATGGCAGCAGCATGTATAGTGACCTCTGCTGCAGATTGTCCTTTGCCATCTCTTAGTGCTCTGCCATCTCTTAGTGCTCCTGTATCCTCCTCAGTAGGGAGAATTCGTGCCTTTCCTTGAGGCTTGGTGTATGATTTCTGAGACTCCCCCTCAAGATGGGCATATATGTTGAGTATGCCCATATTGGATGATAACAAATGGAAAGATGGTGTTGTCAAGGCCTTGGTGAGTATGTCTGCAACTTGAAACTTTGAAGACACATGTACTGGTTTTATCACACCTGCCATCACCTTTTCTCTAACAAAGTGACAGTCCATTTCCACATGCTTAGTTCTCTCATGGAATATGGGATTTTTGGTTAGGTGTATTGCGGATTGGCTATCACAATACAACAAAACAGGCTGTGAATGTTTAATGTTAAAGTCTTCTAAGAGAGCCTTTAACCAAATGATTTCACAGCTAGTTTGAGCCAATGCTCTATATTCTGCTTCAGCAGATGATCTTGACACCACAATTTGTTTCTTTGACTTCCAACTGATCAAAGAGTCCCCTATAAACATGCAGAAACCAGTTATGGATCTCCTGGTTTCAGGACATGCAGCCCAGTCTGAGTCATTATATCCTTTAAGGTGCAAAGTAGATTTTGATGAGAGGAAAATTCCTTGTCCTATCGAGCCTTTAAGGTACCTCAATATTCTGTGAGCTGTGTAGAGGTGAGTGTGAGTGAGCTTATCCATGAATTGGCTTAGAACACCAACAGAGTAAGTGATGTCAGGCCTTGTGGTACTTAAATAGATCAAATTACCTATTAGCCTTCGATATCCAGTTACATCCGAGAGGTATTCACCAGAGGAATGTGACAATTTGAGGTTTGGTTCCATTGGAGTAGTTATAGCCTTACTCCCAAGTAGACCAGCACTTTCAATGATTTCTAAAGCATATTTCCTTTGACAAACATGAATGCCATTGTTTGATCTTGCAACTTCTAATCCCAAGAAGTATTTGAGCACCCCCAATTCTCGGATTTTAAATTGGTCATGAAGATGACCTTTCACTGAATTGATTGCAGCCAAGCTATTACTTCCTAAGATGATATCATCTACATATACTAGAAGAGCAACAAAACCATCTTTGTTGCTTCTAGTAAACAATGAATAATCTGCCTTTGATTGATGGAAACCAGTAGCAACAAGGGAGGCAGTGAGCTTTTCATTCCATTGCCTTGAGGCTTATTTCAAGCCATATAAAGATTTGTGAAGCTTACATACCATTTTTTGTCCTTGAGACTCCCCCTTTAGCTGAAATCTAGGTGGAAGGTCCATGTATATTTTCTCATCAAGATCACCATGTAGGAAAGCATTATGAACATCTAATTGTTCTAAATGCCAACTCTGGATCGCAGCAAGAGCAAGGAACATTCTGACAGTTGACATTTTTGCTACTGGGCTGAAGGTTTCTAGAAAGTCAAAGCCCTCTCTTTGAGTATACCCCTTTGCCACTAGTCTTGCCTTATGTTTGTCCACAGTCCCATCTGACTTTAATTTTACTTTGAATACATATTTGCATCCAATTGCTTTCTTGCCAATAGGAAGGGAAGTAATGGACCAAGTACCATTAGTTGCAAGAGCCTCAAGTTCATGATTAATAGTAGCTTGCCAATGGTCGTGTACAATAGCCTCCTCATAAGTTTTGGGCTCAGATGTGAGGGCAAGGGCTAAGGCATATGATTTCTGAGAAGGAGAGAGGCTTGAATATGAGAGTGATTGATGTAAGGGATGGGTGGTGGAATAAGTAGATGAGGGATGAGGGATTGATGAAGCAAGTTGACAATGATATTCTTGCAAGTATGAGGGTGAGTTTTTAATCCTTTCTGATCTTCTAAGCTGTAAGGGTGGAAAGTTTGGAGGAGGAACAGGTGATGGTTGGGCAGGAACTTCAACTGTCTCAAGGTTGCTTGATTCAAGAGGAGGGTGTGAAGGAGGTATATTGAGAGTTAGAGGTGTAGGAGTAGAAGGAGGTGTATTGAGAGTTGGAGAGTCAGAGAATGGTTCTGTATATGGCTCTATTCTTTGTGATTGAGAGTTTGATGGGTATTGAACAAAGTCAGGAAAGGGTGGAGGTAAAGTAAGAGAAGGATTGATTGGAGAAGTGGGTTCATTGACTGTTTTTGCAAAAGGAAATTCAGTTTCAATAAAAATGACATCTCGAGAGACAAAGCTAGTATGATTGGTGAGATCATATAGTTTGTAACCTTTAATCCCAACAGGATATCCAATAAAGATGCATTTCTTTGATCTGGGATCAAGTTTGGTTCTATCTCTTTTGAGTGTGGAGACAAAACATTGGCAACCAAACACCCTGAGATAATCATAGGATGGTTGGGATTTGAACAACATTTCATATGGTGATTTGTTTGCAAGAAGTGGGGAAGGAATTCGATTGATAAGATGTGCTGCTGTCAGAACAGCATTACCCCAAAATTTGGCTGGAAAGTTGGCTTGAAGGAGGAGTGCTCGAGCCACATTTAAGAGATGCTGTTGTTTTCTTTCTACCACTCCATTTTGTTGGGGTGTGTAGACGCAAGATTTTTGGTGAATTATTCCATAGCATTTGTAAAATTCTGGCATGTTAAATTAAAGTCCATTGTCAGTTCGAAGTTGTTTGATTTTGGTTTCAAATTGAGTGTTGATGTGACGCCCCCAAATTCCGCTTGGGATTGAACGGACATTTGAAGCGTCGAGACATGCAACACAAGGTTACCTGCCCCCGTTCATGACATATAAGATGCAATGTTCCTAACATGCATATAGCATTATGCAATATTCGCAGCAGATAATTTTTTTCTTTAGCAATACTATGCACCAAACTAAAAATATCCCAAATACTTGAAACATATTTCATACATAAAGGCATACTAAAAATCCGTGATCACCACACTAGTCTAAAATGGTTGTGATCAAAAGAATACTTGAGATACAACTCCAAAAGTACAAGTATTAACCTAAGTTAAATACTATATCATCATCAACATCGCACCGTGGCCTAGTCGATTGTATTCAGTTGGTCAGATTCCAATTCTTCTTCGGGTCCTGTAACAAGATCTACCATTTGGGGGGAATGGTAGTTGGGACTACCACAGTGAGATTTGATTACAAATCTCAGTAAGTTAACATAAAACTCACACACAGGTTAAAGATGCATGCATGGCAGTAAAAGCATAAATGCATAAGTATAGTCGTACATAAGCATAGCATAACTTGACATATAGCATGACATAACCAGAACTTAAACGTGAACTGAACTTGACTTAACATGGCATGAACTTAAGCTTAAAACATAACATGAACAAACAACATAACATGAACGTGAAACATAACATGGACTTGAAATATAGCATGAACGTAAACATGCATAACATAAATAAGAACTTGAAAATAACATAAACTTGAACATAACATGACATGAACATAACATATACGTGAGCATAACATAACATGGACTTGATCTAAAACTTGACTTATCATGTATTTGATCTGAAACTGGACTTAACATAAACTTGGAATATTATTCAATTGTCTTGATTAATAACGTGCATTAATACGTACTCCACAGTTGTTGTGGCCCCACGTATT
>QGSO01000366.1:386386-431500 GCA_011037825.1 Carya cathayensis
ATATCCCAAATACTTGAAACATAATTCATACATAAAGGCATACTAAAAAGCCGTGATCACCACACTAGTCTAAAATGGTTGTGATCAAAAGAATACTTGAGATACAACTCCAAAAGTACAAGTATTAACCTAAGTTAAATACTATACCATCATCAACATCGCACCGTGGCCTAGTCGACCGTATTCAGTTGGTCAGATTCCAATTCTTCTTCGGGTCCTGTAACAAGATCTACCATTCGGGGGGAATGGTAGTTGGGACTACCAGCTACGCGTACTTCCTTTGCTACAACACTCATCAACACGATGCACATCACACGATGCATCGCCATACAATACGGAGTACACTACATGCGTACTCCCTTCCTTCTACGACACACATCACTACAGCACACGTCGCGCGGCGCGTCGCTGCATTACACAGAATACGCTACACGCGTACTCTCTTCACACTACACGCCGTATCACAACTACGGCATCCATCTCACGCCCATACTTCACAACACAGTTCACAAAACTACAAAATCAAACTCAACACTTCACAACCACACTTCGCTTCACAACTACGCAACGAACTCCACAAATACAACTACACAATCCACAAACCAACCAACTAACTATTTTAAACGTAAAATAACTAGAGATAGAGGGTTATACCATCGACGGGATAACCCGTGCGTCGCTCGTTGTTCGTCACGAACATGCGTCGGAGGAATGTACGTGGCAGTAACACCGCGTACGGTGGCTGTCCACCACATAAAGTGGTAGTTTGGAACCGAGAAAAGCTAAGCGTGACCTTGGAAGGCTCATGGTCGCCTTGTGATGGCCAAAGGTGGCGGAGCACGGCGGCGTCACGCCGTGAACAGTAAATCCGAATGGTGAGCGGAAACGCGAGGTAGCGAAATGTCATAGAACTTCATGGCAAGCTAGGGAAACGTAGAGGAATATGTGGTGGAGCTGTGGTGGCGAGGTGGTGGTCAGACGGTGGCTAACGGCGGTGGATCGGCCGTTTGAAACCATTTTTGGCCTTGGAGAGTGTAGGAGAGTGAGAGCTCTACGAAACTCCGTTGGTCATGAAATTTCTTGGGGAGGTTCATGAGAATGAGAGGAACAAGATGGTGGTGGTGAAACACCACGGGTGGCCGTGTACGGCGGCGCACGGTGGTGGAACCGAACATGTATTTTTGAGAAACCCATATGAGAAAAGTGAGAGTTAGGGAAAAAGAAAGACATGAGGAGGAAGCCCTTGATGAGGTGAGTCCAATGGTGGTACTTGGTGGTTGATTTGGCCGTGTATGGTGGTCCAAAAATGTGAAAAACCCCTAGAGACCCATATCTTTGAAGAGAGAAAGAGAGAGAATGAGAGGCCAGTTTAGTACACCACCGGCGTGGTTGTGCTCGCCGGAGGGAGGGGATGAGGCCGGTGAGGGAGGTGAGGTTCGGCGGCCGGAGGTGGCGCCGGCTGGAGCTTCAAAACGAACGGCCATGGTGGAGAGGAAATGTGAGTACGGCTTGGACGTGAGTGAGGAAGAAGGAGAGAAAAGAGAAAAAAGAAAAAAAAAAGAAAAAAAGAAAAAGTGAAGGAAAAAGGGTAGGAGCCTGAGTATAACGCTTCAATTCTACATTTCGGGATCCTCAAATAAACCAACGGTGAATTAAAACACTGATTAAAAACGCGTAAATGTTTTATTTTAAATAAAACACTTTAAATAAAACACTACGATGAATTAAGGTAGAATATTATTTTATAAACTAAAATTTATAAAATAATATTTTTTCATCATTATATAAAAAAATGATAAAGTACCGTTAATTAATCGAAGATGATAAAAACATTTAAATTAATAAAACACTTAATTACTACACTGAGAAGAATTAAGATAGAATATTAGTTTATAAACTAAGGTTTATAAAATAATATTTTCTTCATCATTATATAAAATGATAAAGTATCATTAATTAATCAAAGTGCATAAAACACTTAAATTTAAATAAGAATTTTCAACGTAAAATTAAACCTCTTAATATCTTAAAACAATTAAAATATTTAATCTAAATAATTATCCACAATTATAATATTTTCAGAGCTCATTAAATTATTATAATTGTGCTACTTTAAAAACAAGCTTATCTAATACTTTGAAATTCGATGGATAAGATCCGGAAAAACGCCATCGAGGTACAACGCTTAGGATAAAACTGTTCATGATTTTATAGTTGTCGGTGAAGAACAAATTACGTGATTTACGGAAAAGATAATCTATACGCGTGATTCCAGATGAGGGTAAAGACGAGAGAGATGTGATTGCTGTCGGGAAAGAATCCAAAACGGATTGTCTTGTCGTCTACTATGTGCGAAAAAGAAAGAGAAGAGTGAGGAGATAAGACTAAATTTTAGCGGGCTGTTACAGTTGATCATGATGATAAAAGACTGCAGAAAGGACTAGGTTTCAGACTTGAATTTCATGAGATATATCAATGTTGTTCTGCTGTAGTCATCTACTATGGTTAAGAAGTAGTGATGTCCATTTAATGAGGATTGAGAATATGGGCCCCAAATGTCAATGTGAAAAAGATCAAAAGCTGAATTTGTGGAGATAACACTTGATTTAAAACTTAGTCTTTTCTGTTTAGCTAGATAGCAGACAGTACAATGAGAATGACTAGGCAAGGAATTAATTACATTTGGATAAAAAGAATGAAGTAATTTCATTCTTTGATTAGACAAATGACCAAGTCTATAATGCCATACATCAAAATCTTGTCTATTACAAGTATTACAGATATGACTTTTGGAGGAAGTTGAAAAATCTTAAGTGAGCTTTTGACAAGTGCTGAAACTTGGAAGCAGATATTATAGGCCATGATGGATCTTAGCTAGTCCAATTGTCATCCATGAAGCAAGGTCCTGTATAAAACAGAAATTCTTCATGAAAATGAGACAAAGAAGGGGATTGAGAATGAGTTTGCTTACAGATAACAAGTTGAAGCTGAAAGAGGGAACACAGAGTACTCCTGTAAGGGTGATAGACTCAGAAAGTTGCACATTGCCAATGTGAGTCACTGCAACTCGTGTACCATTGGGTAGCTGAACATGAGCACTGGTATTTGAAGTGATGGAGGTGAAAAAATGTGGGGAACAGACTATGTGATCTGTGGCCCCAGTGTCAATTATCCATTGTGGTGAAGTTAAGTTTAAAGAATTTTGTTTTAAAAAAGAAGGGAGATGATGTTGATGATGCTTTGGAGAAAAAGAGCTATGTGAAACAGCAGATAAACACATACCTGCCATGTGCAATTGAGGGATATTGGGTGATGAACTGGATGAAGGAGCTTCTATGGAGGTATGATTTGACTGCTGTACTGAACCATCTACCAGTGCCATCAACTTCTGAATTTGAGACTGAGTGAGAGATAAATGAGGTACTGTGAAGGAGTCCTTTGGCTCGATGGGAGAAATGACTTGATTGACAAAATGTTGAGCTTGAGCATGGTTGGGAAACTGGCCTTGCTTGGGTTTAGTGAACTTGAAATTAGGAGGAAATCCAAGATAGGATGATGTTGTTGCAGCGCATCCATGGGATGTATAAAGGGTCATCATGTGCTGGAGTTGGAATACTACCATCAAGAAACCCAAGTTTATTTTTGATTGAGATTGCAAGAGTGAATGATCTCTTCCATGATAAGTAATTAGGACCTGAAAGAGGTGGAGAAATGACCACAGTGTGGGAGTTGTCACTGTGGTGTATATAGAAAGGATTATTTGGGTTTTCTAAAGGTGATGGGTTGGATATTGGGGTGTTTTGAAGAGAAGCATAGTCCTCATGAGCTTCATCATCTGACATTGTTAAGGGCTGAGATGAAGAACTGAGCTGAAATTGAAAGAAATCTAAAGGAAATTACAGCGGTGCTAATGAGCTTGTGGCTCTGATACCATGTTGAAGAATGAATACATTCTCATTGAAATGAAAATAAAATGATTACACACTAATTGATTGAAGACCTATACACATATTTATATACTGCCTATCGCAGCAGCTAATACTAAAAAGGAATAAAAATGTACAAATGTGACAGCTATACAAATAACTAACTCTGCCATATGTACAAGAGGGTGAGTGCTACAGACAAAGTTTCTGGAGTGTCAGTGTGAGGCTAAGGCATGGCAGCAGCATGTATAGTGACCTCTGCTGCAGATTGTCCTCTGCCATCTCTTAGTGCTCCTAGTGACCTCTGCTGCAGATTGTCTTCTGCCATCTCTTAGTGCTCTGTCATCTTTTAGTGCTCCTGTATCCTTCTCAGTAGTGAGAATTCGTGCCTTTCCTTGAGTCTTGGTGTATGATTTCTGAGATCTGCCACTAGTCATGCATGGATGTCCGGATTGTCTTTTGGGGTGGCAGTCCGTCATGTGATGGTTAAAAAAAAAAAAAAGTTGATTGAAAGTTGTTTAATATCTTATCATGATTGATATAAGTTGGGGTATAAATTTCCAGTTTAATAATTAGTAATTAGTGTGTGTTGTAAATTAAATGGGGGTTTAAAGTGTAATACTCTTTCAACAAAAAATTAAAAAAAAAAAGGCGTCAATATTACAAATAGTTACTACACGATATTAAAAGAAGGACAATGCTATGTTCACATAGAGGATTCACCACCGATCAGCCAATATTGTTTTTTTCTTTTAATTTTTTTCAAATATTTTTTAAAATTACTTAAACATTTTTAAAAAATAAAAAATACAAATTCATTTAAAAATACTTTTTTAATTATTAAGTAAATTAAAAAAAAAATAAAATACAATTCGGTAGAAAATTACTGTAAACACTTCATGTGGGAATAGTATTTTCCTTAAAAAAAAAAAAGTGAGAATAAACAAATAATTTGCAAGCATAGGGCACTCCAGCAATTACCTTTATGTTTGATATTTCTTTTGGTTGATGTTGTAATTAATACGTCCTCTTAATTGGCTCTTGTTTTGCATCGATTGGCCAAGAAAAATGTACTGTACGTAGGATGCATGGATTCGTGACACGTGTCAGCTTGTTCACAAACCCCACAGACCTCTAACATTTTTGTTGTATTGGTAATTATTACATTTATTTTTTATGTAGCGAACGTATTTATTGATGATTAATTGAGATTAATCTGGTATGATGACTATTCACTATTCACTATTCAGCCTTAATATAATATATTATTACCATCGATCTGTAATTCCAATTAAGCCCTTTGAAAGTCAAGAAAAAAACCAATACCTTTCAAACTTTAGACTGCTTCCATTTTCCCTGAAATCTGCAGCAGTTAATTAATGATGATGCATATATGGAAGTGTTCAAACTTCAGACGGCTTCAAGCTTCTCTATCACTATGGAATTGTTCAAACTGAGACAGCTTCAAGCTTCTCTGCTTGATTATTTGCAGCGGCTGTATGATAACTCGTTTTGCATGGTTTACAAAGTGTACGTAGTATCAACTCTTCCATCCAATATCTCAACCACTTCATTTCACCATCTCTCTCTCTCTCTAGTCTCTAGCCTCTCTCTCTCTCTCAGTATCATTAATATTGTATCTGGCAAGGATGAAGTCCTTTGGTTGCACGGTGAATACGACATGACCATTATGTTATAAATCATAAAATTATCTGAAAAGTGCGCGCTATAAATTATGATAATTAAAGTAAAATATATCTTATTTATTTAAAAAAAATATAACTAGTAGATTTCCAAAATACAATTAAAAAAAATTAAAAAAAGTATATAATAACAAAGTTGAAAATGAATTATAATACTTTCTTATTATATAGAATTTATATATATTTTTTTAATAGAATTTAGATGGATGGATTAAATTCTGAATAGGATAGATAAAGGATAAAAAGTCTAATATTAGAAAAAATTTGACTAATAAGATAACTAATACAATGCCTTTTTTTTTTTTTTTAATCTTCTTCTTCTAATCAAGCTTGATCATATTAAGAAAACTGAATAAGAGTTTTACACAAACTAGAGACTTTAACAGGAAAACATAAGTACACAATAAATACATGAGTGCTAATGCTATCACAAAGATTTATGTTTTATTTTGGTAATTTCACTTATTTACACAGTACCGAACATATTTATTGATTGATTGAGAAAGTGGCAAGTGTTGACTTCTCAGACTCCATGAGCATCCTCCAATTCATTCCCATTTAAAACCTTTGAAAGTAAGAAATCTAGTATATGTACTCACCTTTCTCAAATGAAATAATCCAGTTTTTCCTGATTTTTCCATAGGTGAACATAAAAGAATAAAAACAGGATTTAAAGCTTAAACCTGCAGGGAGGGAAGGAGGCCAACTTCTGGAACTGTTCAAACAAAGACAGCTTCATGTTTGATACTAGGTTTTCGTAATTGGAAATATTTTAGCCACAAAAAAATTCATACAAAAGTTTATTCACAAACTAACGTGACTTGATATTGTTCAAATAATAACAATTTATGATTTTACTTTTATAGAATCTTTTTGTAGTTAATATATAAACATGCCTTTAGGCCGGACTGGAAATTAAAGCTGTCTCCTGCAAGGCATATGATCTTCATGAGCAGAGAGGTGACTTAATTGAAATGGTCATTTTGAATGGGTTCCACTGCAGAAAAACAACCAATTAGTCATGGGAAGACGGCCTAATTTAACTTTCCATCCATCCATGTCACGCGGTTTCCTGGTTGTTCCCAGTCGCGCAGTATATATTGGCAAGAGTGGATGGTACCTCGATCCTTTGTAAATTACTTTGCTTACAAGACATTCATTTTATCATCCTGAACGTTATCCATCCTCGTTGTCAGTTGACATATTTTGCAAGTCAAAGAAGGTATGCAATGCCACCCACTCAGAATGAATAGGTAATAACATATACAGTATATAATATATATATAGAAAGATCAAGAAACTGTACATGGGAGAGTGAACCAGTGAAGAAGGTTTCCTCTTACCTAGCTTTGAACAGCTCAAACTTGGACAGCTTCAAGCTTCTCTGCTATGCAATACACGCTTTGGTTTACATAGTAAAACCGCCAGCCTCAAGTTGTACTTCTCCTTTTTCTCTATAAATGGTTCAATCATTCCATCCATGATCTCCATCACTCCCATATCATTATTCTTCCTGCTCATAGTTTACTCCATTCTCTTACACAGTTCTGTGACTCCTTCATTCTCTGTTCATTACAATAACGAGGCATCTGGGTTGCAAAGTAAATATGGCAACCATCAAGATTTTCATGGTTTTCATTCTAACCATGTGTGCTATGGTCTCAGTATCATTGGCATCGCTCAAAGTGGGTTTTTATCATTCAACTTGTTATTCTGCAGAGTCAGTTGTGAGAAAAGCTGTGAACAAAGCCGTGTCACAGAACCCTGGCATAGCTGCTGGCCTCATCAGAATGCATTTTCACGACTGTTTCGTCAGGGTATGATTAACTTTGTTGATTAGGTTCTTTTTTCTGTGGTGTTAAACTTCGTATGCACGTTGGACGTTTCGCAAATTCAACTTCAAGAGAAAAATTGAGTCAAACCGGATTTGTAGAAGGAATTTATGGCAATAGATGTCTTAAGTACTCATGTTAATCATATTCACTCGCCTATGAATTATTACAGGGTTGTGACGGCTCCGTCCTACTTGATTCAACCCCTGGGAATCCATCAGAGAAGGAACATCCAGCCAACAATCCAAGCTTAAGAGGCTTCGAAGTGATCGATGAAGCAAAGGCTGAACTTGAAGCTCAATGCCCACAAACTGTCTCATGCGCAGACGTTCTAGCATTTGCTGCCCGTGACAGCGCCTACAAAGTTGGAGGCATAAGTTATAAAGTGCCATCAGGACGACGCGATGGCAGGGTATCACTTAAAGAAGAGCCTTCCCAAAACCTGCCGCGACCTTCCTTCAATGCCATGCAACTCCAAGAAAATTTTGCAAGAAAAGGCCTGAGTCTGGATGAAATGGTGACACTTTCTGGGGCCCATTCTATTGGCGTGTCTCATTGTTCTTCCTTCTCAACTCGTTTATACACTTTCAATGCAACACATCCACAAGACCCTTCAATGGACCCCATATTTGCTAGAAATCTGAAAAGAAAGTGTCCCCGACCACCTCAAAATGCTGGAAATGTCAATGATCCAACGGTGCCACTCGATGTTCTTACACCAAACAGGCTTGATAATAAATACTACACAGATTTGAAGAACCGCCGGGGCATATTGACGTCTGATCAAACTCTTCTGAGCAGCACTTCCACTGCGGGTATTGTGAAGAACAATGCAAGGCAAGATGCAGCATGGACTTACAATTTTGCTGCAGCCATGGTAAAAATGGGTTCCATTGATGTTCTCACAGGAAGCCAGGGTGAGATCAGGAAGAACTGTAGGGTAGTTAACTAAATTATTTGGGACTTCCCTTTCCTGTATGCTTTGTACTCTACATTCATCCTTCAATGTTATGCAGGTGTAAATTAATTCTTTTGAAGTTTAAAACCAAATCATCCTAATTAAGAAAATTCTATTAATCTAAAAAGTAGAGTGATATATATCTTTATATATAAGTGTTATATATGGACGTGTTTCACCACCACTACTCATGTACTATTACTTGCAACCAAAGACTAGAGTGGCTTGGAGGGCTTGTGGGATCGCCTTTGATAGCTAAGTCAGTAACCACAATGAAACTTTCTCTTTAATACTAATGAATCAGATGAGATTTACATACTTAGGTTCTTCGCTTATATAGAGCTCATGAAATATCTGTTATTATATATATGATAGCGGACTTATAAGCTATTCAAAATTTAAGTCCTGAGATGAGGGGCTTATCTGGTATTCAAATGATAGCTACCCTCACCCAATGCACTCCCAAGTAGTTATCCATTCTATGACTGGGGTGGATTGGGCCCCTAGAGGTGGGTCAAGTTTTCAGATGACTGTACCATGGGCTAGGAGCTCCATTGGCGATCCAGATCCATTAACCAACCCCTATAGGCCTCATAATTACACTACAAAAGAATAATTGATTTTTGGAGACAAAAAATTTTGTCTCAAAAGACACAAATTTCGTCCCTAGAAGTTTTTAGAGGCGAAAATTTTTTGTCTCTAATTTGTCTTAGAAAGTATTTGGAGACTTTTCGTCTCCAAAAAGTACTTTTAGGGATGGAATTAGGCGGAACCAGTCGAAACTGTTCGAATGAGGTTTTTTTTTAGACAAAAAAATGTCGTCTCAGAATCAAGTTCGAATGAAAAAATTTCTATTTGAACTTACACTTTGGTTCAAACAATATGAAATGTTTATTGAACTAATAACCATATTTGACCATGTTCGTTCGAACCAACACATTTTTCAAGTGACTTTTGTTCGAAGATAAAATTTACTCGTTCGAACAAACATTTTATTTTAAAAAATCTTCTGTTCGAACAGAGATTTGAAAAATAACATTATTCGAAGAAATATTTAATTTTTCGAATGGACGTACAAAATGTATTTCTTCGATACCGTTCGAATGGGTTGTTTTCGTTCAAATGGGTCTATTTATGTTTGAATGGATGCATAAATAGTAATTCACAATTCGAATGGGTTATTTACCGTTCGAATGGTATTGGTCAAACAGATCAAAATTTAATTAAAAAGAACATACTAATATTACACAAATTGTAATCATATATACATCAAATGTTTACGAACATCATAAATAAAGGCAATTAAAAAAATTAAATGAATTATAATTGTGGTGGTGGTGGCATAGAGTTTTGGGACATCATTGACTGAAATTGTTCAAATATTTTTTTAATCGTAGTCTCTCTTCTAATCTTGCCTCTAAATTTGCTGCTTGATCTAATCGGATCAACAACTTTTTTTCCTTCGACCTCAATCGTTTTATCTCAAGTGCAGTTTCCTCTAATTCCTTAATCTTGTCGTCATTCAATCTGACCTTAGAAGATGATGATGATGTTGAGGATGAATTCACGTGACGTCCTAAGCCCCTCAAATATCCAGAATGTGATCCAAGAATTGGAGAAAGGATTCTAGCATTGTTGAAAGATGATTCATCAAATGGATCCGTAGTAGTTTCCTTAAGAGATATCATCTTGTCCTACAAAAAAAAAGTTAAAATTAGAATAGGTAACAAAAATATCTTTAGACAATGGAATTAAAGAAACTTAAACTTACATAATTTGTCTCTGCCTCAGGATTGCTCCAAACACCATCGCGATTTTTATGTACTTTAGAATATAATTGGGTCAGATCATAGTCAGTAAGACTTTCTTCTTGTTGTAAAATGAAAATCTACATCAGAACTTAATTTAGAAAAGTGTACATGTTAATATTTAATGGGGACTAGAATAACTTACCATTTTTTTGACAAGCGATGAAAAGATCGAGAACCCGTATGATGGTGTATCGTTAAATTTGATCTATTTGCTTTGTTCACCATACTCCATTGCTAAAAAAAGTATTATAATTATATGTTTAATACATCTATCATATATTATTAAAAAAATATAGTAGCGAAAGTACCGTATAAGCAGGATCTTTAAACAGATCACAAACTTTCTCCTATTCGTTTAGTGGCATTACTTGAAATGGACTTTGACGCTCCTCTGAACTTCTGATAGTGTGCATGGTATCGACCTTTGTACATCCGAAATGCATTCGATATCAATTCCTCAATCGTTAGTCGATCCTCTCGCCGGCCAAAATTTAATTCAAACTCGTCCTTCAAAAAATTATAAACAATTAGTATAAATACAAAAGTTATTTAAATTAACATGTTATACAAAGTAACTTATTACCAAGCAATGATTTTTGATGTGGTCTTTCACATCTTGGGGAACTTTAGCCCAGGAGGATGTAGCCATTGATGCATACGTGCGAGTAAGGGTACCAATGTAAGAAGCAAGCCAAGCTGCCAAATCCTTAGAGCCACCGGTGTGATCATTAGGTATATCAATTTTAATTTTATCCACTTTCCTTACTTTCTCTATGCAGACACCCCTCGTAATGCCTCTAACTCGGCGCTGGTTTACAGCAGCTATATATACAATAATTAAAGCATATATTTTAATTAAATTATTTTATTTTAAAGATATACATTGATAAAATACTTTGTTCTGGTTCTGGTGATGTTGGTAGGTGAACCACACATGGAGTTAGTAAGGGGTGGGGATGGCTCACGTGTTCATAAGTATATATTAAGTATTAATAATTTTAATTAGAGTGCTTAAAGATTTTTAATTATACATTATAGTTTTTTAATTAAATATTTTATAAGTATATTTTAAGTATTAATCACTTTAATTAGAGTGCTTAAGGAGTTCTAATTATACATTATAGTTTTTTAATAAAATATTTTATAAGAATATTTTAAGTATTAATAATTTTAATAGAGTGCTTAAAGATTTTTAATTATACATTATAGTTTTTTAATTAAATATTTTATAAGTATATTTTAAGTATTAAGAATTTTAATTAGAGTGTTTAAAGATTTTTAATTATACATTATAGTTTTTCAATTAAATATTTTATAAGTATATTTTTAGTATTAATCACTTTAATTAGAGTGCTTAAAGAGTTTGATTCTGTTCGAACAAATTAGCCAAACGTTCGAACAAAATTTTGTTCGAGTAAGATTCCATTCGAACTGGGTAAATTCAATTTGAACGAGATTCAGAATGTTGGAACGAAACCAACCCATAAACCAGTCATGAAACAGAGCAAAAAATTAAACCCCAAAACCCAATTTTCACATATATGATGGCATATTTCAATACAATACATTGCATATGAGATTACACAAACACACTTATACCTAAATATGATTATTAAATAAAACTTAGAAAACTATAAAAACTTACCTCCAATTTTTGCAATCCAATAAAAATATCAATCCACAATACCTATATACGCATAAAACACATTAAACCTTTGTTCTATCTCAAGAATAAATGCAATAAATATCAATAAATGTGTACTTGAAAATCAGAATGAAAAATAACAAATAAAAACATATTACTGCTTGGTGCACCTCTCTTCTCTCTCACTTCTTTCAAGCTCTCTCTCTCTCTCTCTCTCTCTCACTTCTTTCAAGCTCTCTCTCTCTCCACAACACTCTCTCAAAGTCCTCTGCCACACACACACACACACACTCTAACTATCTCTCAAATTTCAATTCGAGTGAAAATGAAATGAAGGGACTAGCTTAATAATATGTGAAGTTCCATTCGAACGGATTTTTTAGCAGTTCGAACGTGAAATTCAAAAAATCGCAAAGTTTTCCCACAAAATTTTCCTTTCGAACGGATAATATTTAACGTTCAAACCAACAAAATGAAATATTCTCTAACATATGTCGATAATTTGGTGTGAAATTTCCCTCCAAACAGAAAAAACTGTTCAAATAGACTTTATCTTGATTCGAATGTATTTGAAGTTAGTTCGAACAAATAAATTATAGCAATATATAAATATACATAATACACCCAATATTATTATTAGTATATATTAAAACTATATACACTGTACAATATTAAGTGTTACTAATAGTATAATACTAAGTTACTTATAAATCTATAATATTAAGTATCACTCATAGTATAATACTAAGTACCATAATAGTACAAATAGCATAAATATATGAAAACTAATAGTACTATAATACTTTATAATACATTCTAAGTACTTAGTATATTACTAATATACAATATAAGTATATTAAATATAAGTATACTAAGTATCACTATAGAATACACTTATAAGTGTATTATATATATACTAGTTAAGTATATTTTACTATATATTATATATACTCATCTAATGCATAATATATATACTATATTATATATATACTAGTTACTTATAATATATATATAGGATATATATAATACTCTGTACTATATACTAGATATAGTTATCTAATATATATTATATATATACTAGTTAAGAAATTTTTTATTAATACTAATATTAGTATTATATACTGTTTTAGTAATATAAAACATATTTTTTTACTTGTTGTATTTATATATATTTTTTCTCAGTATTATATATTTCATTCGAACGAATACCATTCCAGCTCGAACTAATACTCTTTCCGATCGAACAAAATGACATTATATAAATCGAGATATAGTTTCTTCTCTGATCATTCCTTGCTCTTTCATTTGAACCAAATGATCGTCTCCTCTGCCGTTCGCAGCCACAACACCGCTACTAACTCTGACCAAGTCCTCAAATCTCCAAGAACAAGAGGTATGGGTCCT
Organism: Carya cathayensis; assembly: GCA_011037825.1. NCBI lineage: Eukaryota > Viridiplantae > Streptophyta > Magnoliopsida > Fagales > Juglandaceae > Carya > Carya cathayensis. The sequence goes on from QGSO01000366.1 coordinate 399,666, forward strand.
CATCTTGTCCATTGCTTTTTAAAAAAAAATAATAATAATAAATAAACCTAGGTTTTGTGAGGGTCAGATTTTGAATCAATCCGACCTCATTTTGTTGTTTTGGGGCCAAATGATGTAAAAGTAATCGGTAGAAATGATGAGACTTCACTCCTAAATCATTTCTACCGATTAAAACCAAGGATTATAAAAAATCCTTGGTTTTTAAATTTGGGATTGAGTCCACTCAACCATAGCTATTTGGCTTAATTTTGTTCGAACGGTTTTCTAATTTGTTCAAATGGAATTTAAGGTCATTTGAACTAAAGATGATGTCTGCCAGTGCTTATTCAAGCAGATTGGAATCCATTCGAATAAGCAGTTTCCAAACACTCAGCAAACAACATTATATCCATTCGAACAAAATATATTTCGTTTGAATAAGACTTCAAATGTGGCTGTTTCCTGTTCGAATGAACATGATAACTAGTCTTCGAATAATATGTTTTGTTTGAACGAATTATTTCAATATTTCAAACTTCTTCACTTTAATTAGATTACATAATTATTTTATCAATCAATAGTATACTAATAACAAGCAGCAGCGGAAGAAAACGTTTCCGACCCAAGACAGGCCAAAGTAGCGAAGCATCTCCTTCTCAGCAAGCCGTGAGGCCTATACTAGTTGAGCGGGAGATCGTTCTGGATGATTTCCACGATCTTATTTGGGAGGGATGGAGCATACATGGCATCATCACCGAACATGGATGGACACCGATCTGTCGGCAGAGGGGCTGTGACGCCCCCAACTCCCACGTACAAACACATGGAAATCGAGGCGTCGAGATGATGACGACACGAATCACGCATCCCATCGCTGAGTGCCAAGTGTGTATACATGCAACACGTGTACATAAAAATAACGTAGTGGTAGTAGAAGCCCTTCAACTAAGTACCAGAATTTTATTTAAAGACAAACTCGCTTTAAACAAACGTAATAAAATATTACAAGTTTCAACGTTGTTTCAAATCCTACTTACATAATATAAAAGCAAGTAAAATAATTTCCAAAATAATACAACTCCAATCAATAATCTGGCGGAGCCACCTCCTCAGGCTCAGCCTCCTCCTCCTCAATTTCTGCATCAAAATCTACGGAACCAAAAATGGTGCCGCAGGTAAGTAATAATCCAAACACTACTAGATAAAAATATATTAAACTCAACAATATGCATGAAAAGATGCCATATGCATGTGTCCCAAAAATTCACATTTTTCCACGCACGTCAAAAATTCCATTTTTGGCCCACAACATTTCATTTAAAACAATTCATCGCCACTATCCCAAATAATGGCCCAAACCAAGAAACCACCATTTTCCCAGAAAATGGTTTACAAAGTCCACATATAAGATCTTGCCATTTTCCCAGAAAATAGCCCATATACGAAATCCAAAACTAGTTTCCAATTATTGTATGCACCATGATCTCCCCTAGGGATCATCCACACACTCTGTTTCCTATGCAACACTGCAGGTAATGACTACGCAAGTGACATCTACACGAGTGATACCTAAGCTCTGCGCCCAGCGCGTACCATGACCAAGCATCCTCTAGTCCCTGCCAGCCGAGGAACCACAGAGTCGACACGACAGCGTTACCGTATCGTGCAATCCGGTTGTCGCCCAGTGACAACCCAAGGGATGTCACTCAGTATTATTTTCTCCTGAGTGACCAAAGGAGCTCTACCGAGATAATGATCCATGTCGGCTTGGGGTCGTAATACACATGCACCCAAAAATCTATATGCGCATGAAAATCCAGTTTTCAATTCCAACACATGTATATGCATGCACCATGCAATGCAAATGACATGACACAAAGTACCCAACAATCCAAATCATTAAAACATAAATTACTCCATCCTTAAATCCATCCGACTCCCGACTCCTCGGACTCAGTTCGGCATAACCAAGCAATCAGAATTTATTGTAAAAACAATAATATATTTAAATCTAAAATGAAGTTTGAAAAATACTTACAGTGCTATATAATAATTTTTGGAGGATCAATGGGCTGCAAAAGGTGAAGGAAAAGCAACGTAACAGTGTAAAAATACTGTGACGTTGGGTTGTAAAATACTCACTTTTGAATGGAGACAGACCAAAACTTGGGATTGATAGCGAATGACTTAGAGGTGTTTATCTGGCTAGTGGAAGTGAGGGTTGGCCGTGGGTGGCGGCGAAAACGGTGGTGGAAGGCCAAAAAGTCCAAAATAGAGTTGAGCTCGTGGGGGCTACTCCAGCAATGGATTGGAGCTAGAAATGGATGGTTTAGGTCGGCAAGAGGTCGGTGATAAAGTGGTGGCCGGAGGTGGAACGATGGCGGCGCTGGAGCAAAATGACGTCACGGCTTGGAGGAGCTCGTGGTGGTTAACGGCGGCTCGGATGGGGCTGAAATTTGGTGGGGATGTTCACCGGCCGGAGTGGAAGAAAATGGAAAGGGTGGTGCACTGCACTGCAGCCGTCCTGGGCTGAACAAAAAATTGACGTAGAGGGAGAGGGGGAGACGTCGCACGAGCTAGAGAGAAATAAGGAGGAAGAAAGAAGAAGAAAGAAGAAGAAAGAAAAAAGAGAAAGGAAAAAGAAAAAGAGAAAAGAAAAATGAAAGAAAAGAAATGAGATCCAATCCTCACATTTAGGGTGAAGAAATTGATCCAACGAAAATAATTTTAAAAACTATAAATTGAATAAAATAATTTAAACACATTAGCTTGCTAAAATATAATAAATAACTAGTAAAAACTAACAACAAAATTTTAAATCTAAAAATAAACTAAATTAAATTAAACTGCAATTTAAACACAAAATAATAATTAATATTAATAAAGTACCTCAAAATAAATTTCACAACTAAATAAATCCAATTAAAATGAATTTTAAAACAACGAATTAAATGAAATAATTTAAACACAGTGACTTTATAAAATAAATATTAGAATTCAACAATAAACTATTTTAAAATAAAGAGCACAATAAAATAAATAAAATCCAAATAAAAACACTAAAATTCAATATTAATAACATAAAATAGTTAAAACCCAACAATAAAATAATTCAAGCTAGAGAGTAATTTAAATGCAAAGTAATTATTAATATCAAGAAAACACATTATTTAAATCTCACAAGTTAAAAATCATAAAACAATACAATGAAAAACATGTTTAATTTAAAATAAGAGAACCACTAATTATAATCATTTTAAATAATCTTTCAATAAAATACACGTAAAAACGGGGTATTACATGGGCACATCATATCTTGAGATGGTCGGTAAGTTTTACTGTGCCAAGGGAGAGTAGTCTAGTGAAGCTCTGTGCTACAACTTAATAATACAGGGAGTTAGTATTATCATCTCTCCCTGCGTTATTGCTGAGTTTCTTGATCTGCGGCAGGAGCTCGGTGCATATCCTACAACAGCAACGGCTACACTGAGAGTAGCGACTGCATCATCTGATGCGGACACACCAGCCGTATCCTCATCGCTAGTGCACACGAGCTGGATGTTGGCTTGGATGATAGTGAGAGCGGCGATGAGGTACTTGATGATAGTCTCACAGACAATCATGTTCGTGAGCTAGTGCGAGACCTTTCGGCTCCTCCATATGATGGCAGTAAATTGATCTGATAGGCCGACTGTATAACATTTTTCAGAATGCTTAATCTGATTGTCAGGTATAACATTGATCCGTAAAAAAACAAGATTGATTTCGGGGTCGAGCGAGCCAGATTTTTGATACGGATAGCATAAGGGGAGCCGATTGATTTGGCATTGTATTTCTTTATCCGCATTCGAACAGATTCACGTTATTCAAGTGGAGGGAGTTTACCATTTGCACTACTGATATCTAACCTCTTACTCCAATAGGGGCTTAAAGTGACTTCGAGTGAGCGGAGATTGCTACAGATAGGGCTTGTTAACAAGATCACATTCAGCAAGAGCAAGTGTCACTTGTCGAAGACTCATGTCGTACAAGATTTGCCTCTGCCTACTAATCCAACTTCTACGGCTGCTGCCGATGTTGAGAGACAGCCTGCTGGGACTACTTTGGATGAGGTATGAGCTCTATTGGCAGAGCACCGCCAAATTATGAAGCAAGATTTCATTGAGCCCATCATGGAGAAATTTAAGGATCTGGATGAATGCTTATATACCTTATAGGAGGATTTTGATTTACTTAACAAATAGATATTGTTAGTTATTATCTTACTCTTTTTTTTTTTTTTTTTGTTGTATAGAACGTCTGACTTCTTTTGGAATGTAATTAATTTATATTTTTTTATTTTTAATGTTTGCTAGCCTCTTTATTGTTAATTATGTTTTCTTTTCATTATACTTAACGTTCATGATAATAGAAAAAATGACACTATCTTTAAGTAATATTTATTTAACTAAAATATTTTTAAATTAATTACATAAAATTAATTTATGAATTGGTAAATATTTTAATTCATTGTAAATCATAATATATAATATATACACATTTTTATTTATTTTGAAAATGATAAAAAATTAATAGAAAAAATATGTATTACTTTAATATTTAGGACCTGTTTAACAATATATTATTACAATTAAATAATCCCGTTCGAACATGGTAATAACCGTTCAAACATATTATATTGCATTCGAATATGCATATTGATTATCTGTTTGAACAAAATTTTATTAGTTCAAACGGTTTAGACTTTTTGAGACGATCTAATTCATCCCAGAATATCTGGTTCGAACAAATATGTATCTGTTCGAACGGATTTATAAGGCTTTCTATGTTTTGAGATGAAATTTAAATTTTATCTCTAAAAAGTACTTTTAGTGATAAAATAAATTTAATTCTTAACAAATTTCGTTCCTAAAAATCAAATTTGTTGTAGTGTCAGCCCTCATTGGCTTCATGCTGGCATCCAGCCCTCTCCAATAAGAGTATGACTTAATGTTTGTTTTGGCCCCCGGCCGTTTGCAAGGAGTGGTCCATGCATGCAATCGATTGCTTTCATTCAATCCTGTTCAATGAAGTGTTCTTTGCATGGCCAGTCCACAGACCTAAGATAATCCCATAGGAAAGTTATATAGCTCTTTTTACAATTTTGTTTTAAATAGAGGGGTGTTTTTTTTTTTTTACCTACACATAATTAAGATATATATATATATATATATTAAAAATAACTTGATACTAGTGGTTGGCGGCAGCCGGATTCCGGTGGTTCCGCCACTAGGTAGTCATGCATGGATGTCCGGATTGTCTTTTGGGGTGGCAGTCCGTACGCCATGTGACGGTTAAAAAAAATATATATATATATATATTGATTGAAAGTTGTTAAATATCTTATCATCATTGATATAAGTTGGGGTATAAGTTTCCAGTTTAATAATTAGTAATTAGCGTGTGTTGTAAATTAAATGGGGGTTTAAAGTGTAATACTCTTTCAACAAAAAAATTAAAAAAAAAAAAAAAAGGCTTCAATATTACATATAGTTACTACACGATATTAAAAGGAATTAGGACATTAATGCTATGACCAACCAATATTTTTTTTTCTTATACTTTTTTTCAAATCTTTTTAAAATTACCTAAACATGTTTTTAAAATAAACAAAAATCATAAATTCGTTTAAAAATAATTTTTTAATTATTAAGTAAAAACATTTTTTAAAAAATAAAATACAAGTAGAAAATTTCCGTAAAAGCTTCATGTGGGAATAGTATTTTCCTTATAAAAAAAGAAAAAGGTGAGAAGAAACAAATAATTGGCAAGCATAGGGCCCTCTTGTTTTGCATCGATTGGCCAAGAAAAATGTACTGTACGTACGATGCATGGGTTCGTGACACGTGTCAGCTTGTTCACAAACCCCACAGACATCTAACATTTTTGTTGAATCAGTAATTATTGCATTTATTTATTATGTAGCGAACGTATTTATTGATGATTAATTGAGATTAATGTGGTATGCGATGACTATTTAGCATTAATATAATATATTATTACCATCGATCAGTAATTCCAATTAAGCCCTTTGAAAGTCAAGAAAAAAACCAATACCTTTCAAACTTTAGACTGCTTCCATTTTCTCTGAAATCTGCAGCAGTTAATTAATGATGATGCATATATGGAAGTGTTCAAACTTCAGACGGCTTCAAGCTTCTGATCTATCACTATGGAATTGTTCAAACTGAGACAGCTTCAAGCTTCTCCGCTTGATTATTTGCAGCGGCTGTATGATAACACGTTTTGCATGGTTTACAAAGTACTACAGCCGCCCATACCAATATCATCTCGATCGATCATCAATTTCCATCTTCGCCTTTTCTATCTCTGCCTATAAATACACGTACGTAGTATAAACTCTTCCATCCAATATCTCAACCACTTCATTTCACCATCTCTCTCTCTAGTCTCTAGTCTCTCTCTCACTATCGATCAATATTCTTGCTTTAATTTGTTCCAATATATTCCCTTATTTGTTGCTCTTTAATATTGTCTCTTGCAACGAAGAGGTCCTTTGGTTGCATAGTGAATATGTTAACCCTAAACTTTTGCTTGATTTTCTTTCTTACTATGTCTACTATGGCCTCGGTCTCATTGGCATCGCTCAAAGTGGGCTTTTATAGGACCAGTTGTCCTAGTGCTGAAGTAATTGTGAGGAAAGCTGTGAACAAAGCCGTGTCAAGAAACCCTGGCATAGCTGCAGGCCTTATTAGAATGCATTTCCATGACTGTTTTGTTAGGGTATGTTTGTTTCTTCTTTTCCCAATGTACTGAATTAATCTCATATATTTTAAAAGCAAAAGCATATCCTAATATCCCCTAATATAATTTTATTCATGTTAAATATATCAGGGTTGTGATGCTTCCGTTCTACTAGATTCAACACCTGGAAATCCAGCAGAAAAAGAAAATAGACTTAACAATCCAAGCTTGCGAGGCTTTGAAGTGATTTACGAGGCAAAGTCGGAAATTGAAGCTCAATGCCCTCAAACTGTGTCGTGTGCAGACATTCTAGCCTTTGCTGCTCGTGACAGTTCCTATAAAGTGGGTGGTATAAATTATGTAGTGCCATCAGGACGTCGTGATGGCAGAGTATCTTTGAAGGATGAGCCTGACGGGAACCTCCCAATAGCTCTCTTTAATGCCAAGGAACTACAGGAAAATTTTGAAAAAAAAGGCCTTAGTTTGGATGAAATGGTGACTCTTTCCGGGGCACATTCTATAGGGGTCTCACATTGTTCTCCCTTCTCAAATCGCTTATATTCTTTCAATGCAACCCATCCACAAGATCCCTCAATGGACCCCATATTTGCTAGAAGCTTAAAAGCAAAGTGTCCTCCAAGATCAAATTCCGGAGATGGACATGATCCCACGGTGCCACTAGATGTTCTCACACCAAACAGGCTAGATAACAAGTACTACAAAGATTTGAAAAACCATCAAGGCGTATTGACATCTGACCAAACTCTTTTTAGTAGCTCTTCAACGAAAAATCTTGTGAGGAACAATGCAAGGAATGATGCAGCTTGGGCCAACAAGTTTGCTGCAGCAATGGTGAAAATGGGTTACATCGAAGTTTTCACGGGAAGACAGGGTGAGGTCAGGAAGGACTGTAGGTTTGTTAACTAGATCAAAGACCTGGAGTTCAATGGCATCTGCATGAATGCAATTCTTTCAATTATTTGTTCTTTTTCCATCAATTCTTTCACTTTCAGTTCAAGTGTAAATCTGCCTAATTTATAAAAGTTCCTAGATTTTGATTTTGGTAATATGATTCTTTCCAAAAATAAACAAAATAATTTCTTACTTGTCGGTTGTATATGCTCCAAGGCACTCTGCATCTTGTGTGCAAGTCTTCAAATTTTGTTTGAACTCTACAATTTTTATGATCAAGAGGTAAAAAGAAACGGTCTAATTTGGTTACCAAGATGAGTTCATATGAACATTACAACTTTTCAAAGTAGTTACACAAAATATATTAAATAATTTAATTTTTTAAAATTTTAAAATAAAAAAGATATTAAAAAATTATATTTTATATTTTATTTAATTTTTAACTATTATTTCATGATAATTAATTTATTCATGCATGCTAGCTAGCTAAACCTGCCAGAACCCGATCAGAAAGATATTGGTAACGCGTGCAATGAAGTAGTACTACTCGTTCAAATATTAAGACTTTTCTCCCCAAAATTAAGGAGACAGAAAAGGGTACTGCGTGCAATATGCGGCATCTATATCTATATCTATATCTATATATATTATATTATATAAACAATCAGCGAAAAAACTTTGATCATACCGTTGATCATTAAATTAATAAAGAAACAAATTTAAGCATGTTTAAGTAAATCGTACGTACGTAGAACGTTTGGTTATTGATTAATTAAACATATATAACTAGTTAACTACTACAGTACTACAAGCTGGGAACTGTATGATCTCTATCCTTCCTATAGAATCACATCCATATTAATAATATGCAAGAAAACCCACAGCCATCATAAGGTGAAGAGAAAGCAAGCCCTTGGATGGTAGGAACGACGTCGGAGCAGTGTTCTTTGATGGTGCAGGCGCCTGATCTGCTCCCGGCATAGAGAAATGTGGTGGCTGAACATCCGGAGTGGCCGGAATAGAAGTACTTGGACTTGGGCTAGGTGGATGGGTTGGCTGATAACTTGGTGTAGATGGTAGTGTGGAACTTGGACTTGGACTTGAGGTAGGTGGATTTAATGGACTCGGGCCGGGGGAAGGTGTCGGGTTTAGAGGTTGGATCAAGACCCTGATGTCAACCTTCTGGCCGGCTTGGCAGTGACCCGGAAAGGAGCAAACGTAGTAATAATGGCCAGGCTTCCACATGGTGATGGAGTCCCTGCCGCTAGTGTATAAGTTGAGTGGACTTCTTACGTTGCATGACTCGAAATCCTCGCGGCTCACTTCCATTACGTCGTTGGATTTGTAATCATACTGGAAAACTGCACGTCAAATATCAACTATATAGCGCGCATGATCTTATCTATATTAAATTAATAATAAGCAATTGTACTAATTGCTTGACTCATTCACATGACTGCCCGACGTCTACAAGAAACGCAAATATGGAAATTATACACTAAGCTCTATGGCAATATTCTCCTTCTATATTTGTATTCCAAAAAATCTCTTTTCTGTAACGTTACTACACTATAATTTCTCCCACATATATATTGTATATATTGAAAGCTAGCTAGACTCTCAATGGACTGATGTCACGGTCTGTGAGATTTTTCCACAAACACCTAAAGTGCAATTTTCTGTAGTTTACATGTTATAAATGGATAAAAATTAGAACAAAAATGTTAGAGGATCGATCTTGAATGTGAGCAGTAGTACTGTTTTCATTATTCACATAAACCGTAAAATACATGGTTCATGATGTGTGAACGGAAGGTTTCACGGACAAATTAAGGAACATGGACAAACCAAAATACTTAATTTACTGTTTACGTACAATAAAATAATTTTGCTTCTACTTAATTATAATTGAGTAGAATCAAAAGTTCAAAATTACATACTCATATTATCAAGAAAAAGGAAATAATTAACGAAAAATGAAATGAACAAAACTTTCCCATCGATCGAGATCATTACCTTATGACGAAAATAGAATGTTTCATAAACCAAGAACGCTTAACAATATCAAGAAGGGTGGGTCTAAACTCATCGCTAGGAGCTCCCGCTAGGTCAAAAATATATTTTTTTGTTTTCTTTTTTACATCATTTTTTTAAAATATTTTTTAAAAAATAAAAAAATTCACAATATTATTAAACAATATTTTCTTAATCATTAAGTGTAAAAAAATAAATAAATTAGAGCGGTAGCTCAGGCAGAATTCTTAACCTTTTCGAGAATAAATATTTCACATATTGATTGCACACAAATTAAATTAATAGAGAAAGAATATTATTTTTTATTCTTATATATTTGCAAGATTAATATAAAGTAAATAAAATATAGAACGAATTTGGGTATGTACGTAAGAAATACAGAAGAAAAGGTCAATTGTAAAAATGTGAATTTGTTTATAAATCACCATGTGATTAAAAAATAAAACATGTCAATAATATTAGAAATTGAAAAGAAAATGAATGAAGTAGCAATATTTAAGATCAGAAAAGCTTACGTACAAAAAGTATCGCCGACGAAGAAGGTCGAATTAGAAGACCAAACCTTGTAATCAACATTGGTTTCGTTAGTCCACCCTTTAGAGTCGCCCACCTTATACACAGCACCAAAGCAGACACAAACGGCAGACATAAAACTGAGCAAAATCATTGCGCCTGTAGCCAAACAAGCCATGGCGACACCACACAATGGCAAAGAGAGATCTAGAAAAAAGGATAAAAGACAGGGAACACAATTGTGGGAGAAGATTTCAAAAGATTGATTCCGAGGTGCATGCAGCTATATATATATACATGGAAAGGACAAAATTTCACAAGAAAAGTTTCTCTTTTTAATTGGTTTAGTATATAGCGTGATTTGAGTGAATTAATGGACAGGATTATGTGTAATTAATTAATTAATGTTATGGTCATCAAGGCAACGTATCTTACCAATGACCACCTAGCCTGCACTCTGGATGGTTATTAGTAGGGAAAATTGAAATAGAAATGGAAGTACGTAAATGCATGGACGAGTATGGAAAAGCATTTTTCTTTGTAATTAATTTCCTTTGCCGTTTTTATTAATTTCTCCTTCTGTTTTCTTATTTCGAAGAATTAATGATCATCAAATCTGTACGTCCTTTGGAAAATGGTCAATCTTAATTCGTTGCCGCCAAGTTCATGGCTGGGAATATATCCAGTTCCCGGTGAGTTCAGCTTACTGATGTGGGGCAGCAGTTTCAAGCTTCCTAGAAGCTTGATTTTCCTTGATTCCAGTTAAGGAAATTTTCTTAACCTATAGATCAGAACTAAACGGCCCTGGTTTTAGGGCTGCTAGAGTTCTTCTTCTAAAATTCTTGGTTAGAATCCGTTTCCCTTTTCACTTTTGGCAAGTTTTTCGATCTTTCCTTGTATGTAGTACCAGTCCCAGTTTGGCAAGTTTCCTGTACTTGCCTTGTATAACATTTAATTATCGGCACCTAAAACAATTGATTCAAAGCCGTCAAACAGCAGCTGAAATTAGTAAAATTAAGGCATATATATTTCGGACTTATATATTCAAGCTAGAAAAAGTCGAATTCTGCGGGATAGGGATCTCTACAAAGTAACATCAGATCACTTTGTTGATGCTGCTATTGGAGTATTGATAATTAAGAGATGCATGTCACCAATCATTCCCAGCAGATCCAGATCAGTGCTTTTACGTTAGTGGGAGACCTTAAAATATTCTTTTTCTTGTGCACTTTTTCTTCTTTTATAGAATTCAGTTCTAATGCTTTATAACTTGCAGAGGGTAATATATATTACGGTGCATTTTTACCTCAATGTTGAAAAATCCAGTTTCACCTTTGAGAATGCCATTGACTGTGTTACAATGTTTGGATTAGTACGATGATATAAGTTTTGAATTCCATTCCATTATGGCTTGAACGACTGAAATTTTTTGTTTCGGTGTACACTATACATGGTACACCATACATCCTGATCATTCTGTTTCTTTCTAAATTTTTTTAATGACAATTTTTTGATTTTCTTGAGTTTGAATGACATTTTTGTCAGTTTCAAATCTAGATAGCATTAACATAATAAGCTGTATGCAGTGCTAGCCCATATGTTCTTTCAATTATCTGAAAATGAGAGGAAATTAATGCTGTGTAGTTGAAGATCAATTTATATCACAAGAGAAAAAATGTTGTTGACGTCGTGTTTCGTATATCTATGGGTCGGGCTCTTAAAAGTTTGGGTCTTTTGTCTTGGTGAAATGCTAACATAGAAAAGAGATCGATAGGAGGTGGCCCTTGGATGGTCAGGAGAACCTCCAATGCTTAACTTAGTTATAAGCTTGAGAGCATGTGGGAAAGCAGGGAATTAAGGAAGTATAACGAGTGTGTAGAATGTAACCCCCATTCTATATATACCTAGGCATTCTCTTTTATACCTTGTCTTGAGGGCCAAGTACCCATGCCCTGTGGCTGGGGGGAAGGATGTCCTCCTAAAGTCCCTTTCGCCATACCCATTTAATCTGGCATGGCCTTTTAAGTAGTGTATTTAATGTGGTGTGATCCTCTAGTGAACGTATTTAATGTGGCGTGATTCTCTATTTCACCTTAGGGTTCAGTCCTGTCAAGATAGTGTGTTCCTCTACCCCTTTAGCCGGTGCAGCTTTTCCGTGCTCCCAGAATAGCAACCTGCCCTTCGACCCAAAGCCCTGAACCTGACTTATATAGGTCGAGAGTCCTTGTTCTGGCCGCCAAGCAACTTGATGGATACAAGCCTATTTATATTGGGCCTGGCCCCTTGGCATGAGGGAAAAAACCCTCTAATAGTTATTCTATCAATTGTCATTGGGTTAGGCCGATGGGAATTTCACTTACTTCCATTTGATGTTGTTACTGCCGAACGCCTAGTGGATCCTAATCTGCTGTTGTATTTTGTGGGGGTGCGCTCTATTGAAGTCTAACCTGGAGCATGCCGAATTGACCTATCACAAGTTCCTTCTAACCCATTATGTGAAGAGAGGTGCCGAGGACATCTGTAGTTTTAGGGCAATGAGCTCCCTTGTAGTACTGGAGCAGCGGTACCGCAAGGCCCCCCATTGGACTGGCAAGTCCTTCTTTAGCTCTGGCCATGGATGGGAGTTACGGGTTGGGCAAATCAGTCTTACCGAGTTCCCGATCAGGGCCTTATGGGGCATCATTCCTAGCAACAAGGATGTGCGCTCGAAAGCTACGCCCGATGAGCTGTGTCACATCGCATTGTTAAGGAGTGGGCGAGACAATGCCCCCTTGTTCACTCGGATGTTCTTCTTGGGGAGGATAACCTTGCCGCTTATCTTTCTCCCATTGGTCACAACATCCTTTCCAATTGCGGCATTTCCATTCGTCCGCCTGCTGCATCGCCAAAGAAGCATGCTCTAAGACTTCCTCTCGAGGTCAAGGGGAATAAATCTTGCTCACAGACTGGTAGAGTTGGGAGCGATCTCACATCCCAGCTGAGCCAATCTTGGGGAGTGAACCATTGCGAATTGTCTATATAAGTCCTTCCTACTTGGTGGGTTATCATCATATCTCCCTTCTTGCCCTTTAAACATTTAGGGACTTTTTGCCTTCCTTGTGGTGGGTTTCACTTAGTGAGTTTTTGACTCTTATGAGCCTTCTAGCTTTGGGTGTGGCTTCTTGGATGAAGACTCACTGCAAGCTTGCATTGAAGTGGATGTTTGGAGACTCTTTATGGTGTTTAGAGGAAATTTTGTCAAAGATCGTGTTGTTATCTAGCTCTTGGAGGTGCGTTGTAAAGGTGGTCCAACCCGAGCTTTGTGGCTTTGTTGTTCGATGGTCTTTCCTATGTTAGGACTCAATGCACAATCTATGTTCCATTTTGACCTCCTGACCTGTTCCCCTGATTAGATCGGACAAAGGCCTTTTATTCAGGCTTGGCTGGTGAAGGGGATTTCTCCCGCCCCAGGCTTGTTCTAGTTCAGGCGCATCCTTTCCAGCCAAGGAGGAGGAAAATGGAGCCTTGGGCTAGGTCTAAGGTCTCTGCTGGGCCTAACTCGAGCTCAACACATCGCTATCATCCTTGACAGTGATGATGATTATGAAGGAGAAGCCTCTATTTGCCACTTCCATGTGGAGATCTCTATCTGCAACTTCTATGTGTACATCTTAGTTTGCGTGGAAATGGTCTAACTCGAGGATGGCTTCCCTTAAGGTCGTCCATGAGTCGGGGATCCCGATGTACCCAGGACGCGTGGGCCCTCTAGCTCTCATTTCTCTTATACTTTAGGGATGGTGCCTCTAGGCAGCCCCGCCAATTCTAATTCTGCCGATGGATTATTTTCCTTCTTGAATATATATGTTTCTTTCTCCTTATTGTCAATTTGCAATTCGTGCATGCCCTTTAGGAGTGGCTAAGTGTTAGACCCCCGATGGCATTGTCAGTGCTGGGAGCTTGGCTCTCTCTCCTCCTTGTAATGAGTGACTTCCCGCACTGCGAGGGTAGGTTAGGATGTTTTAAGTCATCTCGTCAAGTCAAGATGGAGATGAGCGGCATGTAAACTGAGCTCGGCCAAATATTTCTGAAGGGCCGAGCAACACTTAGGCTAAAACTCACCTCATTGACCCTTACGCTTGGCGAAAGGGGTCGAGTGGCATGTGAAGCTGGTTTCACCTAGGTATTTTTGCTTAGGTTGAGCATCACTTACACTGAAACTCACCTCGTTGACTCTCACACTTGGTGAGAGGGGTCGAGTAGCATGTGAAGCCAAGCTAGCCTAGATTCTTCTACAGAGGTCAAGTAGCACTTAGGCAGAAACTTACCTCATTGACCCTCGCGCTAGGCGATAGGGGATAAACGGCATGTGAAGTTGGGCTTGCGTAGATATTCCTACAGAGGTCGAGTAGCATTTAGGCTGAAACTTACCTCGTTTACCCTCGCTCTCGGCAAGAGGGTCTGAGCGGCATGTGAAGTCAAGCTTGATCAGATTCTCCTATAGAGGTCAAGCAGGGCTTAGGCTGAAACTCGCCTCATTGAACCTCGTGCTTGGCGAGAGGGGCCGAACGGCATGTGAAGTTAAGCTTGTACAAATACTCTTGCGGAGGTCGAGCATCACTTAAGCTGAAACCCGCCTCGTTGACCCTCATGCATGGTGAGAGGGGCTGAGCAGCATGGGAAGCCAGACTAGACACTCCTATGGAGGTTGAGTAACACCTAGGCTGAAACTCACCTCATTGACCATCGGACTTAGCGAGAGGGGCTGAGTGGCATGCGAAGTCGGGCTCTCCCATATACTCATGCGGAGGTTGAGTAGCACTTAGGCGAAAACTCGCCTCATTGACCATGCTTGGAGAGTGGAGCCGAGCGGCATCTGAAGCCGGGCTCGCTTAGATACTCCTAAGAAGGTCAAGCAACACTTTGGTTGAAACTCACCTCGTTGAATGTCGTGCTTGGCAAGAGGGCTGTGTGGCATGTGAAGCCTGGCTCAGCAAGATACTATTGCGGAGGTCGAGCAACACTTTGGCTGAACGTTGCCACATTGACCCTTGTGCTTGGCGAGAGGGGCCGACCGGCATATGAAGCCAGGCATGCCTAAATACTCCTGCAGAGGTCGAGCAGCTCTTAGGTTGAAACTTGCCTCATTGACCCTTTTGCTTTGCAAGAGGGGCTGTGCGGTATGTGAAGCCAGGCTCACCAAGATACTCATGCGGAGTTCAAACAACATTTAGGTTGAAACTCACATCATTGACCCTCGTGCTTGGCAAGAGGGGTTGAGTGGCATGTGAAGCCGAGCATGCCCAGATACTCCTACAGAGGTTGAGCATCACTTAGACTGAAATTTGCCTCATTCACCCTATCGCTCGGCAAGAGGAGCTGAGCGACATGTGAAGCCAGGCTTGCCCAGATACTCTTGCGGAGGTCGAGCAGCACTTGGACTGAAACTCACCTTGTTGACCATTGCGCTTAGCGAGAGGGGCTGAGCAGCATGGGAAACCGAACTACACACTCTTGCGGAGGTTGAGCATCACTTAGACAGAAACTCACCTTGCTAACCCTTGTGCTTGGCGAGAGGGGCTGTACAGCATGTGAAGTTGGGCTCACCTAGATACTCTTGTGGAGGTCGAGCAACACTTAGGCTGAAAGTGGCCTTGTTGACCCTTGCGCTTGGTAAAAGGGGCCGAGTGACATGTGAAGTTGAGTTCACCCAGATACTCTTGCCGAGTTCAAGCAACACTTAGGCTAAAACTCATCTTGTGGACCCTTGTGCTAGGTGAGAGCAGCCGAGCGGCATGTAAAGCCAGGCTTGCCCAGATACTCCTATGAAGGTCGAGCAATAATTAGGCTGAAACTTGCCTCATTGACTCTCTTACTTGGAAATAGGGGCTATGCGGCATGTGAAGCCAAGCTCGCCAAGAAATTCCTGCAGAGTTTTAGCAACACTTAAGCGGCATGTGAAGTGGGGCTCGCCCAAATACTCATGTAGAGGTTGAGCATTACTTAGGTTGAAATTTGCCTCGTTCACCCTCGTGCTCGGCAAGAGGGGTTGAGCAGCATGGGAAGCCTGGCTCAACCAGACACTCCTGCTGAGGTCGAGTAGCACTTAGGTTGAAACTTGCGTCAGGGCCAAGCGGTATGTGAGTCCAAGCTTGCCAAGATACTCCTCAGAGGTCGAGCAGCACTTAGGCTGAAATTCATCTTGTTGACCCTTGCTCTTGGCAAGAGGGGCCGAGTGGCATTTGAAGCCGGGCTTGCCCAGATACTTCTTTAGAGATTGAGTAGCAGTTAGGCTAAAACCGTTGACCTTGGCACTTGGCAAGAGGGGTTGAGCAGCATGTGAAGCTAGGCTCTCCCAGATACTAATTTTGAGGTCGAGCATCACTTAAGTTGAAACTTTCCTTGTTGACCCTCTTTCTTGGCTAGAAGGGCAGACCGTCATGTATAGCCAGGTTCACCTAGATACTCTTGTGAAGGTCAAGCAGTGCTTAGGTTGAAACTCGCATCGTTGACTCTCCTACTTGGCAAGATGGGCCGATTATTTGAGTATGCTGCAGGAGTCAACCACGGTGTGGGCAATCATTGATGTTCAGTAACCTGGGTTTTCTGGCTAATGTGTCTTGAAGCTCTGAGTCATTACCTATTGGAGGAGAAAATATCTTTGAAATTTTGTCCGATAGTCTTGGGACTATCCTGCACTCTGCCGAGGGAGGGGTAAAGGTGTCTCAAACCAAACTCTCCCTATTAGACCTCTTGGCAAGGTAATTAGTTGACAACCTTAGAGCCAGATTACTCTTCGTCGTGAAGAGATGGTGTAAGTTGTTCAGGCAATCTCAAGGCTGAATCTGGTCTCTTCCGTAGGGAGGTCAAATCGGGTGGGGCCAAGTCTACCTATCATCCCTTACGTGGAGATAGTGTGTTCAAGTGGTGTGTGACTGGACTCTCTCTCATCCGTTGGTACCACAGTGAAGGTAGGTGAAGGTCAGGCTGGTGCTGTGCCCACTCTTCATCGTGGTAGAGATTGGGGTAAGCATTTGAGTGGCCTCAGGGCCTAACTCACTCTCCTTCTTAGGGGGTTGAGATGGCCTCTGGCTCATCTCACCCTTTGGTGCACCACGAGGAGGTAATGATCAGCCAATTTCAGACTATACCCGATCCTGCCTTGTCGATGCCCATGAGGAAGGTAAGTAGTCGGGCAGCTGAGGACTAGCTCGCACTTCACCGTGGGAAGGATTAAGTAGCCTTTGGCATTACACTTTGGTACCCTGCAGAAAGGTAATGTCAGACAGTTGAGCAGTTGATCCGCACTTTGGCCATGACGGGACGGGGTAATTCATTCTAGTAGCATCTAGGCTGGACTCACTCTCATCTGCGTAGGAGGTTGGGGTAGCACGTGGCTACTCCCGTCTGTTGACCCTCATGTAGAGGTAGTTTATTTGGACCATTTGTAACTAGACCTGCTCCTGTCCAATTGTGTCACAAGGAAGGAAAGTTAGGGTCAGGTTGGTCTTGTACCCACTCTTTCTCGTGGTGGGACATGGTAATTCGTTCGGACAGTCTCAGGGCAAGACCCACTCTCCTCTGTGGGGGAGGTTAGGCTAGCATGTGGCTAGTCTTGCATGTTGACCCTCACATGGAGGTAGTTTGTTCGAGCAATTTAAGATTGTATCTGCTCCTGTCTATCTACATCATGAGGAAGGTAAATGTCGGGCAACCAAGTACTGGCCCGCACTCCGTTGGGAGAGGGATAAAGTAGCCTTCGATATTACACCCATCCCTTTGTTACTTTGTAGGGAGGTAGTTAGTCGGTGAAGATTTAACGTTGAAGGGGGCATTCACAGGTGAGGATTATCATTGATGGAGATTTTGATCTTGCTCATTGAATTTCTGGAAAAACTAAATTATTTCATTAATAGATTTCATACATGAGAAAATGAAATTTACACAATTGTAAGCATGACCGGTTTGCTTCTTGCTTTTCCTATATGTGCCTTCCTCCCCTCCTCCAGTAGTGGTAGGTTGCATTTTCAAGAAAAGTTAGACGTGGCTTCATGTGAGACGCATATTCACGTTGTGTGGCACCCTGCTAGGCTTTAGCTTCAACTTCTACATGTAACATTTGCGCACCAAGACCTGATCTTTGCGGATCTCTCCTACCCATTGAGTAGTTGGAAATTTCACCTTGAGATGGTAGGTAGAGGTATTGCCTTGAGCTTGTTGAGGGTTGGCCGGCCGATGGTAATGTTGTAAGAGGAGGGGGCCTTCATTACCAGGAAATCGAACATGATAGGGCCCGTGCCAAGATAGATAGGGTGATCGCCTCGGCAGGTTGGATTGTCTCTTTGGAGAAAACATTCAGCTGCATCGGTGCTGGTTGAAGTCGAGAGGTGTCTATTCCTATGGGGGTAAACACTTCCTAAAACAAGATGTCAGCCGAGCTATCATTTTCAATGAGGATCTTCCTCGTGGTGAAGTTGGGAATTTGCAAGTCATCACCAGAGCGTCGTCATATGGGTAGAGGACTCCCTCCTCATCATCTTCCCTAAAGGAGATCATGGGAGTAGGTTCGCCCCTTTTGCACTTGGTTGGGCTGTACGTCGCCAAGTACTACATGGTAGACTATACTTTTTGAATTCCCTGCTTTCCTACATACTCTCAAGAATATAACTAACTTATGCATCAGAGGCTGCCCCAGCCATCCAAGGGTCACCTTTTGCCAATCACTTTTATGTGTTAGCAGGTCTCCAAGATTGAAGACTTGGACTTCTAAGAGCCCAGCCCATATGCGTATAAAACATGATATGTCAACAAATGTATTTTTTCCAGTAAGAGGAAAAGATCATAAGAGAATCACAACCTAATGATTAATATGATAATTAATAACATGATGCTAAATCAATCTTAATGATTAATCACAATGAAAATGATTAATTGCAAGAATTTCCAAGTCAATTCAAAAGAAGATAATATTTTTCTTTCAGCCAATTTTGTCGACAAATAATAGCAATTATTAATTATATCTGTGTTCCACTCAATATACGTACGTAGGACCATTAATGAATAAAGAACATGGAGATTTACCGTATGAGAAACGTCGACCCTAGTTAATTATGGATAGAAAATTTGAAGAAACTAAAAGATCTAGGCAATATTAATAAATCAAACAAAGGAAAACAGTCATGTAGAGATCCCTAATCATATCTGATTTATAATATTATTAATTATATTGTTGCATGAATATTGTTGACATTTCTCTCGATCCGATCCTTTTTCTAGCTAGTTACTTCCATCTCAGAGTTTATACTCTAATCACAAATAAATTACATAAAAGTGATTCTATAATTAACGTGATTTGATGTGATTTATTAAATTGTAACGTTATTTTTTATTGTAAAATAGATTTAATGAATTAGATGAAAAAATCACGTCAAGTTATAAGATTATTCTTATATAATTACTTTGTAGATGTAGAACTCCTCACATTCGTAACTCTCAACAAGATCAAGCCGAAACAAGTTAAACAACTACAAAAATTTAGGAAGGAAGGTTACACGTACGAGGTTGGAGAAAGAGATCTAAGAGTAGAAGAAGCAGTAGTAAAAGCACAGGAGATCGACGGAGAAGATCAAAAGAAAATCACTTTCTCATAATTCTATCCAACGTAAATTAATTGTATGATATATATATATATATATATTTATATATATAGACTAATATCTGAGAAATATATTAAGCTGGCTAGAGAAATAATATAAATTAATTTAATGGCTAAATCACAAATATATTAATTATTGTAGATCATGATAATTATACTTAGAAAACAATGTTTGATCCAATGTGGAGAATTTAATATTAAGATTTTTTTAAAATTTATCTAAACTTTGGTACTTGCCTAATTCGCATTCCAATGTGATTGGTCTTAATTCACAGCGTATCCTTTGGAAATTTGTTCAATATTTTTAAATATCTTATATGGCTGTCACGTCTAGCTCCTCTTTCATTACAAAAACAAAAAATAAAAAAAAAGGGACTTCCTCACTGCTACCCTTATTTAATTTTTGATGAATTCATTTCTGTTGCCAATAAAGGCCAATATAAAAAGATCAGGGATCGAATCGTAACAGTACTACGGAAGTGGTCAAACTTCAGACGACTACAAAAGCTTCTCTATCACCTATATTGGAAGACAGCTTCAAGCAGCTTCCCTGCATTTACAAGAAAAGTTTGTTTTTAGCTTGCTTGCATTTTTGTTTGTTTTCCTGTTTCCGTTTGTTTTGTTCTGGTGTGGTTTTTGGCGTGGCGCAGGGTGCTTAGGGCTGTCGGCCGGTTGTGTTAAGGGAAAGGTGCCTGTTCTTGTGGCCGTAGAGAGGCGGTTTAAGGATTGATCTGCTCGGCCCTGAGAGATCCAGTAGTGAGGGCTTCTAGCTGTGTTTCCAGCCATGGCCACGGTGTAAGTGCTGGAGGAGATGTTTTTGAGGACGAGGTGGCCCATGGAGTCTCTGTTGGTGCTGGTCAGATGTGGTTGAAGCGTCGGAGAAGTTCTTTGGGATGGAATGGAGAGGAGGTTGCCTGTTTTCTCTGTCGGCGTAGGGGAAAGCAGAGCTTTCTCAATGCCCTGCGGTGGTCTGCTGGAGAGTTTGTTTTCCGGAGCTTTCAGACAACAAGGAGGAACCTGGAGCCGTGGGCAATCTGTGTTCTTCAAAGGCGTGGAGGAGTTTGGAGCCGGGTGCTGGGAGGGGTATGCTTTCTCTTGGTTTTGGTGTTCTCTGCACTTGGTGGGATGGAGGGCGCCGCCCGGGAGGGAGAAGCAGCAGATGCTAGCGCTGGAACCCTAAGGCTCCCCCGGTGGGCTGGGCTTGGTTTCGGGTTGGTCTGGTGTCACTTGGGCGGGGCCCGTGTTTCAGGGTTGGTGGGTTGTGCTCTTCAAGCTGGGCTTTGGTTTTGGCTGGGCCCATGTGTTTCTTCAGCCCTTTGCCTGTGTTTTGTTTTCTGTTTTGTGTTGGTTGGGCTGTTTGTGTTCTTTTGTTTTAGGCTAGTGTCCCGCTCCTCTTTGAGGATGGTGGGTGTTTTTCCTACTCCTCTTTTTGAGGATGGTAGGTAGTTGTACTCTTCCTCTTTATGAGGAGAGAGTGTGGTTGTACTCCTCCTCGTTGGGAGGATGGAGAGGTTGTACCTTTCTTCTTTTGGAAGAAAGGTCTTTTGCTCTATTTTAATAGAGCGCCTCTCTATCGACTGTTGTCGATAGAGTAAGTTTAGAAGTTTAGACAATGTCCGCTACCTTGTGTGCGGGGAAGCTCCTGAGCAGTTTGCGTTAGTTGGCTTACAGTTAGTTTCTGTCTGTAAAGTTGCAGTTGTAACTTCAGTTTGTTGAATGCTATGGTGTTCTTTTCTCAAAAAAAAAAAAAAAAGTAATCAGGCCGGCGATGGCCAGCGGGCGGCCCAGCACCGTATCTACCTCGATCTTCTCTACTGCCTATAAATACGGGACAAATTATCATACATTCCCTCCATGCATCTCAATTACTGCATTTCACCATCACTCTCTCTCTCTCTCGACATATTTCTTTCTCTCTGATCTCTTACTGCCATCGATCTTAATTTTTAATTGAACCTAATCCACTTGTTCTTTTGTTGCCTTGTCTGTTGCTGATCTTAATTGTCTAGCAAAATGTTGAAGTCCTTTGGTTACATAGTGAATATGCCATCCCTAAGCTTTTGTTTAATTTTCTTTCTTACTATGTCTACCATGACCTCGGTCTCCATGGCATCACTCAAAGCGGGGTTTTATAAGAAAAGTTACCCTTCTGTCGAAGCAATTGTGAGAAAAGCTGTGAACAAAGTTGTGTCAAAAAATCCTGGCATAGCTGCAGGCCTCATTAGATTGCATTTCCATGACTGTTTTATTCGGATACGTTTGCTTCTTTCTTACCCAGTTGTACACTCTACATACTGAAGTTTGTCAGAAAATCAACGTTTTCTCTCCAAGGAAGGCATCCATGACAATATCCTTGGCTTGATAATTAAATCTTATATGTTTTAGAAATAAAACACTCAACATATCACGTGTTTCATAAAGAACTTAGTTACTTCATGTCAAACACAACGTTCATTTCATTGCTATAAAAGGGTTGAGCATAAGTAATACTGTTTTGCTTGTCTAGGGACTTCGAATATAACATAATTCTCAAACTAAAACTTGTACACTAAGTGCATATATGTTGAGTTTCAACGACTACTAAGGTTCTGCTTGGCCATTGAGAATTCTCATATGAGTATTTTGTATTTTAAGATAAAATATTAAAATATTATATTTTAATATTATTATTGTTTTAGAATTTGAAAAAGTTAAGAAAAAGTTGAATAGTTTATTATATTTTATATGAGGATTTGAGAAAGTTGTAATGATGAGATGAGAATTTTATGTTTGAGATGAGAATTTTGTGTGGCAAAACAGTACCTAAGCAAACTACAGACCCATTACATGTTACGAATTTTTTATTCTCGTTTTTGAGTTACAGCTAATCATATGATCATATATATCTAATTTCATGTCGCATGACGTTTCAGGGCTGTGATGCGTCTGTTCTAATAGATTCAACCCCTGGAAATCCAACAGAGAAAAAAAGCATAGCCAATCCAACCTTGCGAGGCTTTGAAGTGATCAATGAGGCGAAGTCAGAAACCGAAGCTCAATGCCCTCAAGTTGTCTCGTGTGCAGACATTCTAGCTTTTCTTGCTCATGATAGTTCCTATAAAGTTGGTGGTATATATTATGAAGTGCCATCAGGATGTCGTGATGGTAGAGTATCTTTAGAGGAAGAGCCTATCAAGAATCTCCCACTACCTTTCTTTAATGCAAAGCAGCTCGAAAAAAATTTTGCAAGAAAAGGCCTTAGTCTGGATGAAATGGTGATACTTTCTGGGGCACATTCTATAGGGGTGGCACATTGTGTTAAATATTTTAACATGAACATTAATAATTGGATCTTCGATTTTTTATGATCCACAATAAGAAAACAATGATAAATAAGCACGTACATTTCTCCACCAGTTTGATGAAGAATTAGATCTGACTATGAGATAATGATTACCTTAGTAACTTAGCCTCCAAGTGTCTCCCAATGGCTAGAGGCACAATGATGTTGTAGGTGAGAACCCCTTAACCCTTCAATACTATTTATAGATTTTTGACCATCAAGAAATCTCAGACTTTATGTCTTACTATAATTAGAGATATAGAGTTTTAATCTTATCTCTTATGAGTTTTCTTATCCCATTATAACTCATCTATTAGTTGATAAGTTTTAAGTTATTCCAAACTCTATTAAGATGGGTGTGTAGGATATAGAGTTTAAATAAAACTCTTACATTCGAAAAAATACCCTGAGGAATTCTTGCCATACATTTTTAGCGACTTGGCTATAAGTCAACAATCCCAAATCCTAAGATAAATTTTCTCAGTCAGATGTTATTGTGGCCTCAAAGCATACCACAAAATTAGTCCCTATTGCACATGAAGCAGTAAGAGATTTGTCTCATACTTTTTCATAAATAACTCTACTAGATAGCAAAATACATAATAATAATTGTATTTTCCATCATAGAGTAATCCTACAAAATAGGGTTTGAATATCTAGTTATCTTAAGAATATCAGTTCTTCTTAAGACAACAATATAATCTTTAATTTCTTGCAAATAATGTTGCACTCTTTTCACAGCTTTTGGGTCAAACATTCTTAGGTTACTTTGGCAACAACCAAAGCTACTGATTGAAAAAATTCATATTCAACCTTAAAATGCATATACAGAATTTCTTTAATGGCCTGATCAATTTTAGGACACTGTAAAATATTGAGCATGTCACATTTATTTTTAAAGTATCCATTTACTAGTAACTTTTCATGCAAAATCTTTTCAAACTTTATGCAACTATCCTGAGACAATCCTAACTGTCATCGTCTTGGTATTAAATTCAATTTCAATTACGAATGATGTCTCATTTATAAATTTCATTTGGAAACATAACTTTAACGTCATACTACTAACGATGACTCATAATTGCCAAAAAGTTATATACATACATGACTATAAATACAAATATACTCTAACTGACCTACGGATATATATATTAACAATAACTATTTTTCTTCAAACCAAAACAATATTGGTATTATCAAATTTCATATACCAATTTTCAAGAAATCTATTACCTCTTCTGAGTAATCCCTTCATTCGTTTCTTGTAGATTTCAGACTTTCACTCTACAATTGTTTTCACATCTATAGGATATAACTCTAGACCATAATGAGTTACTAATCTCAAAGTCATCCTCAATAAGTTCTTTCAAGTTGAATAGAAGATCTCTCTCCAATCAATGCTCATTTCTGAATAAAATCCATGATTACAAGTTTGACTTTATATCGTTCAAGATTGCCTTTAAAGTTAGGGTTTTGTCTCCAATACCCATTTCCATTCTACATTTCATATATTTTAGACAATTTAGACGAAATCACAGACTTTACATTGATCCATGGATTTCAATCACTCTTTTATGGATCGATCTGTTATAGAATCATCTATTTCTATAATTTGTGAAAACATATGTAAACTTTTATTTGTTTCTATATCATATTCAAATTTTAAAGATACATCACGTAACTTAACCAAATAGCAAATCAAGAATATTACATGAAGTTACCTGTTTTGATGTCTCTATGACCAATTCTTCAGTGGTGTTTTTCTGATGAGGTGAATGATCATTTGTTTGTTGTTCCATATTATTATTAAGATAATCATAAAAGGAAACTACAATAATTTTTAAAAGTACAAATATGTACTTCATGACAATCGCATCTCTTGTTTCCATACTCCCACTGATTTTGCCAATTATAAGAAATTTGATATTTCAATTTTCTTAAAAATTCAAACCATAAGTAGAAACAATACAGTCTAGATCATTTGGATCTCCTTAAGTAATCAATAATAATAATGTACCTAATAACTATTATAAGATTCAACAATATTTCATTTGGGTTATAAATTATTACTTTAATTTGACTACCCATACATAAATATGCTTTGAAACAATTCATAACTACAAAATAAATCATTAAGGCTAAAAAACACAATATAAGTTCCAAACCATTATGATATAAGTTCTAAATCATTATAGCTCAACTCTTAATATTTTTCATGACATTCAATCCAATTCAATGATTTCTACATTCTATCTAACTGCAATTCCTCCCTATGAGAAGTACTATGAGAATTACTAATGACTTGAGACTTCTTATGTAGCAGATAAATACATTCATATCATGAAAATCATTTATAAAAAAAAAAATGAAATACTTATATCAAACATTATAGAGAAAATATTTACATGCTTCTATATGCATTATCTCAAGAAACTCTCTATTCCTTATACCATTTTTTCTTGACATGTTTGATTTGAATATCTTTTATATAATTCAACACATGTACTAATCTCTATAACTTTTCTTGAAGATGTTCTCCAAACTTTTATGCTACAAATTATGTTTCAAATTCTATGCCATAAATTGTAAAAGTTTTTCATAAATCATTTTTCTTTTCGTTTCAGTACATATCTCATGAGAGAAAAAAAAAAATTTAATAAAAGACATTATTATGAAGGCATGACAAATATAACTTTATTGGAAAGAAAAATGAAACCAACATAAGTGATATATTGAAACAAATTGAAATTTGAACATTTGTACTCGAGTTTAATCTAAAAAAAATGTATAAACATGTATAAGATCTAATTCGAAACTTATATGGTTTACCCTTCCCTTCGAATCATGTCTTATGCTTAAGGCACCTAAACTTTCATGCGTCACTATTTCTTTCAAACTTCAATTGACACAATTCTTATATTTTTATTACAATCATTTTATTCATTTTTCGAAAGATACAAATTAGCAAAATGGATTTATATCTAACTAACAACCATGCTACTAACTTGTTCATATCTCATTACTTTAATGAAAATAACGCCTCTAAAGTAAACCATTATGCACAAAACTAAAAAATTCATGTAGTTTAACATGTAATAATTAATTCAATTTTCTTAAACATTGTATTTTTTTTACCCTTATCACTATTCTCAATAATAATTGATGTTAAACTTAAAATGGATAAACCAGGGTCTAAAACTCTTAGTGTAAATTTGACATGGTCATATTTATCTATATTAGAGTCCATTCTATATATGAAACTTGTAATAATATTTATATACTTACTGAAAAAAAAACATTTTAATCACATTAATTCTTTGAGTTCGATACTCATAAACAATAATAGAATTTAAATCATTACGGATAAACTAATAGTCACTACAACACAATTGGTCTTTTGTGACAGAGGAAAACATCACAAACAATGACCAAAATGTCACTAAAGACATTTGGGTGATGGTTCGAAACCGTTACGACTACCGTCACCTAATGTGCATCACAGAAAATAATTGGTGATAGTTTACAATTCAACCGTCACAAAAAATATTTTTAGTGACGGTTGGAGGTCTTTCGTTTGATGACAAGTTCGAACGTGGGATTTTTTGTGACGGTTGAAATTTGTCACAAAATGTAACGTTCGAACATCGAACAGAACGTTCGAACGTTAACCCGACCGATTGACATTCGAATGAGAAAAGTTGACGTTCGTTTGTTATAGTTCAAACGTATCATATTTACGTTGGAACGTCAAATAAAACGTTTGAAAGTAAATCGTTTAAACATTTGAACGTTCCTTTCGTTTTGAGAGTGAATATATTCGAACGTTGGATCTTACATTTGAACGTTATTTCGTAATTTTGTGTAATTACGTTCGAACGTTAGTTTTAATGTGAACCAACATTCGAACATTTGTTATATACATTCGAACATATAGATCAAAAATACTATTTTTATAAAATTAAAAAATATACAAATTGTATCATCATATTACACCATCATATTAACAACTAACAATGTTTTATATAGTTGCAAAATTAGATATTAAAAGTTCTACACAATGAGAAAATTGAATTAATTTCATTTCTTCTTCTTTCCTCGCCCACCGTGATTTTACTATAGTGACATAACATGCCTTATCTGGACTCTCATCTCCCTCTGCACTTATTCTTAGACTTCACTACACAGTCTTTCCTCCTGGTCTCCTTGTTGCTCCTGCAAACGCATCTCTAAATCAGACTGTTGCTCCAAGAGAGACTCTAACTCTTGCTGTCTTGACCACATATACTCATTTGATAAAAAAAAATGCTGCAAAATAAGTAACGTTTAAAAAAAATACAAATAAAAATTAAATTAATAGCATGTTGCGTACTTTAATAAATTATTCCCAACATATTCAATAAAAGTTCACAAATTTATTCAAAATGATATCATATATTTCCACAATATATAAACATATTCACAATTAAATTCACAATATTTCACATATTTCCAACAATTTTAATAAATACTGTAATACACAAATTCACAATATATAAACATATTCCCCATAGACTAAACTAATTCATAAATCACATATACATATGCACAAGAATAACTAATTCACAAATACCAAAACATAGTCACAAAAAAATAACCACAACATATGCTTCAAATTCACATACACAATTGTAAAACATATTCATTTTAATCTATAAATATACACCAATATTTATATTTTCATTTTAAGAATAAGCATACATACAACACAATTTTTCATTTTAATTCATCATATTGCATAATCTATATCACAAAGATTTGCTTCTAATTCATCAACATAAACAATTCAATTCCTTCTAATTCATCAATAATATCCAATTCACAATATATTCACAATATATACAATCAAAATTCATTATTCAACTCATAATATTATACCCATATCTAATCCTTCAAAATCCACAATCAACTCACATTATACACATCAAAATATTCATCATTATCCATAACAAAATCACAAAAAAATATATAAACATATTAATAAAGTTTAGAAATATACCTATCACTCACAATATCCTCTTACAAATCACAAGTTTTGAACAAGTCACAACAACCAATCCTTCAAAAAAATACTACACTAGTTAGTTAAAGACATATATATAAAAAATACAAAATAAATATCATAAAATTGCAAAACATTTAAAGGAAAAAAGAGTTTTCTTTACCAAAATCAATGGAGAGCAAAAATATTAACCCTCTCTCACTCTACTCTCTCTCTATCCCACAACCCTCTCTCACCCTCACTCTCTCTTTCACGCACGGGAGAAGCAGAAGAAATGATTCTGCTTCCTCCCATGCGTTTATTCATTAAAAATACTCTGATTTGATATGACGTTTGAACGTTTAAAAAGTAACGTTCGAATGTTAAATTTTAACGTTTGAACGTTATTTAAAAATAAGTGAGAAATTTTTTGCATTTTTTTACGTTCGAACGTATGTGCATATACGTTTGAAATTTTGAAAAGTAACGTTCGAAGTTAAATTTTAACGTTCGAATGTAATTTAAAAATAAGTGGAAAATTTTTCGCATTTTTTAACGTTCGAACGTCTATGCATATACGTTTGAACGTAAAAAAAGTAACGTTTGAATGTTAAGTTTCCCGCATTTTTTAACGTTTGAACGTATATGCATATATATTTGAACGTAAAAAAAGTAATGTTCAAATGTTAAGTTTTAATGTTCGAACGTTATTTAAAAATGAGTGGGAAATTTCCTGCATTTTTTCACGTTCGAACCATATACGTTCGAATGTGAAAAAAGTAACGTTCGAACGTTAAAAGTTAATATTCGAACGTATAGGTATATACATTCGAACGTGAAAGAAATGTACTCTATTATTATAAATAATATATAATATACTATATATAATCATATATATAGTATATTAAGTATATATAATATTAACTATATACTATAATATATACTACATATATTAACTATATAATATTAACATATTAACTATATAATATATTATATATTATATGTAATGACTATATATATAATATATAATGGGTATATATATATACTATATATATATATATTATATAATATATACTAGACTATATATAGTATAGTATATAGTACTAGACTATATATATAATATATATATTATATACTTAACTAGTATATAATATAGTGTATTATATATTATATATATAGTATATAATATACCACAGTTAGCTTATCCAAATTTAATATTAAATCATTGTGTTTCAAATTTCAAGTTCTTTAAATTTGTAATAATTGTTCACAAATGATGCATTATTTTATTTAAAAACTACATAAAATTTAAATTATAATCATATTTACCAAATACTTTATCCAACGTTCGAACTTCACCTACCAACGTTCGAAAAATACTGGTTAACGTTCGAATGTTGGCGCAAAAAAATATTACATTCACACTTAAAAATCTTTAATGTGCGAAAGTCCATGTAACGTTCGAACATAAATTTGTCTACATTCGAACGTCAGATGAATTCTTATCTAGATTTAGTGACGGTTTGTATAAACCGTCACAAAAACTGATTTTTTGTGACAGTTTGGGGACTGTCACCAATTCTAAAGCGTCACTAAATCTCAATTTTGTTGTAGTGAGTGTCATCAAGATCCCTCATTTAGGAATGAATTCTGATGCACAGAATGTTCCCTCCAGTTTAAGTTTAGAATGTAAACCATGCATTATCAAGAATTTAAACTATTATGGATGAATAAATAGCGTCATCGAGGTCCCTCCTTTGGGAATAAACCCAAACACACAAAATTTTTCCTCCAGTTTTAAAATCTGTGGATGAACTAGTTGTATCATCAGAATTCTCCTTTGGAAGTAAACTCTGACACGCAAAGTATTCGCTCCAATTTAAATTTATGTGGATGAACTAGTTGTATCATCAGAATTCTCCTTTAGGAGTAAACTCTGACACACAAAGTGTTCCTTCCAATTTTAAATTCCGTGGATGAACTAGCTGTTTTATCAAAACCTTCTTTGGGAGTAGATATTGACACACAAATTATTCACACCAACCTTAATTTGATGGATGAACTAGTAGTGTCATCAAGACCCTCCTTTAGGAGTAGATCTTGACACACAAAATTATTTACTCTAACCTTAATTTGATGGATGAACTAGCAGTGTCATCAAAACCCTCATTTGGGAATAGATCTTGACACACAAATTATTCACTCCATCATATCCACCTTACTATGGAATTTAATGATTTTTCATCAAAATTTAAGAAAATCTTGTACCTTTGGGCAACCAATCATTTCTTTAATTTTGATGTAAATCATTTGACCCATATTGGATAAACTAATATATATGGCATGATAATAAAAGCTAAAATAAACAATTAACATATGTATTTAATAATAATAATATGTTCATAAGATTTAATGCATGTAAATAATAATATTCATATGACATTTAATACATCTATTTAACAATAATAACATGCATATAAATTTTATTACATGTACATAACAATAATAACATGTATATAAATTTAATAATATTTTCATACATGTATATAACAATAATAATATGTATATAAATTTAATAAAATTTTCATACATGTACATAATTTAATAAAATTTTCATACATGTACGTAACAATAATAACATGTATAAAATATTTAATAAAATTTAATACATGTATTTAACAATAATAACATGCATATAAATTTTTATTTTTATTTTTTTAATTTTTTTTTTAAATTATGTAGTGGTTTGTTTTACTCTTCTTCTTCGAGCTGGGCTAGAGCCCAAGGGCACGTTTCATTTCCCAAACAATTCATTAACCGTTAGGATAAATCAGTTTTAATAAAATGGATTGGACTGAAGCCCACAACTTGCATCCCAAACCTAAACTTGTTTAAAACAGATTTCAGTTTTAATGACTTGGGCTGGGCCAAAGCCCATAGCCCAAGCCTTTGGTCTATTAGATGAAAACCCTAAATCAAACTTATTTTCTTCACTCAGTAAGCAGCACTGCATGAGTCATCATGGTGCTTTCGGTTTACCCACAACGGTGGATGTCGCTGGTGTAACAGCCCGCTAAAATAATCAGTTTTAGATTCTTTCCTGACAGCAATCACATCTCTCTCGTCTTTACCCTCATCTGGAATCACGCGTATAGATTATCTTTTCCGTAAATCACGTAATTTGTTCTTCACCGACAACTGTAAAATCATGAACAGTTTTATCCTAAGCGTTGTACCTCGATGGCGTTTTCCCGGATCTTATCCATCGAATTTCAAAGTATTAGATAAGCTTGTTTTTAAAGTAGCACAATTATAATAATTTAATGAGCTCTGAAAATATTATAATTGTGGATAATTACTTAGATTAAATATTTTAGTTGTTTTAAGATATTAAGATGTTTAATTTTACGTTGAAAACTCTTATTTAAATTAATTGGTTTTATCATCTTCGATTAATTAACGGTACTTTATCATTTTATATAATGATGAGGAAATATTATTTTATAAATTTTAGTTTATAAAATAATATTCTACCTTAATTCATCGTGGTGTTTTATTTAAAGTGTTTTATTTAAAATAAAACATTTACGCGTTTTTAATCAGTGTTTTAATTCACCGTTGAATTATTTGAGGATCCCAAAACGTAGGATTGAAGTTTATTACCTAGGCTCCTACCCTTTTTC
>QGSO01000366.1:434368-720549 GCA_011037825.1 Carya cathayensis
TATGTTAAGTCCAGTTTCAGATCAAATACATGATAAGTCAAGTTTTAGATCAAGTCCATGTTATGTTATACTCACGTACATGTTATGTTCAAGTTTATGTTATTTTCAAGTTCTTATTTATGTTATGCAGGTTTACGTTCATGCTATATTTCAAGTCCATGTTATGTTTCACGTTCATGTTATGTTGTTTGTTCATGTTATGTTTTAAGCTTAAGTTCATGCCATGTTAAGTCAAGTTCAGTTCACGCTTAAGTTCTGGTTAAGTCATGCTATATGTCAAGTTATACTATGTTTATGTATGACTATAATTATGCATTTATGCTTTTACTGCCATGCATGCATTTTTAACCTGTGTGTGAGTTTTATGTTAACTTACTGAGATTTGTAATCAAATCTCACTGTGGTAGTCCCAACTACCATTCCCCCCGAATGGTAGATCTTGTTACAGGACCCAAAGGAGAATTGGAATCTGACCAACTGAATACGGTCGACTAGGCCACGGTGCGATGTTGATGATGGTATAGTATTTAACTTAGGTTAATACTTGTACTTTTGGAGTTGTATCTCAAGTATTCTTTTGATCACAACCATTTTGGACTAGTGTGGTGATCACGGCTATTTAGTATGCCTTTATGTATGAAATATGTTTCAAGTATTTGGGATATTTTAGTTTGGTGCATAGTATTGCTAAAGAAAAAAATTATCCGCTGCGAATATTGCATAATGTTAGATGCATGTTAGGAAACATTGCATCTTATATGTCATGAACGGGGGCAGGTAACCTTGTGTTGCATGTCTCGACGCTTCAAATGTCCGTTCAATCCCAAGCGGAATTTGGGGGCGTCACAGCTGGCGAGGAGAAGATGACATGGAATCTCCAGCCTACTCTCGTCGTCGAGGTCCATCTCCATTCACTCCTCCCTCATTTTTTTTTATATTTATTTTTTTAATATTCTTTTCCGGGCTGGGCCTCAACAATGGCCCTGTTACTTTTCACATGGGTTGTGCTAGAGCCCACAACCCAAGCCCTTTACAAGTCAGAAAAACCCTAAGGTTTTCTTCTCTTCTTCCCTCAACATGCCATATGTTTCTTCTTCCCTCAACACGCCATACATATGCAGTATATGAAATACACCCCATAAAGGCAAATGCAAATTATGGTAATAAGAGAAATCGGTACACCAAAAACGAAATACATTAATGGTTCTCAGTCTATCATTGCATATCCTTTCATAAAAGCAAAGTTTGATTTCTTCCTCAATCAACGTAATAAATTATTTGGCCTGGTCAAAAAGTAATACATGAAAGCACATATTCACATATATTTTATCAAGATCATAAAAAATCTACAACCTAAATCTCTAATACCACATGTTAAATATTTTAACATGAACATTAATAATTGGATATTTGATTTTTTATGATCCACAATCATAAAACAATGATAAATAAGCACGTACGTTTCTCCATCAGTTTGATGAAGAATTAGATCTGACTTTGAGAGAAGGATCACCTTAGTAATTTAGCCTCCAAGTGTCTCCCGATAGCTAGAGGCACAATGATATTGTAGGTGAGAACCCTTTAACCTCTCAATGTTATTTATGGATTTCTAACCATCAAGAAATCTCAGACTTTGTGTCTGACTATAATTAGAGATATAGAGTTTTAATCTTATCTCTTAGGAGTTTTCTATCCCATTATAACTCATCTATTAATTGATAAGTTTTGAGCTATTCCAAACTCTATTAAGATGGGTGTGTGGGATGCAGAGTTTAAATAAAAATCTTACACATTGTCCTAACATCTCACCTCTTATTTCTTAGGAGTTTTCTTATCCCATTATAACTCATCTATTAACTGATAAGTTTTGATCTATTCCAAACTCTATTAAGATGGATGTGGGACGCAGAGTTTAAATAAAACTCTTACACATTGTCCTAACTTCTCACCTCGCTTATATTCTTTCAACAAAACACATCCACAAGACCCCTCAATGGAGCCCATATTCACTAGAAACTTGAAGGCGAAGTTTCCCTGAGAACTAGATTCTGGAAATGGACCTGATCCTGCAGTGGCGCTAGATGTTCTTTCACCAAACACATTGGATAACAAGTACTACTAAGATTTGAAGAACCACTGTGGGATATTGACATCTGATCAAACTCTTTTTAACAGCTCTTCAACTAAAAATATTCTGAGGAAATATGCAGGGTATGATGCGGTTTGGGTTAACAAATATGTTGAGGCTATGGTGAAAATGGGTTCCATCGATGTTCTAATAGGAAAAAATGGTGAGGTTCGAAAGGACTGTAGTTTTGTTAACTAGATTTATCGAGCTGAAGTACTTCAATGGCATGCATGCCTCTTTGTCCATGAAACTAAAGCTGAAAATTGTAGGATATTTCTTGATCACCAGATAGGTGCCTAGTCTTAAACCTGTCATGTATTTTTTGATTTTCTATTATTCATCAATTATTATATGAGTTCTATCTTTTAAAACTACAAATTCAAGAATTGATTCATCACAATACGTACATATTTATAATATAGTAAAGAGATCTGATTCCTCTCTTACTATATCGATCAATCAATTCTTGAATGGCCATTAATTAAATTGAATTAATGGTCATTTTAGATATTGGTCCAGCTAGGGAAGACGGCCTAACTAATTTTCAATATGCATACGGCGCATTCGAGTGGCAACATTGTAGTGGCAATCAAAATTGGTTGTGAATAGTCTTTTCGTTGTAATAAATTAGTCAAAAAAGTCTATTTGTCTTGTAGTGCCAATATACGTACGTGATTGTTTTGCTGTCTCTTGAATGTAATTAATTAGAATAAAAAAATGCTTTCATTCAAAATAAAATAACAATAAATGCATGCCAATTTAAACAGAAAAATTGAAAGTCTGTCACACACCAGTTCTTAAAAGGGAAATCAAAACAAGGATAAGCTCGCCAGAGAGAGAAATAGAGTAGAATGGAAAATAGGGTTTTCGTTACATTTCAGATGATTTTCCCACTTGGGTTACGTATAGTGTCCCATATACCTGAACCCTACAAACAAAAGAAGGCCACGGGCCTCGTACATCACTCATAAACATAACCCAAAAGTAAAAGTAACTTTACATAAGTAGAGCCCAAAAGAACGTTAGCCCAGGACAGGCCCTTGGCTCCCAAAACTAACTCACTACGTAAATTAAATTAACTAATACTGAGCCCAAGATGACATGCCCATGCTTGGTCCAGCCCATTGTTACCGAAGACTCAGTTGACTCCCTCTAGTTGCTAAGTACAACAATCTGAACTGAAGTGTCGTTTTGCTTCCTCCCCACGTGAGTTAGGGCTTCATCCTTGACTGTTAAAGTCTCCTTCTAGTCGTTTCGCCATTCTAGATGCCATGCCTCCATCATGCCCTCGTTCTCCTCGGTGGAACTGTTACATAACCCCCTCTGTTAAAACACCTTCCTCTCAAGGTGGGGGAAATCTTCCTTCAAGCCAGAGTATGGTTCCTATGTGGCGTCTATTGCATCTTAGCCATGCCAATGTGACATTGGATGGTATAAACATTAATTTGTAGGCTAATTTCAACAAATAATTCACAGTGAAGGAAGATAAGTAAATCTTCGAAAACATAGAGAAAACAACTTTGGTCTCAAATTCAAAATTATCAAAATTCAAGAATGACCAAATCAACCCACAAGCCGAGCTGTAATAGCTGAAAATCGACCATATTAGAATTTTACCAAAAATAGCAAAATCTCAAGATTTACACAAAAAATAAATACGTAATAAAAGAAGTAATTTGACAAAAATCTGGCTCCAATTGATTTCAGAATCACTTCCTAAACGATAAATAAAATATTACCAAAAAAGAAAAAAAAATAACTAAATATAGGGATTTAGGGGGGAAATAGTGAATTTTAGCATTAAAAGAGATGCACACCAAGGTTAGCTAGGTGCATGGTCACAATGTGTATGCCAAAAAGAGATTTTCGAGTTGGAATTATATGTGCGATTATGATATTTAGAGGGAGAATTGTAATTTTTTTACATGTATGTTTTTAACAGTTTTAAATAATTTTTTTTAAAATTCATAATATCATTAAAAAAAAAAAGCTTTCTTAATCACGAAATAAATAAATATTTACTTATTTTTTCGGGGGCCTTAAGAGCATTGGCATTGGCTTCATCAAAAGCCAATGCAAATGCATAAATTGATGAACGTCTACAAAATATCGCTGCATTGGTTTCGGTAAACATAAAATCTCAAGTTTTGACAAACAGTAATTCGTCCGTTTCTTTCAAATTTGAAGGGGAACTGCACATTCATCTTTAACTTATTTTATTCCTCGTTTAATACCCAACCGCTGGGTGTATTTTCCCTCTCTCCTGTTTCCTCCCCGCGTTTTCTCTCCTTCGTGCCTCTCATTTTCACTTTTTGCCAGCGACGGAAACGAAATCTCTCGGATTCTTCACGCAGAACCGATTTCATCAGAGAAGAAAGGTGTGTATCTCTCGGATTTTCACGCGAGCTTCATCTCCTTTTCAACCCGTATGTTTTCTCTCCCCCTTTCCCTCTTTCTATCGCTTTGAAGCTCTAACGCCGATCGATAAATTCCTTCAGATTCTTCAACAGAAACATCTTCGCATACTCTGGGTTGGATCTTTGTTGGGTTTTATTGTTCTTTTATTTATGTGGGTGTTTGAAGGTATGTGACGATCGATCAAAGTCATGGTAAGAATCTGTTTTACTATTTCGTGGAATCCGAAAGGAACTCGACAAAGGATCCGGTGGTTCTATGGCTTAACGGCGGACCAGGTTGTTCCAGCTTCGACGGCTTTGTATACGAGCACGGTATCATTTCAGTTTCATCGTTTAATTTTTCGTTCTCTCTCTTTTCCCTTTTAATGGATTCGTTGTTTTTGGAGTTGCTTATGTATTTATGTTCCTTTTTATTCTCTGTGTTATTTGTTATAGCTTACTTGTTTGATCGTTTGAGAAAATCAGATCGGAGTTTTTATATGTTTATGGTTTCTGGGTATCGTGGAGACTCAAAAGATAAGAAGGATTGCCTAAGTCGTGTTTCCATCTTTGATTTGTGTTACTATTTTAGCATTTTTCGATTAGTAGTGTTACTGTTTTTCAAAGGGATGTGGGACCCCTCCCCAATCCATTTTTTATTGCTGGAGAGTCATATGCAGGAATATATTTGCCTACCCTAGCTAATGAAGTAGTGAAAGGTATTCTTTCTTATACATGAACTGGCATCAGTTAAAATCAAAACTGAGGGGGGAATTTTAAAATTTTTACAGGGATCGATGCTGGTATAAAGCCCACATTTAATTTCAAGGTGTGCATCTCTACTTAGCCTCTTTTCTTTTCTGTTTTTTCAAACTTATGGCTACAATCTGAAGTCATTGTATACAGGGTTACATGGGGAAACGGAGTATAATGTATAATGTATACAGGGTTCAAACTTTGTTTGTTTAGTATAATGTATTTTGGAATTGTTTGTGGTAGAAGCTGTGTGAATCCGAGTGAATTTGTTAAAGTGTTTGTGGATATCAAAATTATGTGAAGTTGCTTGTATTTTGGAGGTTGTTTGTTAAAGTATTTTGGAAGTGAACTGTGGCTAGAAGCTGTAGGTATTGAGAAACTCTGTATTGGTTCTGTTTATGGATGGGAAAATCTGAATGGAAGTTGTTTATTGTGTCATTTATTCATTGTGAATTAGTGTCATTGTTATGTGGTTGGATTGATGACTTGAGGCTGAATTTCAATGAAAAATCTATGGATGATGCTTTCTGAATGAACTCTAGCAGATTTTATTTATACAATTCTAAATTATAGATATAGATGTTGGTTGTCTCCATTCTAGCTTCCAGGAAGCATGTGTTATTTGTGATGTTTATTCACATGGGGTATTTTGAGATCAAATTATTAGAGTATTGCACTAATACAAAAATAAACTACACTTCGTTAAATATCCATGACCAGCAGTAGTACATTATACTGCAGTATAAACAGGTTGGATTTTTTTACTCACTTCTTTTGAGATCAAATTACTAGAGCAAGGAGCTCAATATATATGTATGTGTTTGTTGGATAAAATATTAGTTAGATAAAATATAAGGAGCTCAATATTAGTTAGATAAAATATTGACATAATATAATTGTTAGATGAACAAATTGTATGTGTTTGTTGGTTCCTTAAATTATTATATATATGATTGTTAGGTAGAAGAAGGGTAGGCAAAATGTGTTTGTTGATAATTAGGTTGAGGAAAAAAATTAGTTGAAAATAAATAGTTTAAATATCATATTAAATTATTAATGTACATATAGTTAGTTTAATTTTAAAATATGAAAAAAAAATATATTATTATTAAAATAATAATATTATATTATTATTTTGATGAATCAAATGGCTAATCCAATGTGGAATTATAGATAAGAAGGTTTGGATTTATGGAAAACTTGTACTTTTTCATCAAATTTTGAAGATGGCTTTGATGAAACCAATGCCAATGCTCTAACATTTTCCAAGTTATAAAGTGCTAGCTATATCTGTCAAGATCACGACGTGATGACAGGCCATTATCACTCATATTTTAGCCTGCCGATGCCAATTGCCAAGCCATCCCAGACCTTATAGCCAATGGTCAAGATTTGAGTAGTAACATCAAATGAAATAATAATAGTTAAATAAGTTGTAAATATTAATAAAATAATTTAAATTAAAGTGCTTATAAGTTTTAGAAAAAGAGAAAAAAAAAATTTAATAAAAATATTATAAAATTAAAATATTATTAAAATTTTTTTTTTAATTTTAAGATTTGAAAAAATTAAATTATCTTTTGTATTTTTTGTGTTTCCCAAACTAATCATTAAATCCTAAACTAACACTGTTTTTTTAAACCCTCAATTTGATTTTAAATTTAATCTTTGTTTTAGCCCTAAGTTTTTTATTTTATTTTATTTATGGTTTTATAATTGCTTGTATTGATTATTAGTATGTATTATAGTGTCTAATATATGATAATTGTTATAATGTTAGTTTTTATCATACTATAGTGTCTAAGTATATGTTGTTATTCTATTTATGATTTTATAATTTTTTTCCTCACTTAATTTAATTGTTAGAATTGATTATTAACAATTACGTACTATTTAATTAAATAGACTTGTAAAGTTGTACTATAGTGTTTAAATAGAATTTATTATACGAGTCATGTTATTATGCATTAGTATTACGACTACTATAGTGTTATTATATATTAGTATTACAAGTATTATAGTTTTATTATACATTATTATAAATAGACTTTTACTATAATATTTAAGCAGAATTGTTAGTATTTACATTTGTACTATATTATTGATTATTATATTATAGTATTACATGTTATAAACTCAATATACTATTATATACTAGTGTCTAACTTATTCCTATTATAGACTTGCACTATAGTATTACATGTTATAAACTCAATATACTATTATAATCAAAATTGGTTGTGAATAGTCTTTTCGTTGTAATAACTTGGTCACAAAAACCCTTATTTTTTTGTAGTGACTATACCATTCAAACGTGTTTGTGTGCATTCAAATGGTTAGCATTTTTGAGATGCTATATATCATCCCAAAAACTCTAGTTGCTTTCATGTTTTGAGAAAAAAATATAATTTTTGTCTCAAACAATACTTTTAGAGAGGAAATTTCTTGCAGTATAAAACATACCAACATATTATTTTTACACCTACATTTGTGCTATTTAGAAATTGAAAATTCAAATTGCCTTCAATTTCCATTTTGTTCTAAGAAACAATATTTTAGGAGGTGTAATGGTATGCACCTGCTAAAGTTACAACTTATAAGTGCAGGTACGTTTTTTAGAGCAAGAAGTAGTAAATTAAAGCAAAAACTCATGCTTGATCAATAATATTAAAAGCCTGATCTGGTGGGGTTTCACGACACAAAAACAGAGAGAATTCTTGTCCAACATTAATAATCTCATATGATAAACAGACTTTTTTTTTTTCCCTTTAATTTTAGCCAAACATAGACATTCGCATGCACATCAAGAGAAATTTGTTAGATGGAAATGAGAATCAAGGAGAGAGAAGAAAAGAAAAAAAAAATGGAAGGAAAAATATTCGTGCATTAGAGAACGACGTCGCAGCTACGCCGTGGAACCTTCGTGAAGGTAGCAAGTATGAGATCAAAATAGAGCGGAAGATGCACCACAGCAAAATAAGCTATCGGCAGGCACGTTGCTGCATAGACCGAGAACGCCACATCTCTCAAAATATTGTCTTTTGCCTGAAGCAAATTTCCCGCGCAGAATGAAATCAGAATCGCCACTATGGAAGTGAACAGTGATGTTAAACCTATGAAGAGCTTCCTCGGTATGTCCTTTCCAAAGTCCCTCGCTTGGTGCCGCGATGTTAAGATGGCGAGGAACGAGACCAAGGCCGTGAACGAGAAACAGAGCGCAATTAGGGATGAGATGGCAAAAAGGTGGTATACGGGCAGGCTTTCAAAGTTTGGAGTGCCGATCCCCTCCTTGAGGCCTCCAGGAACTGAGGTGGAGGTGGCGAAGGCAACAGTGGCTATGAGTGCAGCTAAGATGGAGTAGGATTGGGAGGTGCTGGATAGCCACTTGCGACCTTTAATGACGAGGTCGTTGTGCGTTTTGATGAACAGATCCTCAGCGGGGCACAATGTTAGAGGGAATGGACTTCGTCACAAACTGCATTGCATGCATGTAAGAAGCCAAGTATCCATTATCTTGTTATATTATTTATATTAAAAATGGACAACTTATAGTATGAGTATGGTAATTAATCGAGAATCTACATCATCAACATTAATTAATTAAGAGTATGAATCATGAGTACAGGTCTACATTAATATATATATATATATATATATATATATGTATATATTGTTTATTATTTATAGTAAATATATAAAAACACCGACATATACCTTAAACCACTTCATTTCCCATTGCATTTGCAGTGCTTCCCCGGGAATTATCCATGGCTTTTCGGCTCCAAGCTTAGCCGCAAGATGAAAGGCACCATTCCCTTCCTTATCCACTACTCGAAAGACGCTGTCTCTATTTAGGATATCTGTTCTTTGTAGCAAGAGTCGATATACATGTGGTTGTTTATTCTCCAACGCCAAGAGCACTGCGTTCTTGTTTTCTGCATTCACATCGTGTATGGCATCCGGAAGCAGGTCCAGAATTTTTTCTACAATTTCAGCAACGCCATTTCTAGCAGCAATTAATAAGGCAGTTTCGTTTGCTATTTTCTTTGTTGTCTTCTTCTCTCCTATATATTAATGCGAAAGGTTAGTAATTAACATAACAAGTAACAACAACGCACAAGGTGCTCTTAAGTAATCATGTTTAATTTGGTTTCTTGGAGTCAATACCTATGTAATATATATATACCTCATGATCATGATGCATGCATCAATGAGGTATTACATAGGTATTGACTCCATAAGGGGGTTTGGAGCCCCCTTTTGCAAAGTGGCCAACTTTACATGGACTAATTGATTACATTAAATGTTTTCCTCATACACATGATAATAAAAATGGAACTAATTACAACAAAACTTGTTTAATTAAGGGATCGTTTGGATATTAAGAATATTTCAAAATATCTATAAATAGTAGTAAAATAGTTTATGAATAGTAGTAAAATAGTTTGAATTAAGATATTTTATTGAATTTTGAGAAATGAGAGAAAAAAATTAAATTTGAGAATATCTAAAAATACCTGAAAACAGTTATATTCTCAAATGGGTCCTAAATATTGTTTTTGGTA
This sequence comes from Carya cathayensis, assembly GCA_011037825.1. NCBI lineage: Eukaryota > Viridiplantae > Streptophyta > Magnoliopsida > Fagales > Juglandaceae > Carya > Carya cathayensis. Next base: position 444,214 of record QGSO01000366.1, read on the forward strand.
AACTTTAAGCAGTTGGAGTTCATGTGCTGATCTCAAGAAGTTGACCTAGTAGTTCATCTAACATGCATGGTTTTGTTTATTTATGGAAATTACATATTGATCTACAATCTTTATCCAGTGGTTTACCAAACTTAAGAATTTGATACAGTGAAGTGCAAAGGCCGGGACTTACCATTCACCACTCCGTTAGAACTAGTTTGCTCATGACCATTATCCCCAATATTCCTTCCCATGTCACTGCTTCCAAAGTCTAAAGAATTAACATTGAAACTGTTAAATCACCAATCCAAATCTCCAACCGTACGTATTAGAATATTACAAGCTATTTATGCCAAAAGTTTATGTTAATGAGAAGGGGATAAATTTAATCATATAAATCATATTATAATACAAACTAATTCATCAAACTCTTACTGAAAGTAGATATATTGAAACCATTGCGATGCACACGGCCCTAAGCAAAAACAAGAGGCATGACAAGAACATAATCCAAGTAATTAAGCGTTGAATATTCTGAAAAATACTACTCCAAATCAATTTCCGAGTCCCTGAGCCATCAACATTTAGGCCCAAGTCGAGTCTGTTAGGCCTAAAAATAATCACAGGCCCCTTTATATGCCAATTACCATATAGAACATGCAGTGGCTATAAACAGATCAACATGCAGGTCCCTGATAAGCAGGAAAAAGTTGGATCTGTGTTTTGGAAAGGAATGCCGAGGGCAGCTCCCACCCCACTATATATATTAATTCAAAAAATTATTCCTGGACGCCCCTTGGAAATTACTTTGTAAGCTAATCAGAAACAAGTTACTATATATGACTGATCACGGATTATAATACCTTCTTCATGACTGATCTCCTGAACTTCAGAATTCAAATATTGGTAATTTGGTACCTGCAGATCATAGTCTTTTGACTCTTTTCTGAGTACGTCTTTGGCAATATCTGGCTGTTGTGAGGGCTTCTTCTCAGAATCGTAATAAAACTCAGACATTATAGTACCATAACCCTGTAGAAGTTTGTTCATGATCTGAATCGACAGTTTGTGCTGCCGTTTCTTCTCGTATATCTTCCTTATAGTGGGAATTCCTTATTAACGTACATAATACAGAAAATACTATAAATAAGAAATTAAAAAAAGAATAATGCTATTGCATGCATGTATAAAATTAAGTATAATAAATATTAGGTAATTATATATGCTCAGAATTAGGACCAAAAGAAATACAGGTAATATAGTTAATTAAGATCTGGTCCTTAAGAATACACGTGACGTACGTAATTTTGACCATCAGATCATTTTATAGATATTGCATGGTAGATATTAAATGCAAATAATAATAATTTGTGTAAGATTTTTGTTTTCAGCTTAAAGGGTACGTACGTACGAAATGTAATTGCTTTCAAGATATTTATGAAAATTCCAAGAACGATCAACATTAATATCCTGTATGCAAGCTTGAGAAAATTGCAGCAAACGTCATAATTAGGTAGAAAAAATCGACGGACGTTCCAAGCTGCTTCATTGGTAGCTTTGGATTCTGCAGAAGATACAAGTAATTTTACGAAAGATTATCAGTTTTTTTTTTAAATAATTATGAAATAGATTTGATGAAATAAACATATCTATCATGACATATCAATTTATGAATTTTATTTATATAAATATTACATTTTCAATAAATTGACCATTTCTTGTGCCAAAATAACAAATTTCGAAACTAGGATAAAAAGTTCTAGTTTATAAATTGACCACTTCGATCTCCCGTTCATTAACTTGACAATCACGCTCCATATTACGAATTCAACAACTTTAGCGTACTCACAAACATTCATGAGAATATTATGCATGCGTTGCTTGCCTTGATTTCCAGCGTGTGTTCATTGAGGGTTCTCTTCATCGGTCTGTACTCCAACATTTATTCCCATTGCGAGTCGTGCTTGAGGAGAAACAAGAGATTCGATCAGTACTAGCTAGCCTATCCGCATGTATAGCTAGCAAATGAATCAAATCAACAAAAAAACTGCATGCATGCATGCCCTGATCTTCAACATGAAATATTTAAGCAGTTTTGACTAAGTTGTTCCTGGCTAGCTAGGTGCCCCAGCTTGTATTTTTTGAATTTAGATAAATAGTTTGAGTTGTTTATATATACGTACGTGCATTTATACATAATTATAGTACCGCTGAAGCGGATCGATAAACTATAAGAAAATGATCAGTTAAACAAAGAAAAAAAAATGATCAGTTACAAACCACATGTAAAGAAATTCCAAAACGATCGATAGAAATCATTGCATGTTCTGTAGTTCTCAGGATGATTTGGGTTCCTTTCATAGGTGGGGAGTCTTTCTGTCTGTTGCATTGAGGGCTGGTACAAATCATCATCTGGTTCCTTCACCTTTTGCTCATCGACGTATATAACTTTCACAGTAACAGCAAAGGATAAGATCATCAATAATTATAATCCAACATTGATATTTATAAGTTATAACCAAACTACGTAGGTAGTACTAATGTCATGCAACTAAAAAAATCATGTTATATATCCTACGAGAGAAATCCTATAATTTAGTACGGAGAGGATCATAATAATAATAAAAAAATCATGTGCAACAAAAACATATATTATTCTAAGCAAGCATATAATATACACTACAAGAAAAATGACCTTTTGTGATCAATTTATTGCAGCGAAAATAGTATTCGCAACCAAAATAACCGTTTTTCTTGTAGTGATATATAAAATAAATGCTTTATAAACTATAAAAATGATTTATTGAAAGTAAACTTACAAACTGATGTGAGTTGATGTGGTATATTAAATTATAAAATTATTTTTATTGTAAAATAAATCTAACGTATTATATAAAACTACGTAAGTTTATTTTAAAAAAATTCTATTAATATATATAAATAATGCAACTTGGATATTAATTTAAAAAAAAAACAAATTGAAAGAGGTATTTGACTTGGTGACGTGTACATACACTGATAAATGATTCGTTTGAAAAATCCAAGGCGGCTGCTGCTTGGGAAAGCCGAAGGCTTGTTCGCCAGTATGTGGAGAGGTGTGTTTCCATCCTCGTTGACAGCGTTTACCAGTACTTCCCCATACAACTCAATTATTTGCAATGCCAAATCTGTCGACATGTGAAAAATAAAGCATTAATTCAATCTCTACCCATCTTAATTAATGTAATATTTATAACTATACACTGAAAGCAAAAATACAATAATAATATTACTCACCAAAATGGTCTCCAGAAATGGCGCTGTGAAGAATCGTGTCATCAGTACGCGATTTCCTAGAATAACTGTAACGATGAGCGGACGGACACAAATCGTAAAGGCATTTGAAGGCTTGTTTTTGACCGAAGAACACTGCCGTGAAAAGAGGAGTCTCTCCCTCATAGTTACGTTCTCCGATTAATGAAGAATCAACACTTGCTATGAACTTACACATGGCCACGTTCCCCACCATTGCAGCAAGATGGAGAATGGTTTTCCCTCTCTCATTTTTAAAGGTCTTCAGTAGCATTTTGTGATTTAGCTCATGTTCACATATAATAGATGTGAGTTTCCGGACCGTGTCCTCTTGGCCGCTGCAGACAGCTAGGTGTAACAGTGTGTTCCTCAACCTGGTGATTCCGGTCACCAGAGACCATGGGCTTTTCGTACATATATTGACGACTTCATCCCATTTCCCTTTCATGGCCTTTTCGAACAACGGTAAGTTCCTCAATCCTGGATTCGTTAGATCATCTGTCCCCGTCGGATCCATTATTCCCGATCTTCTTTCTAATTCTACGTATACGGCTACTATTCTAGAGCTAGGATCAAGCTAGGGACCCAGACAGAATTGATATATAGTCAGCCGATGACACTGGTGCGCTGCTGGGTGTGCGTTGATTTATACTCTCGGAAGTCAGTGATCTTGTGCTACTACCCCCATAGCTAGAAACACAAACACGCGCGCGCACACAGTTCTAGCTATGGTATAAAGAACAGTACCTTACTTTCTGCCACTTCGAATCATCTTAGAAAGAGAATGAAGAAGAACAACATGAGTAGACACGTATTATATATAGTGACAACACATACGTACTATCGGTACAGCTTGGGGCAACAATCTAACGCATAAATTTATGGGACAGCCAACCATTGAAGTGGACATCCCTCTCTCTCAAATTAGAATTCGAAACTTTTGGGCAATGATCACCACCTGAACTATGAAAAAATCACAATGTAACCCTTTAAGACAAAACATTACACCTACGTACAAATTCTAAGAAAAGAAAAAAAGAGAAATGATAGTGTGCGACCAGGATTGAATCACTCCATTGTATCGCTCGTTAATTTAATTTTTTTTTAAATTTTATGATTAAGAAAGTGAGTTTTAGTATATTAATGTATTTTTTTTTTACTTTTAAAAAATATTTAAAAAGTATGAAAAGAAAAAGAATAAAAAAAATAATAAAAAAAAAACTTCAAATTGTGCTAAGCGGCACGTCCAGCCGTCATTGCTGGGCGGTAGCCTAGCATGACTCAAAGATAAAACATATATTCCTATTGATTTTTTTTCAAAAAAATAAATTTTATATAAAGAAAATTAGAAAATAATAAATATAAATTTTAAGAAATAAAAATAATTTTGAGAATTTCGAAATGATTTTCTTATGATTTTTTAAAAATATATTTTTTTTATTTTTAATTTTTTAAAAAGTTATCATTGTTTCATGTACGTAGTTTTTAAGAGTTCTTTTAAATTATATATTTCTCAAGGGTATTTATGCACGTCAAATTCTTAATGGAGTGGGCAGATTAAGAATTTGGTATAAAATATGTGTAGAAGATTTCGGTGGCTCTATCATTCTACTTGGAATAGTCCCCGCATAAGGATTTAGGACCTTCCGTATTTCAACATTGTGTATGAATAAAAAATAATCGATCCACATTCCGTTCACGCCATACGTATTTCAAGCTTTTCTCTTTAGACAAAATAATTATAATCTCACTTTAAAATTAAAGACCAAAAGAAAAAGGAAAAGAAAAAAAAAGAAAAAAATAAAGCAAAAAGCAAAAGAGAAAGCTATGTCTCAACCTTTTAATAGAGAGAGCACATTATATGTGTATACACACACACACGCTCCCTTTACGTTCGTATATATAAGATTAAATGATCAGAAGGTTTCCGACATCCTTCAGCTTTATCCCACTTTAAATTACTTGACCGACCTGGCCGGCTGTACTAGTTCTTATATATTGTTGATTGAAAAAATATATTCATCATTCTATAATATGACATTAGATAATAGGTTTAGAAATGAAATATAATAAATAATTTCTAATCATTTAATATCACATCATAAGATGATAGGAAGATGGTAAAAATTAAAACGATGAGTAGCATTTATTCATTTTCCTGTTCCTTGTTGAAAACACAAAATGGAAGAGAATCGTATAGAAATATCCTGTCGTAATCTTTGTTTAATTAGGACATTTGAGCAAAAGGAGAGAAAAAGTACATTCTCGTTTGAGATTTACTAAGAAACATGAAATATAAATATATCGACAACCTAAAGTTGTAATATTTTTTAACAATTGGCCTGCCGGGGGCCAATATCATAATCTCAAGCATTCAATACATACTACTAATTAATTTATTGCAAATTAAAGTAAGTAATTTTCCGGAGAAAAGCATTATATATTCACTCATATGTTTGTTTTGCGGTCGGGCAGTCTTGGACTGTTGAATCTATATATTAATTAATTTAAAGTAAAAGCGACATATATGCAGTCTACTTAAATTAACAGCGAATAATTATAATCTCACATTCCTTTTACATGACCATAATTAGCACCATGCAAGATGCTTTCGTAAAAGAGATCAGGTATATTGTCACAACCTTTTAAGACAGAAAACACAATACTTCTTGTACAAGATTAATCACAATGTTCCCGACCGAGATCTTCTTTGTTCCCCTTTAAGGTATGTTAAAGTAAGAAGAGAACAGAGCACTCAAGGTATTTGCTGAAATGCCTCAAGGGGGCCACTTTACTATTTCGAAATTCTTTCACACTGTTTCTGTCCTTACATGTACAGTATTTATACTACTCACTGCATAACAACCTATATATTCTCTATCATTGGGACACGTGTATTTCAGATTCTCATTCTGTTTTGATCGATAAGAATATTCTCAGACTTTATTCCAGAACTTTCTTGGTCCATGCCATGTGCACCTGCTGATCTGCCTTTGGTGCAATCTGCTGTAGTCTCGCCTTGAGTGCATGATACCGTGGTTGCCTTATCGCAGTACCCCAGGACCCTCCCTCCATTTTTGGCTGTAGTTCCTAATCAATCAGGTCCTGATAATTACGTTCTCATTTCTGCCCGGTAATTCGTTCTTCCAAAAACAACGAATCATCTAAGAAAGTTCAACAGAAATATCGTGTCGTAAGTTTTATTTAAAAAATTTGAACAAAAGAAAAAACGCTCAATATATAATAATACTTATTCTTGAGGATTTGACCAAAAAATGAAAGCCTTTTACTTCCAAAGTAACATGTCGAGGGAAAAGCGTCATAAATTCATGAGTGTGCCAATTTTGCAATCGATTAATTTCAAGTAAAAGCGACATGCATTAAAGAATAAGTTCTCAATAAAAATAACAGTAATATCATGCTTTCAAGCTGCCTATTATAAAACAGCAAAACTGAAAATCTGTATGATTTTCTCTCTCTCTTTATTTCTTTGTCTCAGTTATATATATATATATATATGTAACTTCCCCAAAGACTTCCATTTCAGTTCAAAATCCCGCCATTAATAGTGATATATTACTGCACAATTTTACTGATTTTAGATGGTTTTTGTTGAGGAATAAATCTTATATTAGCTGTGGTCAAGGTCTTCGACATGTTTATAAGCAATGAATAATCTTCTCTTATAGAACCAGTTTTATGAGATAAATTAGGCCATGAATTTTTTCAGTTTTTAGTTATTACTAAAACAAAGTGATTTGTTGTCTGAAAAATGCTCAAGACGATTTTACTGAGAGAAGTTTTTTGTGGTTCTCGGGTAGTTTCTGAAAAGGAAAAGGCCTTCCCCATCCTTACACATTCAGTATGTCTGTTTTGCGGTATCCTGAACCCATTTAAAAAAATAATAATAATAAAATAAAATAAAATAAAGAAAGAAAGAAAAAAGAAGAAGAAGAAGAAGCTGTTATTTGTTATGCTTTTAATAATTATTTTTCACCATTTCCAAACGTGTCACCACATGTTTAGGAGAAAACTAAAATAAATAAACAAATATATATATATTTTCTATTCATTTAATGCTACATTAGAGATGAAGAACAATAATGGTTAGAATCTGATGAGCAGCTTCTTAAAGACGTATAATGATATTCATACAATTATTTTACCATCAACAAATGCGTTATTATGCATTTTTCAGAGTATTAATTTCTCTTGTTTTCAGCGAGGAGGAATCTTTTCCCTCGCTTTCGAGTGAAGGGATTTTTACCTAGGGCAAGAGGAAATCGACAAGGGTAAATCTACAAGGAATCAGGCCATTTGCAGCACTCAAAATCATCGCAAAAAGGTATAAAAAACGTTGCATTTACTCTATTGCAGCGATTTTAATTTCGCTGCACATTCGCCACTATAAAGGTGCCACTTTTGCTCAATACAACGATAGAAAAAAAAATGTCGCTAAAATTTCTATTTCCAGCGATTTTTTTTCTGTTGCAAATATTCAAAAAATCGTTGAAAATGGTATCATCCATTTCAAAATAAATCGTTGGGAATGATAAATTGCAGCAATTTAAATCATCGCAAAAGTTATATAAATATCTGGAAATGATTCAAGCTTATTTCCAACGAATGTTGAAAAATCATTGTGAAAAACTATTTGTAGTGTAATTTTGACGTTGCAAATATCAAACAAATCACTGCAAATATTCAAAAAATCTTTGAAAATGGTCTCATCCATTTAAAGATAAATCGTTGGGAATGATCAATTCCAATAATATAAATCGTCGCGAAAGTTAAAAAAAAATCATTGGAATTGAATCTTGCTTATTTCCAACACATGTAGAAATATCGTTGTAAAAAAATTTTTGCAGCGTAATTATAACGCTACAAATATAAAAAAAAAATCGCTGCAAATAATCAAATAATGCTGCAAATGGTATAATCCATTTAAAGAAAAAATCGTTGAAAATCATTAATTGCAGCAATTTATATCGTTGCAAATGTTTCATAAATCGTTGGAATTAAGGCTTGCTTATTTGCAACGAATGTTGAACGTCTATCGTTGCAAAAATTTATTTCCAGCATAATTATGACGCTGCAAATATCCAAGAAATTTCTGCAAATGATAAAAATGCTACAAATGGTGTGATCTATTTAAAGAAAATTCATTGAAAATGTTTAATGACAGCAATTTATATCGTTGCAAAACTTGTATATATCGCTGGAAATGATTTCCACTAACTGATCTATTTCTAGCGATGAAGAATTTTGCTGCAAAAGCCTTTTTTGGTGTCATTTTCACACTTGATCTAAAATATAATATTTATCTTATTAATACTTTTTTTATCCTATTTCATGTTAGTCATTAAATAACGTTGATTATATAATCCTTTTTTTTTTCCTTTCTTCTGCCAAAGATGTTGGTTATATATTTTTTGGTGTCATTTTCACACTTGATCTAAAATATGATATTTATCTTATTAATAATTTTTTTATCCTATTTCATGTTAGTCATTAAATAATTATTTCATGACTACCATGAAATAATAAAGTAACTTTGTTTTAATACCTTTAACTGCACTTGATTAGGTCATTTAAAATAAGATTATTTTATTATTCATTGTGGAACAATTTTTAGTCATAATCTAATATAATAATGTTTTATAATTTTTTACCTACATGAAACAACCACACATAAACCTATGATTCTTTTTATTTCATTGCTATATAACACTTATACTGTTTATCCAACACCCAATATTAAGTACTTACAAATATCAAACATAAAGAAAAACCTTGAAACTTTCATTATATGCATTGATGAACATGTAGGATCAAATCTCATAGCACCATTTTCATCTAATATAATAAATCAAACACATTTATTCATCCAAATCCAATGGGGAATTCACATTAATGTAGTTATAGGCTATACATTAGGGTGGACCAATTTGAACCCATAACCCACAATTTACAAATTGCTAAATATATAGAGCACATTTCTAGCTTCTAAACATTTAAGTGAAAATATGCACATTCATTCAAATTATTCAACTGTCCTGCTCCTCTATATCTAAAAATTATATCTAGTCAGCTATAATAATATGCATGGGTAGAACAGCCTCAACATGACTGCATCATGTGGGGGGAATTGATTGTTGCATTTTATATTTCGATTTCTCCAACTCCAATCTGGCAATGATAACTAAAGAGAGCCGTTAAGTAAACTGATTAATTTAATAGAACATACAATATGATAAACAAGAAAATAATACCCACATCAATCACTAATTTTGATGCTCCTTCATCATCGCCAATTGCCAAAATAGCAAACATAAAGCTAGCCAAAAAAAAGTATTTCATTGGAAATTTAAGCAACACACGCTTCACAAGGAAACAAACACTTTTAGCAAAGCTCATCAACCCAAAACAACTCGGAAATACAACTTAAGCTGAGATCATAAGGCATGCATGTGAAGACAATGAGATCATGAATTGTGAAGCCTTCTACAAAACTATATGCCTTAGATCTAAGAAAGGAAGAAAGGCAAATGTTCTCTATTTCATTAATGAAATAAACTAATGAAAAGATAGAGAGATAAATGATAGAATAAGATAGATGAAATGAAGAAGAGAGAAATAATAAAGAAAGAGGGAGGGAGAAAAAAAATTATGCATTGAGTGTTAATTTACATTTGGGTTGATATGTAGAACAAATGCATAATCCATTTGGTATGCTTTACTATACTAAATACACCATATGTAAAAATTCCAGTACAATGGGCGAAAGAGCCCTTTCAACAAACCAAAAGACCTGTCAAGTACTCATATAGCTATCAATAAGACTAGACAGCTTTCCTCCTATGGCCTTTTGTGATCTCATTTGAACAAAATTCCAACCACCGAGTCACATGATGCACTAAGTTTCAGGGTTATAGTTTTTGTGTGCAATAGGTCGATTCTAGATACACATCCCATTGCTAGTGAATTTTACAACAATAACAACAAACTCACTTACTTGGACGTTCTTGGATATATCTCATAACCTTTGGAGTATAACTTTTAACCAAAAAAGATGGGATAACCCCAAGAGCCCTCTCAACAATGTAGAAGTCCTTAAATGTATTTTCTAGTACTCAAATTCGAGGTAAATTAATGAACTTTGACAATTTTGGTCATGCAGCTAAAATATAGTTACTATAATTCAGATTTAATTTGTTGATTCCAGAAACACCATGATCTATGTTCAGTTCCAAAACATCAATATGTGATACATAACCTCTATATTTTAGTGCAATGAAAACATTAGAAAGTTGTCATAAACAACGATCCAAAAAATAATGTCATCAAGTAGGCATATAGTACTACTTTTACCTTGTCTTCAATATCACTACCTCAAGTACCTTCTTTTCCCCCAGAAATTTGGACCAACTACTTTGCTTATCTCAAAGTAGAACCTCATTCAAGTAAAGTACAACTTTAGAATAAAACCACTTTTTTATAAAATTATGAAAAAATGTATTGTTAACACTAGAAGCTTATCAATAACTGTCCAAACCAAAACTCCTATGCAAATTTACTAACAATTTACTTAGATATTTATTTAGGTCTCCACTGCTTTCAAACTACACTTTTATAATCATGGTAGATGGACATCAATTTCATGCAGCAGAGAATTCAATGGTTAAAAGGTATTCTCTTGTATGCTTATGCGTACTTGATCTCAAGTTGTTAATTAACTGCTGTCATAGTTCTTAATGCATATTCACAATCAGCTCATCTCTCTTACATCTGACTTCACCTTACATCCGTGCGCATGTCACTCTTCATCTCTCAAAGTGCATCTTTACCCACTAGCAAGCACTAGTACTGCCCATGCCCCTCCCCAACAAAAATTAAAAAAATAAAGTTTTAAACAAATTGAGTAAAATATTAAACATACATACTAATTTCTACTTGACCTTGATGGTTTGACGATTCCACTAATATCCTGAAGTATCCGGATTTTTCTTTTCTTGGATGGAGCAAGGTGAACTAGCCCACCATTTCGTACATTACATTACGAAATCAGCCAATAATACATCTTGAAAACCAATATCAACTCAAAGCAGCCTAGATACAACATCCAAAACAGTTTTAAAACATCCTGTATAGCCACTTAAATTAACCCCAAACTGCCACACCTTAACAATTATACAAGAGAATTATAAATAGGAAACATGAACTTGGTTTATATGCACTGAGAACATGTAGGATTCCCACGTTCAAATCTTTGAACATCATTTTCATCTAATTTAATAAATGATGAGAATTCATTCATCCAAACTCAGTTGGGAATTTACATTAATGTAGTTATGGGCTATACACTGGGGTGGACCAATCGGAATTCAGAACCAACAACTTAACTACTAAATATTGAGAACACAATATCAAAATCTACAAGTCCTTGTTGTTCCTTTGTAATGCAAACATCAGCTACAGGTTTTTGTATGTGCTTAAACTTGGTGAGTAAAGGCATGTCAGATTCAAAAAAATTTATCAACATGAAATGCCCAGATTTCAGGAAAGCAAGCGATGATGGAAATCAATTAATCCAAATAAGTGTAAATAGTGGGCTGTAAAAAAGCACTCTACTAATTAAGATGATGGAAATCAATTAATCCAAATTGCCAGCTTGGCTAAATCAGTTTTTTTAAAAAAACAACCACTTTCCTGTCAAGTACATAATATGTATACATGCACTCTACTAAAGATTAATACAATAGTTACTTCAAAGTCTTTAGTTCTTGTATATTATAATAGAGATATTAGTTCATTGAACCACTATTAATTTATTAGTTTATTGAACCATCACAAGTTTTATTTTTATGCTTCAGTGTATCCAAAAATGAGGATGAAATGGAATGATTGAAGCCTCAAAACAGAGTGCATAGCAATCAAAACAATAGATCTATTGTTTTGATTGCACCACTTGGAGGGCCAAATAGTGCCCATAAGCCCAATCATGGGTTCTGATGGTAGAAACGGTCCAAACCAGAGGCCGGAGACCCAAGGAGGCCCAATAATCTGCCACATATTAATACGGATAAGCACTAATGTGGCAGGCAGATTACTCATATTATTAGGGGTAAGATCAATGGCTAAATATCGCATGAAAGTAATCCAGTCATAGTGTTAATCCAATATTTCCCTACGCCTATATGTATATGGATACCAGGTAACTCTAGAGGACTTTTTTTAATCATATACTCAAGTTATCATTCACTATTATTTATTGACTTAAGTATCAAAGTGGTTGCAGACGTACAATGATGTCACCTCTTTGATATTTTGTAGGTAATCGATTACGTTCGATAGTGGGACACGTCCTTTACACTAGCACCATCTGTGGGATACTGTATTCTTTGATTTCAATTTCTCATCAGACGTAAACATGATTCTCACATGCCAATTGTAACTCATTCTCTAGCAAACAGTGGAATGGAAACGCTACCTACTACCACGGAAGCACTACTGGCGGTAACGGAAGAAAAACTGAAGTTGACGTTGGACCCTATGAAGACTCTAAAGAAGGAAAAAGAGGATTTGAGGCAAAAGAACTTGGAACTCAGTGACACGATCGTGCCTAGCCACAACGAATAGGGCGAGGGAGAAGCATATTATAATGGAGGACTGAACCAAAAAGAGGCAGAGAAAAAGAAGATGCATGATAAATTGCAAAATTTGGAGGAAAAGTATGAAGAAATGGTAAAGAAAATGGGAGGATTATCCTCAGTGGAGTGCCTCCTGAACTAGACCAATCTGCCCTATAGTGAGAAAATTATGACCATGTTGCTTCTACCAATATTCAAAGTATCACAGATAGAGATGTACGACGGATCTAAAGACCTAGTGGACCATTTGGAGAATTTCAAGGCACACATCATGCTCCACGACTTGCCCGGAGAAATAGCCTGCCAAGCTTTCCATCTAACCCTAAAGGGAACAACAAAATGATGGTTTGGAACCCTTAGACCGAGGTCAGTAAACATCTTCGAAGAGTTGGCCAAGCAGTTCTTGACACAATTCATGTCCAGTAGGAGATATCAGCACTAGTAGGAGACGTCGACGCCCAGCCGCATATCTCTTAACTGTTAAATAGAAATAAGATGAGAACCTGAAGATGTACCTCACCGACTTCAACAAAGAAGGGCTGACAACAAATGATCAGGACTAGAAAATTACCCTTGTCAGCCTCTTGGGTGGAATCTGGCCACGCAGCCCCTTCATGACCAAATTGGCCAGGAAGACCCTGAGAGAGTTCATGGATAAGGTGAATGACTTTGCCAACACTGAAGACACACTTCAAGCCTTGGTAGATTGACAAAAGGGGAGCACAAAGTTGAGCGAAAAAACAATCATGTCGATAAGAAATCCTCATTGGGTCATCAAGATAGAAGAAGAGAAAGGCGGTCAAGCAAGGAAGGAACACCGGGTTAGAACAATAATCTGAATGTGCAAGAAAAAAAGGAACCAAGCAAGGAACACCACCAGGTTAGACCAAGTAGTCGCTACCGCAAGTATCACTAGACGAGTTCACACTGAATGGAAGATTGCACGGCCATGAAGAAGAAAGCCTTTGAATTGACGGGCATTGGAGAGTTAGAGTTGATGGTCGTAGAGTGCTCTAAACCTAAGCGACACTATGAACCCTAGCACAATCCCAGTAGAAGTAGTAGTCCCGATAGGCGGGGGCAACACCGGGATAATACTTGGAGTAATGATAGAGATAGGGCGCCCCCAAAGAGTGCTAAGGGCAGGTCTCTCATAGGGGAGATCCAAACATTAACAAGAGGATTTGCTGGAGGCGGCGTCTTCTCATCTAGTCGAAAGGCATACGCACAAAGGGCGAGGTATGAAGAAGTATATGTGGCGGACAAGGCCCCCAAGTATAAGAAGCTTGATATTTAGGCAACCATATCCTTCGGGGAAGTGGATCGAGAAAGGGTGCTATACCCACACACTGATGTCTTAGTAGTCACTCTCCTGGTGGCCAACTATACAACCAGGCGAATAGTTATTGACAACGGCGGTTCAACAGACATATTGTTCTGGGAGGCCTTTACCAAAATGGGTATAAATGCAAATAAGTTAAGTTTCCCCAATGCTGCTGAAGGGCTTATCCGGGGATACAATACAATTGGTACTCGCCATCACCCTCTCAGTGACTGCCGAAATAGGAACACGTACGACCACCACTATGACTAACTTCTTGGTCGTGAAGGCTCTATCCTCATACAATGCCATATTAGGGCAACAAACACTCAATAACCTCAGGGCAGTTACATCCACCTACCACCTTAAGAAGAAGTTCTCGATCGATGGTGGGGTAGGCAGGGCACGAGGTGAGCACGCCCTAGCACGAGAGTGTTATGTACAAGGGCTAAGAAGTAATAAGAACGAGGTGTGCATTGTCATGAGCGAAGGCGAGAAGAATGGGTAGGAGTGCCCCCAGGAGATATCGTCACCACCCTTATCCCCAACCCTAGCAGTTTCCTTGGAGAAAGTGGTGGAGGCTAGAGATGAACAAAACTTGTAGTAGGCCAAAGCCAATGAACAATTGGAAATAGTGATGTTGTATCCCCGACTGCCCTAATACCACCACACGCATCAGGACCCGAGTTCCCCCGAAGGATAAAGAAGCTCTAAAGTAATTGCTAGTAGAGCATAGAGACATGTTTGCTTGGAGCCATGAAGAGATGCCAGGAATAGATATGAGCATTATCGAGCATCACTTGGGTGTAGACCTCTCACACAAGACAGTGTGCCAGAAAAGAAGGTTGTTCAGCATTGAGAAATACGCCGCCATCGCTGATGAGGTGAAAAGTCTGCTCGCCGCTGGTTTCATTGAAGAAGCCAATTACTCAGAGTGGATGTCCACCGTCATCCATGTGAAGAAGCCAAACGATTAAAGAGCACATCGAAAAGACAATGAAAGTATATGTAGATGACTTGCTAGTAAAGAGTAAGGAGCCTGCCCAACACCTGGTCGACCTAAGAGAGGCATTTGCAATTCTATGCTAGTATAAAATGAAGTTGAATCTGGCGAAATGTGCCTTTGGGGTCAGTTCAGGAAGGTTTCTTGGGTTTTATTGTATCCGAGAGAGGAATTGAAGCCTTTCTTGAGAAGATTGAGGCCATCCTAAACATGAAGCCGCTAAGAAGCCTAAACAACACTCAACGGCTGGTGGAAAGGGTAGCCGCTTTGAACAGGTTTGTGTCCAAGTCAACAGATAAATGCCTCCCTTTCTTTCGGGTATTGCATAAGGTGCATCATTGGAACAAGGAATGGGATGAAGCCTTTGAGAAACTAAAGCAACACGTGGCCAGCTTGCCACTTCTGAAGCAACCAGAAAAGGGCAATATACTCTATGCGTACTTGGAGGTTTCCTCACATGCCGTTTTGGCTGTCTTGGTAAAAATGGAAGGAGCCGCCCAACTTCCAGTATACTACGTAAGTCAAGCCTTGAAAGGAGCAGAGGAGAGAGACCCGCAGGTAGAGATGCTAGCTTTCACCTTGGTAACAGCAGCTAGGAGGCTTTGCCCATATTTTCAAGCTCACATAGTAAGGGTGCTCATAGAAAGCCCATTGGCAAAAGTGTTGCAGAGACGAGATGGCTCAGGAAGGTCAGTAGGGTGGTCGATCGAGCTGAGCGAGTTTGATATAGAGTACTTGCCAAGGAAGGTGGTGAAAGGCAAGCACTGGCGGACTTTGTTGCAAAGCTTTCAAACTTTCCCCAGAAGCTGTGGTAGCGAAGCCATGGGTGCACTTCACAGACAGCTCTTCTTGTCGAGCTGGCGGGGGAATAGGAGCACATTTGGTCAATCCCAAAGGCCAAGAATGCCATTACATGGAGACCTTTACTTTCAAGACGACCAATAATGAAGCAAAGTACGAGGCACTGGTGGCGAGACTTTCAATAGCCTTGGTAGTGGGAGCAACCGAGGTAGATGCGAAATCAAATTCGCAAGTGGTGAACAACTAGGTATTAGGTCTATAAGCCACAAAGGGCGAGAAGTTGAAAAATTATTTAGCTCGGGTTTGGGAGGCACATGATCGATTCTCATATTTCAATACATCCCAAATACCCTGAAAAGATAATGCAGTGGCGGACAAGCTGGCGCGTGCAGCATCAGGGATGGAGGATACACCCCTCCCATGGTGCGTTGAAAATAGGGTTATTGAAGTCCTCACCATTGGGGTGGAGGTGAGCATGATGGGACTCACGCATCCCCAAGTGGGCTGGTGACGTGGTCAAGTACCTTGGCATAGGCGAGCTCCCTAAAGGGAAGGAAAAGGCAAAGAAGATAAGAAGGAAAGCAGCAAGGTTCATGCTTATCAATGGGGTTCTCCACAAATGGGGCTTTGCGACTCTTTTGGTGCCTCTCCATAGGAAGCACAATATGTCTTGGCTAAGATATACGAGGGAATATTCCAAAACCATTCGGGTAGGAAGGCCCTAGCCAAAAAAGAGGTAAGAGCTGGATACTATTGACCCAATGCACTGAGAGTCGTACGAGAGTTTACCAAAAAATGCATCAATTGCCAGACGTATACACTAGTGCCTCACGCCCCCCATAAGAAGAAATCTCCATGACCGCTCCTTGGCCATACGCCCAATGAAGACTGGATTTGTTTGGACCTTTCTCGCCTGGCGAGGGTGGCGTGAGATTCATGATCGTCATTGTGGACTATTTCACCAAATGGGCAGGGGTAGAGCCATTAGAAACCATAACAAGCAAGGGCTTGACTAGGTTTTTGTGGAAGAACATCATTTTCTGATACGGGATTCCACAAAGCATAGTCTCGAACAATGGACACCAATTCGACTCAAACAGCTACAGGGAATGGTGTGCAGAGTTGAAAATACAGGTAAAGTACTCCTCTTCGGGGCATCCACAATCAAACAAATAAGCAGGTGTGACAAATAAGGCATTGCTATCGATTCTGAAGAAGAAGCTCACAAAAAATAAAGGAGAATGAGCAGAGGAACTATTGAGACTATTATGGGCCTATAGAACCTCAATAAAGACCCCCACGGGGGAGTCCCCACGATGGTCAAGATCATAATGCTACACTAGAAGAAAAAGGCTAAGCAATACTTCAACAAGAGAGTGAAACCCAGAACATTCAAAATAGGGGATATAGTCTTAAAGGAAAGTGGGGTCACTACCGAAGAAGAAGGCAAGTTGGGACCTCGGTGGGAAGGCCTGTTCCTGGTAGCAACTAACAACAGGCCAGGGTCCTATCGCCTAAAAGACAGCTAAGGCAAAAAGTAACCACATCCCAAGAACGCAGAGCGCTTGAAGAAATTCTATTCATGATGGCATTTTACCTTTTATTCTTGCATCCTTGTATTTTCTATTAGATGTTTGTCAGAACCCTGTCTTTATCTTTACATGATTGCTATTATTTTTTCGTATTATGAATAATTTATTCCACATTAGTATTTCAAGGGTCAATCCGAAAATTTACTTACAACAGCGAAAGGGTAATTTTGGATGATCAAGCACACTGACTTAGAGTATCCCTCTCAGATCAAGAGAAGACTGTGAGTGTGCACGTGCATGGGTCACTGCGCAGATGGGGAAAACAATTAGTGTAGATGGGGAAAACAGTTAGTAAAATCTACACGCGGCCTAAAAATTGATATACAAGTTAAGTGGTAAACATGCTTACTATTATGGAGTCTAGAGGGCTAGAGCACGACAGCGGCAGTGGCCGTGCATGGTAACAGGGGTGGATTTGGACAGATTGAATGGGATCTACGACTGGGAAAATTAAAGGATAGCAAATCTATCATGACAGAGGATGGAGGAGAGAATTTTTGCAACGGAGGGTGGTAGTGAACTTTGGAGCAGAACCCAAAATTGGGTTTTAACCTAAGGGTTGGGATGGAACTGAGGGAAAAGGAATTCGAGAAGAAAGGAATAGGTGAGGGGGTGGTCGGATGACCACAAGGGAGCTTTTGACAGTGGTGGGCCACCACGGCGCTAGGGAAAAACTTTCCTAAAAGCTACAGAAATGAAGATTAGAGGGAGAGGAAGATGATGGGACAATATTTGAGAGGAAGAGAGGGTGTTTTTGGGATGGTTTTGGAGGGGAAGAGGCTAGGCATTTATATTGGCCGAACATTCCAGTTGCGACAAATCTCACCATCGGTAATGATTGGGCACACCAGGTGGTACACAGGCCATAGAGGAGGGGCACGTGGTGTTTAGACGCGTGTATATGTGTGATAGGTGTGACCGACAGTGCTCACATGGCCAAAAAAAGTCATGTGTAGTGCGTAGTGGACTCGACCGTGATTGGGGATGACAAGCGATAGTCTGACGGTGGTAGGGAAGGTACGAACCATGACGGCATGGTGGTGGATTCGAGTTGTGGTGTAATTGCTGCCTGCTAGAGGGAAGATAAATGAAAGAAAAAAAAATTAAAGGGGAGGGAGAGAAGGGTTGTGTGGTGCTAGGGGTGGGAAGAAAGAAAGAGATGAAGATCATTAGGGTTAAAACCCTAGTCCCAAAACACTGTCGTTTTGCAAGAGGGGAGGGGTTGGGCTTGCTTTCATATTTTGAGCTCACATGCACGTGGATTAGGCGCCAATAAATAAAAATCCACTTATAAACATACACACACAAGAGCAAACTTGGGCCCTCACAATATCCCTAATGATTTAAAAACAAAAAATATTTGAATAAACAAATTTAGAAAATAAAAGATATAACCTTTAAGAAATAAAAATAATTTTGAGAACTTCTAAATGATTTTTTTATGAATTTTAAAAATCACTTTTTTATTTTTTATGTTTTCAAATTTTATCTTTTTGAAAAAAGTTTTCATTTTGTATGTTTGTAGTTTTTAATAGTTTTATAAAATTATATACTTCTCAAGGATGTTTATGCATGTCAAATTCTTAATAAAGACTATTCATACAGGTAGAATTTTTTCTTGGCTCAGTCTGAAATCCGATTATCCGTGTTCCGGTCCCGTTTCCAAAAGCAGCATTAAAAAATCCGGACCTATAAGGTCCGGGTCCGGGTATGAAATCTTCAGCAAAGTCCCCCACTTCCTCTCCCCCTCCCTCCCCTAAGCCTCTTCAAGTTTTTGACTCTCTCTCTCTCTCTCTCTCTCTCTCTCTCTCTCTCTCAAAACAGTGAAACCCTAGCCTCTGTGCCTCTTGATTTCAAGCTTCGGTCGCGGTCTCTCTCTCTCGCATTGCCATGTCTATCTTGCCGGTGACCTTTCAATAAGTCTCTCCATTCTCCCGATTTGTGAACAATGAATGTAAATATGGTGATTTGTGGGCATGTGGAATCTCTATGAGAGATAGAGAGAGACTGTGTAGTAAGAAAAATACCATCCGGAGAATGGAGTTTGGGGACAAGAAAGATGGTGAGCCCTGTGTGACCTTCGGTTCTAAGCAAGTCTATTTCTGGGTTCTTTGAGTTTTGCTGGGTATTCCAGAAAGTTACATTGTTTCTCTGAGTGGTGGGTAGTCTGCATATAAGGGGCATAATGGAGTTAAAAAGTGTCGGTATTTGAAAGATTCTGATGGGCTTTGTTTCATTTTTTGAAGTTTCTCTTTGAGGTGTTTGTAGCATCGCATTTCAATTTGTGTTCTGTGACTTTTGGTGTATAACATTGTTGTTAATGTTTTTTTTTTTTTTCCTTTCTAGTTGTGATTTTATTTGCTTGTACCTTTTTCTTGTCTCTACCAGAGCATTGGAATCAGGACGTCATAACCTGACGTTTTCCATATTTCCATTGTATGTGTTGTTTCTATGGATTTTACATCTGCTAATTTTTGCTGCGAATCTTCACATGAACTTTGACATCCAACTTGTCCTTATATATCAGCTCAATCTGTTATCTTAAATCATTTCTAGTTTGTTTCAACAAAATATAATATTACTTCTGCAACTTACCTATAAAAAGAATGATACTTCTACAACTTGATAGACAACACAAGTGCTGACATTGTTGTTCTGTTGATGGTTTAGATATATAACCGGGCCGGCATACCTGTTAACAATATATATATATATAACTATAAAATCCAATATATTTGAGGTTTGATGATGGATTGTCATTATTTCTCAATAGCCTTCACAATATTTTTCTATTTTGTTTTCAATTAAGTTCTAAGATGGAAAGTTTTGCTCAGCTAAATTAAGTTTTTATTGAATTTAATGTGCTCATCTTGATTGAATAAGTTCATCATATATATATATTATAAAAGTTAATGTAATGCTTTAATTACTACTAGTTACATTCTATGTATTTGATCTAAAGAGTAAAAAATGAACTTATATAAAGTTCTGTCATTATGATGTAAAAGCTTGATTATTTGTTAAAACAGTCCAGGAGATACGTACTCCACTCTTCAAGTTAATTTCTCTTCATCTTCAGTAGTTGGTACCAGAGCAAGGTTGGATCTGTTTAACCTCAAATCATGTCTAGTTTTGGAGCAACAACACCAGTTCCCATCTTCAATGGAGAGGGTTATGATTATTGGAGTATAAAAATGAGGACTTTCTTCATTTCTCAAGATTCGTGGGAAGTAATAGAGAAAGGAGTTACCACTCCAGGTGAAGGACAATCAGCAGCAGTCCAAGAACAATTAAAGTCTGAGCAGCAGAAAAATGCAAAGGCTTTATTTGTTCTACAACAGGCAGTGGGTGATTCTATCTTTCCCAGATTGATGAGAGCTACAACAGCAAAGCATGCTTGGGATATTTTACAACTGAAATTCCAAGGAAATGCAAAGGTAAGATCTATCAAACTTCAGGGTCTGAGAAGAGAGTTATAAAATGAAAGAATCTGAAAATGTGAAAGAGTATTCTTCTAGATTAATGAATTGGTTAATCAAATAAGGAATTATGGGGAAGAAATCATTAACCAACCAGTTGTTCAGAAAATTTTAATTAGTCTTACAGAAAAATATGATCATGTTTTTGCTGTTGTAGAAGAATCTAAGGATTTAACTACTCTAACCATCACTGAATTGATGGGATCCTTGCAAGCACATGAATTTGAAGAGTCTTTAGAAAATGCATTCTAATCAAAAGTGAATGTACAATTTCAAAAGCCAAAAGATTTAAAGAAGCAAGACCAAAATTCATCAAAAAAAGGAGAGGAAACTTGGAAAGAGGAAAAGAAAGGAAGATAGAGAGAATTTCCACCTTGTGGAATCTGTAAAAAAACTAATCATGCTGAAAATGATTGTTTTGATAAAGGAAAACCTCAGTGCATGCATTATAAAAGGTTTGGCCATGTTGAAAAAGACTACGGGATTAATACCAATCAACAAGCAAATTACACAAAGGAAAAGAATGAAGAACATATGTTCTTTGCTTGTCAAGCTACTACCAACAATGCTAGCAACATATGGTTTATTGATAGTGGATGCAGTAACCATATGGCAGCAGATGAAAACATCTTCTCACAACTTGATGAATCTGTCAAGACAAGAGTTAATAAGATGGGAAATGGAGAAATGGTGGAGTCCAAAGGGAAGGGATCGACAGTCATTCAAACAAGAAAAGATAAAAAGTATATTAAAGATGTTTTGCTTGTTCCTTATTTAGAACAAAACTTGTTGAGTGTTGGTCAAATGATTCAAAATGGTTACTCTTTACATTTTGAAGATAGTATATGTCGAATTTTTGAAGATAGAAATAATCTGGAGATAGCAGAAATTAAAATAAGATGTAATAGGAATTTTCCTATTCAATGGCAACATCCAAAGGCCATGAGTGCAAAAGTTAATTATTCCACTTTATGGCATCAAAGATTCGGGGACTATAATTATGATGCTCTGAGACAGTTACATCAAAAAGAGATGATAAATGACTTGCCTCTAGTGCAAGTACAGAAGGCTATTTGTGAAGGATGCATGCTTGGAAAGCAACGCAGAAAATCCTTCCCATCTGGCTAAAGAATCATTGCAATTGGTTCACTCAGATGTGTGTGGTCCAATGAGCAAACCTTCACAGAATCAAAACTGGTACTTTCTTTTGTTTATTGATGATTATACAAGGATGATTTGGGTTTATTTCTTCAAGGAAAAATTAGAAGTGTTGGGGATCTTCAAGAAATTTAAACTAGCAGTTGAAACTCAAAGTGGTTTCAGGATGAAAACCTTGAGAAGTGACAGAGGCACAGAGTATAACTCTCAAATGTTTGACAAATTCTGTGAAGAAGAAGGCCTAGAACATCAGCTCACAGTTGCATACACTCCTCAGCAAAATGGAGTGTCTGAAAGAAAAAATAGAACCGTGATGGAAATGGCTAGATCAGTGCTTTTGGAGAAAGGTTTACCCATAAAATTTTGGCTAGATCAATGCTTTTGGAGAAAGGTTTACCTATAAAATTTTGGTCTGAAGCAGTCAATACTACTATGTATTTGCTGAATAGATGTCCTACAAGTGCACTACCTAATAAAACTCCATATGAAGCTTGGTATGGTAGAAAACCATCAGCAAGCTACTTAAAAGTGTTTGGTTGCATCTGTTTTGTACATGTTCCAGCTCAAAGGAGACACAAGTTAGCAGAAAAATCTCAAAAGGGAATTTTTTTAGGATTTAGTACTCAATCAAACGGTTATAGAGTCTATATTCTAGAAACAAAAAAATTGATCATAAGTCGAGATGTACAATTTGATGAAGAAGCTTTTTAGGATTGCGAAACAAGCAAAGTCTCCAAGAAAAATGTCTCAGTTCCAATTGACAACTTAGAACCAGTTCAAGATGTTCAAGTTGATGATACAACTGAACTTTCAGCTAGTTCAGATGATTCACCACCAAGGAGGCTTAGATCATTGAATGAAATCCATGAAAGTTGCAATTTTCTGTCATTAGAACTCGAGAAGTATGCAACAGCCTCTAAAGAAGAAGTGTGGGTCAAAGTAATGGATGAGGAAATGAGAATGATCAAGAAAAATGATACTTGGGCATTAGTTGATCTTCCTGCATAAAAGGAGGTCATTGAAGTGAAGTGGGTCTACAAAACCAAGCTGAATCCTAATAAAATAGTTTAGAAGTATAAGGCTAGACTGGTTGTGAAAGGGCATGCTCAACAGTTTGGAAGAGACTACTATGAAACCTTTGCACCTGTTGCAAGGTTAGACACAATCGAGACCTTGATAGCATTGGCAGCCAAGAAGAAATGGAATATCTTTTAGTTAGATGTGAAGTCTGCTTTCTTAAATGGAGAATTACAAGAAGAGGTGTATGTAAGCCAACCAGAGAGGTTTATTGAAGAGGCTGGAAAAGTGTTGAGACTAAATAAGGCACTATATGGCCTAAAACAGGCACCTTGAGCCTGGTATGGGAAGATAGATGGTTATTTTCTCGACCAATGATTTCAAAGGAGCAAAAGTGAACATACACTCTACACAAAACATCAAGGAGCTGCTGATATATTAATTGTTTCTTTGTATGTTGATGATTTAATCTTTACAGGAAACAATATCAAGGTCATTGAAAGTTTTAAAGAAAATATGATGAAAACTTTTAAAATGACTGACCTTGGTATGATGCATTATTTTTTGGGAATGGAAGTATGTCAAGAAGAGGATGGCATCTTCATTTCACAAAGAAAATACACTGATGAATTTCTGTCAAAGTTCAAAATGCTCGAGTGTAAAGTAGTGGCAACTCCTCTGGTTGCAAGAGAAAGTTCCAGAAAGATGATGGAGTTAAAAAGGCTGATCCTACTCTGTTTAGAAGCTTAGTTGGCAGTCTTCTCTACTTAACTGCAACAAGACCCGATATAATGTTCGCTACAAGCTTATTGTTAAGATTTATGCAAGAACCCAGCCAAGTTCATTTTGGTGCAGGAAAAAGAATCCTTAGATACTTGCAGGGAACTGTTAATCGTGGCATTTGGTTCAAGCGCCATTGTCCAGAAGGAAAACTGATTGGTTATACTAATAGTGACTGGGCAGGCTGAGTAGATGCTTTGAAGAGCACTTCAGGTTATAACCAAATGATGATTTCTGTGTGTACATTATAATTTTTTTGGTAATTTGAGTACACAAAATATAAATATTCCATATTCTGTGAACTTTCCCTTAAAATTAGTTACTTTGGTTGTATACTGACATACCTAGTGCAATTAGAACTATCTCAATTGTCCTGTTTGCAAGCTTGAAGATTTTGTTGAAAAGGCCATACATGGCCAGAGAAAATCGTTGCTTCCAAGCTCCATTGCGGGTGCTTAGTTCTGTAGAAAATACCAGCAATTCATTTTAATTGTAGAACAGAAATGTTAGGCTTTAAAACAATAAAGAGAATTTATTTTTGCAAGCATAAGTACTAGATGTACTGTGATATATTAGATTGTAAAACCTACCCTCTTCATAAAGAAGATTTGATGAAATAAAAAAAAAAGGGTTTGATGAAATCACATATATAAATTCATGTTAGTTTGTAACACGCATTTTTCTTGCCAAAATTGGCAATATAATATATATATTTATACACACACGCACAACATGGTATATATGCTAGCTTTTAAGTTCACAATCGGCCTCGATCCATATTACTAATTAACAATCTTATTAACAAACAGTCAGATGTACGTTGTTTCTTGTTTGAATTACTTCAAATATTTTCAGAATATATATAGGAGCTACATATCATGGTTCTGAAAGTCATTTCTGGATCTTCGGGCTGTGTTTCAGGCCTCTCTTCATCTCTTAGTTCTCTAACATTACCTCTGATCATAGCGACTGCTGGCAGTACTCGAGAAAAAAATTTAAAAACTTTCAGTCAGTACTTCATGTATAGCAAATGAATCTTGACAAGATAGAATTACTTAGCTGTTAAATGCAGCTTGAAAGCAGCAAGCATTAAACTTTCAGTTAACTTTCTTCGTATCAACATTTTATAGTTGTTTTGTTTCGGTCTCTGAAGTTAACATTTGGTTGCAATTTCTGTGAAATCAAAAATTTGAAAAAGCTTTTCCTAGAGTTGTAATGAAGCCGAGGTCAACGGAGTATTCTATGTTCAAGCATTGTCCATCGACTTCTTTATTAGTAACGTTCTCTGTCTATGTTCAAGCATTGTCGATTCACATATTAGTTTCTTGAATGAAATAAATTTCATCGCTGGATCTTTTATATTATCGTAATTTCATATTAATAATTAGTTACTAGCCAATTGATAATGGTGAGATTATATATTTAAGTTAATTAGTAAACTACAAATCTATGAATAAGTTAAGGTAAACTAAGATTAATGTTGTGTTTGTAATAAATTATATGGTTTTTTTTTTATCACAAAATATATATATATATATTATTTATAATATATCTAATAATGTTTTTCTAAATATTTTGACAAACCAATTAATTTTCCATATATATATATATATATATATATATATATTATGACGAGTTTACATATACATTGATACATATCTGTGCCTAGTTTTGCTTGGTCATTTTGTCATCCTGCCATGTATATAGGAAATGGATGGTGCTATATCCACCGCTCCCAGTTCCCGCTGAGAGCTACTGTTAGGTATAATTAGTTTTTTATTTTTATTTTTATTTTTTATATGTATTTTTTAATAATTTTAAATATTTTTTAAAAAATAAAATAAAAAATTCCAGTGGTAACATGACCAAGTGGTAAGAACTAGTGGTGAAAGTATCATTTTTCATATGAATTAAATAATTACCAGTTAAGAAAAGACAAAAAAAAAAAAAACAGTTACATACTAAATTTAACCAAATGCCGAAAGATTAGAAAGAAGTCAATGCAAGTTTTGTAGTTCTCGGGATAATGAACCAGCACCTTCCCTTCCACTTCGTGCTCATCAACAAATATACGTTGCAAAGTAACAGTAAAGGATAAGTCGTATTTACAAAACAGAAAAAATCATATATCCTACAGGAGAAATTCCATACATTCATTTCATGACCATTTTAATTACATTCTTTCACATATATATATATATATGTATGTGTATATACCTCGATGTTGTCTAATGATCGATTTCTTTTCATTATTTTTTAGTTAACTACCAATCACTTGATACTAAATTTGGAGATGATAAAATTATAATGTTTAATTTATGAATTTCTTTCCATCTAATAATTAGATAGCATATCACAAAATAATGACATGTCATAGTAACGTACGTGTCAAATATGGAAAAATAGGCTTTCTATTTTTTCATGTGCATGTGGATATATATATGATAAAAGAAGAAAATTTTGTTTCTCGTGAGTAGGGGTGCAGCTGGTCTAGTTTATATAGTCAGGTTTTAGACAAATTTTAGAACTGAACCAATATACAGTATACACCTCTTTTAAAAATTTAAGAACTAATATTAGACGATTCATCACCAAAATATAAACTTTCTATTTATTTATTTATTTTGGTCTGTTTTTAGTGTCTACGATTTATCATACCACCGTAGAATTAATCAAATACAATACCATATCAATAGTCAAATAGAAGAGATCGAGAAATATATATAATCAAATATGTAAAAATGTATTATAGGTTATTATATATGCTAAAAAGGTATTTATCCTTGATATATATATATATATATATATTATAAGTAAGTTTATATTAATAACTTAATATTAATATTCATGTCTAAGATATAAATTTCCTATTATATTAATTTTATTATATAAGATTGAAATGTATATATTATATCAAATGTTATATTAAAAATTATAAGATTAATTTTACGTTATAAGATTAATATACATGAATAAAATTCTATATATAGTATAAAAAATTAAAGTGTATATATATATGTACCGGTCCGATTCAGTTCAAACTGGTTTTCAAAATATGAAAATCGGTATCGGATCGATTTCGATTATTAAGGACGGGTATCAGAATTACGCATATAACCTCAATTCAAAAATCTCTTTTCGGCACGCATGTTGGAGTTACCACATTTCGCTTGTTGATCCCCATTCCAAATCCAAAATCAGTCATTTTCCTCTAAGTTGTTGATTAAAGTTATTTTTTACTTTTATGATAATGTTTCGCTCTCACTTTTAGAGATGATTCTTGTTTCGATTTTGGCTAGATTTTTGGTAAAACATGTATTTTATTACATATTTTATTTTTATGCAATAATTGTGATTTTGTCTTTTCAGGCAAAATTCTCAAAATATTGGATAGAATAATCTATTTAGTACAAATATCAAACAATTTTTTCGTTATATATGTTTCTAATAAAGATCAAATTGACAAGTGAATTACCAAACAACTCAACATTTTGCGCATGCAAGACGAATACTACGAATTAAGTTGATCAAGCAATAGAGAGAATCTTAAATTGTTTGTGTCGGCTAGCTAGATTCTAAATGAATATGCTAACTTACAATTACAATATAATTAAGTTCTCATCTTACGTTCTAGTTGTTTCACTTGAAACAAATATAATCCATTTGGTGCAAAAATATGGAATATCGTAAATGTCATTATTATTCTAATAAAGATTAAATTGAAAAATGAAATGATTAAACCTGCATCCAACATTTTACATGACTAAGATTAATCCTACAAGCTTTGCTACTCATCAATATTGCCGTACACCATACATCATATATTTTTTTTAGTCTTTTTATACTAATTGAATTGTTTTATTCATTATCCATATACCTCATATCTAGTAATAGAAAAAAATAAAGATAAAAAAATATAATGTGTGGTATGTACGCGGGGACGATAAAAAAAATATTTCCTATATTACAGATATATATACACACACACTAGCTTCAAATAATAATATATATTAACATAGAGATCATCAGCCATTATAATGCATATTGAGAGAGGGGTGGGTCCCAGGCCCAGCCTAGAGCCAGTAACCCTGGCCAAACTGCCAGGGAGGCTAGGTGACGGAGCCCGAGAAGGTGGTCCCCTAAATGTGGAATCTCTTCATCTCGGCAGGACTCGAACACATCCTCTTCGCTTCCTTCGGGGGACCACTCTCTTTCGTCGTCCACCTCTTCACTTTCCCCCATTCTTCTTCTTCTTCTTTCTCTCTCTTCCTCCTCTTATTCTTCTTCTTCTTCTTCCTCCTCCTCCTCATCTTCCTCTCTCGTCACTTTGGCCAACCGCTTACCAAAAGTGAGAAGATCACTGGGAGAGGCATGCGACTCTTGTGCCGCCATTGAGCCATCACAGGGTGAGTTCCTTCCTTAAGGTGTCCTTGAAAGATTAAAACTCCCCCGTTTCGCTCGAAACATGCAAAGGAAAGTGCACGAAGGATTCGAAGAAGGCAGCCTCGAAAACCTAATCGTCCTCTTCTTCGAGGATGGGGAGTGGCAGCTCGATAGGGGCAGGACAAGGGCCCGTAGAAGAGGATGGACCGGTAGTCAGACAAGGGATTGTTGAGGAAGAAGCACCATCCTTGTCACCCGATCTGCCAAGGAATGATGTCGTCCTCCCCTAGGACCTGTTCTCCTCTACTAGGAGAATGATCCCTGGAGCCTTTGACTTCCTGGCTTAATGCTGGGATGGTTCGGTTTCCCTCATTTGCTCCCCCTGGGGAAAGGTCCCAAGTTGGTGTGGGGGGGAATAGCTCGGCGATTGGTAGAACCCCAAAACACAAAGGTCAGAGAGGGCTACATCGGTCTTCGATTCGTTCTTGTACTCTTGAGCCCTTTTAATGATCTTCTCAACACATGCCTCTTCCTCAGGAGTTAGCCTGATCTCCAAACTTTGCGCGAAAGGAAGGAGCCCCCAGTTGACCTAGATGGGAAACTCTCCCTTAACTTGTTCTCCTTCGAGGAACTCCCAACCCAAACCTGAAACGAAGAAGAACCTCTTCGTGTGGTCCTTGACACTTGAGTGATGGGACTCCAGCATGGCGATCCTCCAACTTGGGAACCTTGCTTGAAACTAGCACAGGTTACCTGGGCGACGGTTGATCAGGTATACTGAAGAGAACTCTCGAGCCGTCAGATCGGCTACACCTCCCCTGCCACAGAGAGGGCCTTCCTGACGATGATGCAGTTGGACATTAGCAACTTCCAACCGTTGGGGATGAGCTGGGTGGGAGCCAACCCTAAATAGTGGAGGACCTCTCGAGTAGGGCGGCAGAACGGGAGGTGAACCCTGCAGACGATCATCCGAGGATAGAGGACCACTTGAGATGTTATCCTAGTTGAGGACACAACATGTTCCTGTGACCAGGGATCTCTAGAACTACTGACTGAGGGATGCTAAATTGCATCCGGAAGGCATGAAGGTCCCTGTCGGTTACCATCGAAATCCAGCGTCGACCGTCATAGGAAGGGCTAGGGATGTCGATGGAGGTTTTCAAGACCATGGAGACGAAGAAAAGGTGGAGGTTAGAAATGGTAAGGGGAAGGTGTGGAAAGGAGAAGGAATGTTATGAGACTAAGGGGTAAAGAACACCAGGAAAAGAACTAGGGACGAAAGAGCTATGGGGGAGGGAGTTGTAGAAATGCTCAAGAGGAAGGTGAACTAGAGGTTTACATAGCTAGGGTATTGGAGTAGGGGGGTAAAACGAATCGACACTATCATAGCGGGTGTCGACGAATCAACGTGTAGGTCGCCAATCGGCGTGGGTAGCAGAGGAGGTGTCAAGCACGTGAGGGGCACGACCCAGTGAAGTCTTGAGAAGGCTAGAGGACGGGTAGCCAAACAGTCCCATCAATTGCTGTCAAGTATGGGTTGTGTGAGAAACGAGGAGACACACGCTAGGGTGGGACAAGTGGCATGAGAGTCAAACAGATCGAAAAATTTTAAAGAGAGAGGAAGGTAGAAGGAAAGGCAGTGGCACTATGGGCCAATCACTACCTAGGAAAGGGAAACCGAGCGGTCAACCGATGATTAAAAGAATTAGAAGCTCAAGGGGCACGCCCCCTAACCCAACCGAAGCGTCAGAGCACTAGAGGGAGACGTCCAACTTGGAAATCGCACCACTTAGCCGTGGTGAGATATTGCGAGGTAATGTGAGGGGGGTGGGTCCCAACCCAGTGGCGCAGCCCAAAGCCTCCAAGTAACTGCAACTTTTAGTTGCAGTGAAACATATGTGCTATAGCTTGCTTGTCTGGACTGGCTATAGGAAGCTTCCACGCCCACTTCATCTTGATCATCGGTTAAGGAAAGTGGGAACATAGGAACATAGCAACCGTAAGGCGCGCCGATACACCGAAAAAGAACCATCACTGTCTGTTGATAAAGTGTTAGAAGTGCATAATTAAGTTGCTTAAATGAGCGATTTATTTTATCAAATGAGAATTGAGCACTTAATTATGTATCAAATTCTAGAACTGGATGTTAAATTAATTGAAGCAAATATTTTACACATAAAGTTCTATAATTGCTTTTGAAAGAAATATACTTTTAATGTGCTGTAGGACATTTATGAAGATAATGGAAGAGTAATGTAATGGCTTATTAAAGCAAGGGGCATTCTTGGAAAAATTCAACAAATAATGTGGGGCTTTGCTTGGAGACTGGAGTGCGTGAAAAAGAGAGGTAGAACATATATCTGCTGGAAGAAAGAAGACAAAAAAATATATATATTCGCGTGCTGCTGCAGAATGTGTGGGTAGGGGCTGGCAGCAGACATTTTTTTTTTGGCTTTACTTGGTGCGGACGAAGTGTGAGGAAGGGAGGGGCACGAAATTGTTTTTTTTCTTTCTTAGTTTTGAGTTTCTTGCTGTAGGGTCTTTAGGAAGAGACGACAGCTTCCATAGGCGGCTGGTTACGTTTCTCCAAAACTTGTTTTTACGTTTCAGTTTCTTTCGGTTCAGACCTTAGGCAGCCGGTTTCATTTACTTGTTTTTAGCTTTAGTTTTTCGGACGGACGAGAGTTAATCTCCCTCTTGGTTTTCATTTTATTTCTTTTCTGGTTTCCTAGTTTTCCTTCTTGGTTCTTAGCTCTGTCGGTCTTGACTTTTATTTTCTTAGTTTTACTTTACTTAGGTTGGTCGGTTTTCGATCATTTTTATTTTAGTTTTTTTGGATTTATTGGGCGGTGGAGTCAGCGTGGTGCTGCTTGTCGGCATTGGATTATTTTTCTGCAATTTACATTTTCGTTTGGCAGTTCGGCATCTTTGTTCTTTTTCTTTCGTTTTTGGCGTCTGGAGGTTTTTGTTGGGATTTTATTTTCATTCTTTCTTGGTCAGTTTGTTCGGACGCAGAACTTACGAGTCCAGGGGTGGTGTTGTTTGTTGTGATTTGCTTCCTTTTGGTTTTCAGCTAGCAGACCAGGGGCGGTGTTGTTTGATTTTTTTTTTTTTTTTTTGGCTTCTTTACGTTTTTCATTTAGCATCTTGGAGGTGGCAGCTTCATTTTACTTTTCTTAGTTTATTTATTTATTTAGTTTGGTTTGTTTTATTTCTTTGAGCTTTGATTGTTTGAATGGCTGGATATTTCATAGACTATTTATTTTACATTCTAAGGTTTATTCGTTAGTATTTTCTTAGTTTTTGTTATGGCTTTACTTAGATTAATTTTTATTGCTAGAAATATCATGTGTAGCTAATTACTAAAACTTGGGTTGTGGAATGAGACTTAATTTATTTTAGGTTCTAGTTTAATGCAATATTTTGTGGTTGAATGTTGATTTCACTAAGTTACTAGTTAGATTTAAATTGAAAATAGATTGCGGCTCTTGTTCTTGATTTGTTGTTGACGTAAGACACAACAAAAGCTTGAAATTATTAAGGCTTCTCTCGATTGATTGTAAATGTGCGTTTGGCTAGTAAAGTAGAGAATTCCTTTGGGAAATATTGCAAAACTTGAGCTTAACTTTTTATCTTCCGATTATCAATGCCTTGATTGGATTGTTAATCAAAAAAGTTATCTAGAATCCAAAATAAAGAGAGTCTCAAACCCAACCCAAGTGTTTGTTAGTTTGCCTTTTTAATTAGAAACTCTAATTTTAACTTTGATTAAATTTTTGCGGGAATTAAATTCATACATTGTTTTTCTTACTTCATCTTCAATTTCTTTTACATTGCATTTTATTTTATTTTCATCTCTCATAGTCGACACATTCGTTACAAAAAATCTCACATACGCTTTGATAACCCTTTGTCCCTGTGGAATACGATCCTGAACTTATCCTTGATACAACTTGACACTTCTACACTTAGAAGCACATTCGAGACCGAGTCATCTGTGGTAGCGCGTGTGGGTCACGCGCCACACTAGGAAGGGAGCCAGTGGTTGGACCTGAGTGGTCCAAGGCCACTGATCTTAGTGAAGCCGGGCATGACACCGATAGAAGCTTGCTGGCACTGAGGCATGTGAAGTTCACGTGCGATATAAGCCTTGCGTGGGACTCACGCCACACTCTTTCAGGAAGAATTCTTCTATCGTCTGACAGATCGGTGGCTGTAGACTCTGTTGGCATGGCGCGTGGTGGTCGGAACGGTCTGGTAGGTAGTAGATCGGCGCATCTTTGTGAGCAG
This sequence comes from Carya cathayensis, assembly GCA_011037825.1. NCBI lineage: Eukaryota > Viridiplantae > Streptophyta > Magnoliopsida > Fagales > Juglandaceae > Carya > Carya cathayensis. The sequence continues at coordinate 476,958 of QGSO01000366.1, forward strand.
CGTGGAGTTGAAGCTCCAACCCCCCCCCTGGGCGGAGACAAGGAAGGGATCTTGATGCTGACATTATTTGGAAAGAAAGCACCGGAGAGAAAAAGTTAGCAAAGATGTATATCCTCTTGATCTTAATTAGAGTTTTCATTGATTTACACATAGTTCTCTCAATTTTTAGGATTTATAAAACTAATTCACTACAAGAGAAATGATTTTTTGAGACAAAAAATTTTGTCTCAAAAAATGGGAATTTCGTCCCAAAAAGTTTTGGGAGATGAAAAATTTTTGTCTGTATTTTGTCTCAAAAAGACTGTCTCAGAAAGCTTTCAGAGACGAAACAAAAAGTATTTTTAGGGACGAAATTGGGCGGAACCAGTCAAAACCGTTCGAACGGAAAAAACTTTCTGAGACAAATAATTTTCATCTTAGAGTCAAGTTCGAATGAAAAAAATTTTGTTCGAACAATAGTAAATGTTAATTCGAACCAATAACCATATCTGACCAAGTCCGTTCGAACAAACAAGTTGGTAAGTGACTTTAGTTCGAAGAAAAATATTAACTGGTTGAACAAACAATTTATTTATGGAAATCTTCTGTTCAAACAGAGTTTTAAAAATGAATTTATTCGAATGAGTATTTAATTGTTCGAACGAACGCATGGATTATATTTCCCAGTAAGTTCGAATGGGTATTTTTTAGTTCGAATGGATATGTTTTTGTTCGAATGTATGCATAAATGGTAATTTACCATTCGAACGGCATTGATCAAACAAAATGAAATTGATACTAATACAAATTGTAATTTATATACATCAAATTGTAATCTATATACATCAATTGTTCAAATGTTTACAAACATCATAAATATTAAAGGCAATTAAAAAAACCAAATGAATTATGATTGTGGTGGTAGTGGTGGTATAGGGTTTTGGGACATCATTGATTGAAATTGTTCAAACATTTTTTGATTATTTAATTGTAGCCTCTTTTCTAATCTTGCTTCTAAATCTGCTGCTTGATCTAATCGGGTCAGCAACTCTTTTTCCTTCGATCTCAATCGTTCTATCTCAAGTGCAGCTTCCTCTAATTTTTTAGTCTTGTTGTCATTCGATCTGACTTTAGAAGAGGATGAAGATGTTGAGGATGCACTACAACAAAAAAATAGATTTAGGGACGATTTTGCTTAGGGACGAATTGGAAATCGTCCCAAAAAGTGAGATTTTGGAACGAAATTCAAATTTCATTCCAAATAAATGACGGAATGGTCAGACTGTTTGAACGCTATTCTTAGGGATGAAATTTTTTGTCCCAAATAAGTTAACCATTCAATCGTTACTGATTAACCATTTGAATGTTTAATTTTTACCGTTTGAACGTAATATTGGCGCGATAGGTAAAAAAATTTTGTAGGGAAATTGATAAACCGTTCGAACGGTAAATTATAACCGTTCGAATGATGCATATGCACCGTTCAAATGTTATTTGAAGGGGTCGAATGGTGACAAGGGTTTTAATTTTATAAGTTTTTTGCCAAATTATATTTAGATTAACTAGTAATTATAAGAAATTGGTTAATTAAATAAAAGGAATAATCTAAATTAATAATTAGTTTAGAAAATATAAAACAATACTATTTCATACTTAAATACTGAATTTACAAAACACAAAATGTTATCCATACAAGAAACAGTAAATAAATAAATAAAAGATATCAGAAAGTAATTAAGACCCCAAGTCTTTGCACACTTCCTCGACCGCAACTATACGTTCCTCTATTTGTGTCAGTCGAGTACTGATGGTGACCTAAGTCGCAGACATGGCAGGAAACTTTGTATGAAGCTCAGACACAGCAGAATGGATCTCCATACGCACTGTATCGATCACTGCTGATATCTGTTCGCTGATCGCTGCACGCACTATCTCAGCCATCTCCTCACGAGTAACATTGCTTACTGATGCCTCGGCCCGTGTAGATGTCTCAGCAGCTGCAGCTGATACTCCATGATCTCCCGGCTGTGCATCTCTGTGAGGATCAACTGGTTCTGGAACCTGTCCACGAAAATGCAGTCTCGAGTGTCCCGTGCTGCATGAGAGGGTGATGCTGTTTATCGGTCCCATCGGCTCCCGTTTACGCTCGGCAACATCAGGCACAACACCAGCACATAGTAGATATCGGGTGATTATGACTCCGAATGGCAGTATATCCATCGAAATGTACCGAGACTCTGATCGAATCCTATCGAATATATACCCCACCAAGGCGATAGGAATCCCACGAGCAACCCGTATCATAAATTTCATCCGATCAATGCCAACTTCTGTCTTGTGCTGCCGAGGGTCAATGTTATTGGCAATTGTCAAATTTAATATCTTAAAGAAAGAAGATAAATCTGCCTGTTTGATGCTCTTCGTCCCGTCATACGGTGGAGCATCTGGACCGACAACCAAATCCCTCACCTCGTGATCAGCAAGGGTATCGAGCTCATCAGTATAAACTGATGCCTCCTCCTCAGCTGTCTCCGCCTCAACTGAAGGATCAGACGCTCTAGGCACCACATTCGGATATGCATTTGGCAGCCTAGGAATACCGAGATGCTCAGCAAGTTCATCCTGTGAAAATATAACGGGTACTCCTCGGACAGTGATCCTGTAGGCCCCAGAATCATCTGCGCTGGCACTGCTGAGTTCTCTATAGAACTCAGCAACAATGTCAATGTAGTAGACTGGCTCCCATGCTTCCTCCCGCTCATCCAAGATAGGTCCCCAACCACGATCACTGAAGACTGAGGGCAATGAATGACCCTCCCAGAGAAGACTCTGGAAATCAGAAATCTTCACTGGTCGCTCCAGTGAAACTGTCCTCTCCCGAACTGGACCACTACTACTCTCACCAAGATTACGTCGCTTACGTCCCGGCCTAGAAGTAGACATTATAATCAACCTTGTTGAGGCAAAAATGAGTTGATTGGCATATTCTTGTGAAAACATGTGTAAAATAGTGTTGTAACAAGTGTTGAAGCGAAGAGGATTGAAATGTGATGATCAATGGTCAAAACAGGTGTCACCGCTCGACTCTCGCTCGACAGGGCGCTCGAGCGAACTCAAGCAGATTGGACCGCTCGACTCTCGCTCGACACATGGCTCGAGCGAACTCAAGCAGATTGTACCGCTCGACTCTCGCTCGACACATGGCTCGAGCGAACTCAAGCAGATTTCACCGCTCGACTCTCGCTCGACACATGGCTCAAGTGAACTCAAGCAGATTGGACCGCTCGACCCTCGCTCGACACTTGGCTCGAGCGAACTTAGACAGATTTCGGCGCTCGACCTTCGCTCGACACTCCGCTCGAGCGAATGTTCCAGATGACTTAAAACCTAGGGTTTTAATGCGCCTCATTTGAGTGGTACTATAAATAGAACAGCTTTTCTGCTGTTCTAGGGTGGAGAATCAGAGCAAAAACCCTAAGGGCCTCCAAGAACATTTAGAGCAATCTCTCCCCCACTTGATTGATTCTCTCTTGGATAAACACATCTCCACCACACTACATTCAACATCAAACTTCAGTTGAGTCCATTGGAGTGGACAAGTTCGTTGGCCGGAAGAGTCCGGAGCTGCTGGTGATGCAGAGATCGAGAGGTTCTCGTGGGAAGCTATAGAAAGGTCGGAGTTCCGACACTACATGCGTGTAGAGATCGAGTGGGTCGCTCGTGGTGTTGCAAGCCAAGTTTAGCTACTACAAAGGTTTTGTGAGTGTCTCTAAATTGGTTGTAACAAACTAAATTTTCTATAGTGGATTTGAGGTGGTGTCTTACACCCGGAGTGGTTTTAGATTTTGAAGACGTTCTTCAAATGAGTTTCCACTCCGTGAACAAAATCTTGTGTTGATTATTTATGTTGTTTACTGCTTTGATTAATTGTTGTTTAACTATCTTTTTAAAAAGACCATAAAAATCGGATTACACCTATTCACCCCCCCTCTAGGTGAAGTGTTGTGTAGAACCACTGCTTTTTCAATTGGTATCAGAGCGGGTTCACTCCGCTAGGATTCAGTTCCTGAGTGTGATCCTGCCGTAGTGGTTTTAAATGGATAGGTCTCAATCACTTACATCTCCACCATATTTTGATGGAAACAACTATGCTTATTGGAAAGTTCGAATGAGAGCTTTCTTGAAATCTGTTGATGAACGAGTATGGTTTTCCGTAACAAATGGTTGGACGGAACCAAAAGTTATTGTTGATGGAGTTCAAACTCCCAAAAGTGTGGAAAATTATTCCAGAGATGAAATAAGTGAATGTGGCTGGAATAGCAAAGGACTGAATGCAATCTTCATGGCTGTGTCCCAGGAAGAGTTTAAACGAATATCAATGTGCCAAAATTGCAAAGAAGCTTGGGATATTCTTGAGATCACTCATGAAGGTACCAAGGCTGTAAAGAACTCTAAGCTTCAAATGTTGACCACTAGCTTTGAAGAATTAAGGATGAAGGATGATGAAACATTTGATGCTTTCTATGCCAAGTTAAATGATATCGTCAACTCTCGATTTAATCTAGGGGATAGAATTCCTGAGAATAGAGTTGTGAGAAAAGTTCTCAGATCTCTTCCTGAGAGATTTCGTCCTAAGGTCACAGCTATTGAAGAAAGCAAGGACGTGGACGCTATGAGAATAGAAGAGTTGGTGGGCTCTCTCCAAACATATGAACATACTCTTCCAGTAGACAAGAAGCACAAGTCCATAGCTCTCAATACTGTTAGAGAGGAGTCAGATGAGTCATCTGATGATTTGGCTATGGATGACAAAGAATTAGCATTCTATGCTAAGAAATTCAGGAAAATGTTTGTGGCTAGAAATAAGAAGAATCAGAGTTTTGAAAAGAAAAAGTTTGAAAAATACAACAGAGGCTCGAGTTCAGGGAACAAGGATAGAAACTCTGAGAAGCACACTAGAACAAATAGAGACAAGGGTCAGTCTAGTGTGCAGTGTCATGAATGCCATGGTTTTGGACACATTCGGCTGGAATGTGCAAACTACAAGAAGGCAAAAGAAAGGGCAAAACTGGCATCCCTAAGTGAGAGCGAGTCGGAGTCAAGTGATTCCTCAGGAAACTCTTCTCCAAAAAGAAATCTGAATTACATGGCATTCACTGTTTCGGTAGATAGCAAAAGTCAACACAGTGAAAACGTGTCGGATGAGGAGAACTTGTCTGAAAATGAATCTGAGTATGAAGAAGAGCTGCAAGAAGTATATGAGAAACTATACAAGGACTGTGTCAAACTGAGGAAACTCAACAAAGTTCACATTCAAGAGATAGACCTCATCAAACAAGAAAATGAAGAGCTTCAAGGGAAATTAACTGAAGCCATTGCTCTAGCTGATCAGTTTAAAATGAAGAATGTGAGTTTGGAAGATGAGTTAAAAGCTCAAGAAAGTGAGATAACTTTGCTGAAGGAAAAACTGAAATCCTTCTCCAATGGGAAGCAAAAATTGGATGAAATCCTAAGCTTTGGAAAGCTTCCGAGTGACAAGAGTGGATTAGGATATGATCCAATAAAATCTGAGGTTGCAACTAGCTCAAAGGTCTCCCACAAAAAGGAAAAGAAAACTGTGTTTGTTCGTGAATCAATCGTCAATGGGAAGACTCACCCATCTGAAAATGGCAAGAAATCCTCAAATATCCAAATGGGTGCTGTGTCTCACGTGAAACCAAGAGCTAGAAGTCCTATTTGTCACCACTGTGGTAAAATAGGTCATGTTGCAACGGATTGTTTTAAGCTGAAAAGATTCATCAAGTATGAGAATATCTCATCGTTCAGGAGACAAAGAGACAGCAAAGAAAACCGGGTGTGTCATAATTGTGGTAGGGCTGGTCACATCCGACCAAATTGCTATGAGCTTAAGAAGAATCCCATGAGAAATGGAGATAGACAGCCAAAAAGAGGGCATCTGAATCTTTGGAGTCAAGTCATGGCCTTGACTAGGCAAAATGAGATGCTAAATGTCAAGCTAGACCAACTGTCAACTACCAAAAAGGGTGGTTTTCCAAAAGTTAGAAAGATGTGGGTCAGAACTGGAGAAAGAAACACATGTCATGTGGCACACATTGCTCTAAAGGCTAGAGACACCTATGTGTGGTATCTTGATAGTGGATGTTCACGTCACATGTCAGGTGATAGAAGCCTATTCAAAGCTGTTGAGGAGTACAAGTGTGGAACAGTAACTTTTGGAGATGGTGGAAAAGCTGAGATAATTGGAAAGGGTGAAATTGAAATACCTGGACTACCCATCTTGAAAGAAGTGCTGTTTGTTGATGGATTAAAAGCAAATCTTCTCAGTATAAGTCAAATGTGTGATAATGGTGCTGAAGTTCGTTTCTCAAAAGAAATATGCATTGTTTCAGATAAGGATGGAAATTGTATGATGCAGGGAACAAGGACGTCTGACAATTGTTATGGCATCAGTCCTAGTCTTCAGCATAGTTGCAATAGTGCTAAGAGTGATGCTACAGACTTGTGGCACCAAAGACTTGGACATGTGAATCATAAAAATCTGTCCAAAATTGCCAGGAAAGAGATGGTGATAGGAATGCCTGAGCTGGGTAAAGTGAAGACTCCGGTGTGTGGGTCATGTCAATTGGGAAAACAAGTTAGAACAGCTCACAAGAAAACAACGGCTATCCTAACTGAACAACCATTGGAGTTATTGCACATTGACCTTATGGGACCGTCTAGGACTGAAAGCCTGGGAGGAAAGAAATACATTCTGGTAATGGTGGATGACTTTACCAGATATTCATGGGTAGAATTTCTGAGAGAAAAAGCTGAAGCTCCTAATGTGATTAGAACCTTGTGCAAGAAACTTCAGAATGAGCAAGGAAAGGGGATAGTCAGAATTAGGAGTGATCATGGAAGAGAGTTTGACAATTCAAATCTTGAGAGTTTCTGTGATGAAGAGGGCATTAGTCAAGAATTTTCTGCCCCTATCACCCCACAGCAAAATGGAGTGGTCGAAAGAAAGAATAGAGTTATTCAAGAAATGGCTCGAGTCATGTTACACAGTAAGACTCTTCCTGCCCATTTTTGGGGAGAAGCTGTAAACACAGCATGTCATATTGTGAACAGAGTCTATCCAAGACCAAGCACTTCCAAAACACCATATGAACTGTGGAAAGGAAAGAGACCAAATGTGAAGTATTTCAGGGTGTTCGGAAGCAAATGCTACATTCTGAGAGATAGGGAAAACTTGGCTAAGTTTGACCCTAAGAGTGATGAAGGGATCTTTCTTGGATACTCTAGGAATAGTCGTGCCTATAGATGTTACAATCTGCGCACTGGAACTATAATAGAGTCCATAAATGTGATAGTGAATGATGCTCCAAGAGAAGAATTGAATAAGGATGAGCCATCTCATTCAACAAGTGAAACTGAAAGAAAAGATTCTGATGGTTTACAAGAAAACTTGGAGTTCTTTTCAAATGAAAAAGTGAGTAGTCAAAAAGAGCCTTCTTCAAGAGTAAAGTTGAATCATCCCCAAGAAAACATTATTGGAAACATAGACGAAGGGATGAGACTAAGAAGGAAAGTGATAAGTCAACTGGCTCACTCCAGCTACATCTCACAAATTGAACCAAAAAGGGTTGAAGAAGCCTTGGATGACGAGAATTGGTTGGATGCAATGCATGATGAGATAAATCAGTTTGTGAGAAACGATGTGTGGTACTTGGTGCCGAGACCAGAAAGTCACAATGTGGTAGGCACAAAATGGATCTTTAAGAATAAGTCTGATGAGAATGGAACAATCGTGCGAAATAAAGCAAGATTAGTTGCTCAAGGGTATGCCCAAATGGAAGGTATAGACTTTGATGAGACTTTTGCTCCGGTTGCTAGACTTGAATCAATTCGGATACTATTAAGCATTGCTTGCCACATGTGTTTCAAGCTCTATCAAATGGATGTCAAGAGTGCTTTTCTTAATGGAATTCTCCAAGAAGAAGTGTATGTCGAGCAACCAAAGGGTTTCAAGGATCCAAAATATCCTAATCATGTCTACAGGTTGAAGAAAGCCCTCTATGGTCTGAAACAGGCTCCCAGAGCTTGGTATGAAAGACTAACTTCCTATCTGGAAAACCGTAAGTTTCTGAGAGGAAATGTTGACAGGACCCTGTTCATTAGAAAAGCTGGAGAAGACATAACAGTTGCCCAAATCTATGTGGATGACATTGTATTTGGATCTTCCATTAACTCTCTGGCTCTTGAGTTTGCTAATGAAATGAAAAATGAATTTGAGATGAGCATGGTAGGTGAACTAACTTTTTTCTTGGGACTCCAGGTAAAACAGTTGAATGATGGGTTGTTCATCTCTCAATCCAAATATGCAAAGGATCTTATAAAAAAATTTGGATTAGATGGCACAAGCCATGCTAGAACTCCCATGAGCACTAGTGTTAAGCTTAGCGCTGATCTGTCAGGCAAGAATGTTGAACAATCCTTGTATAGGAGCATGATTGGGAGTTTGTTGTATCTCACTGCAAGTAGACCAGACATTGCCTTTAGTGTTGGGGTGTGCGCAAGATTTCAGGCCAATCCGAAAGAATCACATTTGGTAGCTGTCAAACGCATACTTCGTTATGTGAATGAGACAGTTAACTATGGGATTTGGTATTCTCGAGACTCTAATACAGAACTTGCAGGGTATTCTGATGCTGATTGGGCAGGTAATGCAGATGATAGGAAAAGCACCTCTGGTGGGTGTTTCTATGTTGGGACAAACCTGGTAGCCTGGATGAGTAAGAAGCAAAACTCGATTTCCATGTCCACGGCTGAGGCTGAATATATTGCTGCAGGAAGTTGTTGCACGCAATTGTTGTGGATGAAGCAAATGCTATGTGACTATGGCATTGACCAAGGTGTGATGAGCGTCTTTTGTGACAATACCAGTGCTATAAACATTTCAAAAAATCCTGTTCAACATTCTAGGACTAAGCACATTGACATTAGACATCATCTTATTCGGGAGCTTGTGGAAACACAGGTTGTGACTCTTGAGTATGTTCCCACTGAACATCAACTAGCCGACCTTTTTACAAAACCCTTGGATGGGCTTCGGTTTGAACTGCTTAGAAAGGCTATTGGTGTATGTGCTTTGACATGAGCACTGAAACATGCATTGCATGAAGTACATACATACATGCATTTTTTTTTTTTTTTTTTTGGTGTTGGTGTTTATTTTGTGTTTGTTAGTTGTCTAGTTTCCTTGCTGCTGTTTGCTGTCCGTACATGCACTTCATGATTGTGCTATATAATGGTGGGGTTGTTAATTGTAAAATCTAAGGACATGCATCTTTTGAGATTTGTATCATATACTTATGGTTCACAAAGGTTTGAAACATGAGTATTTTGTGTAATTTATGACTTGCATCACACACTTCACTCCTGGCTCAGTTAATTGACATTTCGCCACTTGTGAGTATTGGGGAGGCAATCAAAGGTGGTAGGAAGCTCTACTTGCACACAGAATTGACCACGGGCTAGATGACCTCATCATGATTCTCTTGTGCAAAAATATGGCACATCAAAAGGAAAAGAAAAAGTGATGTTGGTAAAATAAAAAAAAAAAAAAAAAAAAAAAAAAAGGAGGTGAAAAACAGAATATGCTGAAACAAGTATTCAAACAGAAGGATTTAGGTCCTAGCAGCATTGGGTTTGACTTTTTGTGTCTTGGAAGAGCTTCCCAAGCATTTATGATTTCTTGTTCAGCCCAACCCCGCTCACGCTTATCGGTTGAAATTTCTTGATTGAGCAAGGACCGGTTAAACACGCATGTCGACATTACTTGAGATACTTTGTTTTTACCTGCGTGTTTTGTGAGAATATGATGCTTCTCTGCATTTGATATGTATTCTTGGGTTGAAAATTGACTTCCCTAGTGTTTGTCAAAGTCATGTGAGTCTTGTGAGTGGTGTGTGTTTCAAAACTGGGCAAAATTGCAAAATCTGGAGGTCTCGCTCGACACTCCGCTCGACTCCGCTCGAGCGAACTTCGCTCGACAGTTCGCTCGAGGGTTTAAGTTCGCTCGAGCGAATAACTGGTATAAAGCCAGCGCCGCTCGAGCTACACGCACAGTTTTCTTCTCCCAAGCTATTTTCGTGCGATTTTCTCTCATTCACTCAAATCTCCTCGGTTTCAACTCATTTTCTCTTCCGAAATCATTCCAATACAAGGTAAAATCATTTCTCTTGAATTTTATTTCGGATTCTTGCATTTTTTTTTGTTTTTCTTGCTCATTTTTTGTGGGTTTCGGATTGCTCCCTTTGGAGTGAAACCCTTGAAAAATTTCTTGTATTTTGGGTTGGTTGAAACTCCTATGGAGTTGTTGTGGTTATTTGGATGTATTTAGGAGGTTTTTGAACCTCCCATGGAGTGTTGGTCGATTTTCTCACTTGGATGCACTCCAAGTGTTTGTTGAAATGCCTAAATGAGTTTTGTTTAATCATTTTCATCATGCATTGGCATAGAATTGTTCATATACCCATTTCATGCATATCCTAGTGTTGGGTAGTCATTTGACTTGGAATTGCATTGGGTTTGAAGGGTTTTTGGTTAGAAAGGGCATTGGGTCACTTGAATTAAATTTGCAATTGGGTTGAGGTTTATCTTGGTCGGCATGATTGGCTTTGTCGTGTTAGCATGTTCATGATCATGGTTGATTGGCATTGTTTGTTTGTCATGGTCGGCATGATTGGCATTGTCATGTTAGGATGTCCATCACATGATTAGTTGGTGAGTTTTATCATTCTCATGCATTTGGCATTTTAGACATGCATCCATCAAGGAGTCACATCACCTTTAGCCTTGTCTAACGTCTCTGACTTTATCTACAGCTAAAAGCCATGTCGTCTCGACGTGTCCGTCCTCGCACCAACCCTTCTGCACCCGCTCACGCTCAATTCCATAGTGCACAAGCTCAGGAGCTGTACACTCAGAATTTTTCTCAACGTACACCCATTGTTGAGCGTGATGTCTCCCTCGGTGAGCTCTCTGAGACCATAATCCCTCATATATTTGAGTCTCGCCAGTGGCAGGCTTTGACCACTGGTCATCCCACTCCTTCTGTGGAGATGGTTCGGGAGTTTTACTCCAACATACGGGGTATTTCCATTGATGACTCCTTTGACGTGAGTCTCCGGAACATTACCTTCCGGGTGACTCCGGGCATGATAGCACACTTGCTGAATGCCCCTCGTGTGCCTTACCCTGACTATCCCTATACACGGATGCCTCATCCTACTTCACAAGCTATTGCTAGCTGTCTCTGTGGTGGGATCAGTAATTGGGAAGGGAGGAGCCCTCTCCAAACCATTCTTTTTACGCCTGATAACCTCATTCTGAGTAGGATTGTTCTTACAAATTTATATCCTACGGGTCATCAGAGTGACGTGGGTCTTGACCGCGCCATTCTTCTTTATGCCTTGATCAATGATGTCCCTCTTGATCTAGGGGCTCTTCTGTGTCGGGTCATAATTGAGGCATTTCAGTCCTCCAAGAAACGGACTGGTTTGCCGTTCGCTTGTCTCATCACCCGTATAGCCCTCTCTCAGTCTGTTGCCTTTCTCCCTCAAGAGCCTAGGATAGCACTTAAGGCTCCCATTGGTCGTAGGACGGTGCAGCTTAGTCGTGCTCACACCACTCCGCACCCTATCCGTGTTGAGCATCCTCCCGCACCTTCCTCTCAGCCTTCGAGCTCTCGGCCTTCCAGCTCTCAGCCATCCAGCTCTCGGCCATCTACTTCTCAGCCGTCTGGCTCGGCCCCATCTCCTTCGGCACCCGGCTCGACCGAGCCTAGTCTTCAGCAGGTTCTTGAGTATTTAGCCCGCCTTGATGCTCGGTTGGATACTTTCGATGCCCGGTTTGATACGTTGGATGCTCGGTTTGACAGCCTGCAGCAGCATGTGACCCAACGTTTCCATGACATTGAAGAGCTTCTTAACGAAGACGATGAAGATGGTGGCAGTAATGCAGATGATTGAGACCATTTGTCAGCCTGTGACAAAAAGGGGGAGTACTGATTAAGGGGGAGTTTTGATTTTTTTTTTATACTAACTCAGGGGGAGTGTTAGTTGGTAGCAACACTTGTGTTTTGGGAACAGCAGCTAGTTTTTGGTTTTTATCTTTTGATTTTATATCTCTTGTTTACTGCTGCTGTGTGACTAATTGTTCTTGAACTCTTTTACTGATTAATTGTTTAATGAAATATTTTGTTTCTAAAGCCTGTACGTGTCATATCTATTCATGAATTGTAGTTTGTGATTTGCAAACAATTCTTTGTGCGATATGTTTAACCGTTTGCTAAGGTTGTGCAGAAATATTTCATTGTGTTCAAGAATCTGAATCTAGTGATGGGTGTGCTAGGATTAGGTCATATGTATAGGTTAGAGGTTTTGTCACAGAAATGCCAAAGGGGGAGATTGTTGAGGCAAAAATGAGTTGATTGGCATATTCTTGTGAAAACCTGTGTAAAATAGTGTTGTAACAAGTGTTGAAGCGAAGAGGATTGAAATGTGATGATCAATGGTCAAAACAGGTGTCACCGCTCGACTCTCGCTCGACAGGGCGCTCGAGCGAACTCAAGCAGATTGGACCGCTCGACTCTCGCTCGACACATGGCTCGAGCGAACTCAAGCAGATTGTACCGCTCGACTCTCGCTCGACACATGGCTCGAGCGAACTCAAGCAGATTGCACCGCTCGACTCTCGCTCGACACATGGCTCAAGCGAACTCAAGCAGATTGGACCGCTCGACCCTCGCTCGACACTTGGCTCGAGCGAACTTAGACAGATTTCGGTGCTCGACCTTCGCTCGACACTCCGCTCGAGCGAACTTAGACAGATTTCGGCGCTCGACCTTCGCTCGACACTCCGCTCGAGCGAATGTTCCAGATGACTTAAAACCTAGGGTTTTAATGCGCCTCATTTGAGTGGTACTATAAATAGAACAGCTTTTCTGCTGTTCTAGGGTGGAGAATCAGAGCAAAAACCCTAAGGGCCTCCAAGAACATTTAGAGCAATCTCTCCCCCACTTGATTGATTCTCTCTTGGATAAACACATCTCCACCACACTACATTCAACATCAAACTTCAGTTGAGTCCATTGGAGTGGACAAGTTCGTTGGCCGGAAGAGTCCGGAGCTGCTGGTGATGCAGAGATCGAGAGGTTCTCGTGGGAAGCTATAGAAAGGTCGGAGTTCCGACACTACATGCGTGTAGAGATCGAGTGGGTCGCTCGTGGTGTTGCAAGCCAAGTTTAGCTACTACAAAGGTTTTGTGAGTGTCTCTAAATTGGTTGTAACAAACTAAATTTTCTATAGTGGATTTGAGGTGGTGTCTTACACCCGGAGTGGTTTTAGATTTTGAAGACGTTCTTCAAATGAGTTTCCACTCCGTGAACAAAATCTTGTGTTGATTATTTATGTTGTTTACTGGTTTGATTAATTGTTGTTTAACTATCTTTTTAAAAAAGACCATAAAAATCGGATTACACCTATTCACCCCCCGTCTAGGTGAAGTGTTGTGTAGAACCACTGCTTTTTCAAACCTGAAATTTATAATTAAAAATTAGATATATAACATTAACAATAAAAATACAATAAAGAACTATTTACAGTAGTTTCAAACGAATAACAATTTAATAACATTTGATATTGTGAACAACATCATTTTTAATAAATATATATCTCTCAATATCAATATTAATTAGATAAATATTAATAGAAATATAATATTAAAAAAAGACTTGTGGTAATGGATCTATAATATTGATGTATTGGAACTATAATATTGATGGAATTCTTTTCTAATTTAACGTTCGAACGCTTAACGTAACGGTCGAACGGTCGGGCTAACTGACCGTTCGACCGTATGAAACAACGTTCGAACGTTGAGTGTAACGATCGAACGGTAACAGGCCGACCGTTCGACCGTTACACTCAACGTTCGACCGGTTAATTAATAACATTCGAACCCTATTCATAGCGTTCGAACGATATTCGTGTCGATCGGTATTCCAGGCTGAGTCGACTCGGCCATTGAAATCCATGGAATCCTTCGAGTCCATGGATTTTACACCAAAATAAATGCAATAGAAACCTAAATAAACGTTCCTAACATGGATTTAAGCAAATCTACCGATTATTGATGTATAAATCGGTTTATCCTAACTTAAACAAATAATCTATCAAAAACCTAAATCTAAACTGTAAAATGCTTTAAAAAAGAAAAATACCGGTAGTTAGAGGATGAGGCTTTGAGTGGGCACTGTTGACAGTGGCGAAGACGGCGTTGAACAGCGGAGATGGACGGTTAATGGTTTAGAACGGAGCAAATGCACACGTAAAGCTTCGGTGAAAATGACATCTGCGGCACCTTATATATGCAGTACCGTTCTAACGGTAAGTTAATATCGTTCGAACGTATTAATTGAAAATGGATTCCTTCCCTAATTAATTCTACTATATATAATAAATGTTATTTAAATGCAATATTCGGTATTACAATATTAATTCAATTATAATATATTTTAATATTAAATATAATAAATGCAATATATTTAATGCACTTATATATTATTAAACACTATATATTATATTTATCATTTTTGATATATATAGTATATATTATATTATATTTAATTAAAATATATTATACTATTGAATATTATATAGTATACAGTATAAGTTATATTATATTGTATAATATAATATAGACTACTATATACATGACACTATGTTCATAGTATTATATAACATATATATATGTGATATTAACTAATACATATATATATTTAATAGTATATGTATTAGATGACTTGTTTAGTATATTTGCCATATTATATTGCAGTTATAGGCTAATTAGACGACACTCTCTATATGCTCAATTTTAGCTTTTGTATTTAAGTTATACACTCTAATTGCTAGTAGTATAGATGACACTATATATAATAGTATATATATCCTATTATTATATTATATTATAATAATAATCTAATATTTTAACACTATATATGCATGTGATACATATAACCCTATGCTATGATACCATATATATATTATATATAAGTTAATATATGTACTTGACTATAATACTAGATGTAGTAAGATATTTTATACTATATATGTTACTAAACTATATAATATATGCTTGATTATATATTATATAGTTATATTACTATGTCTCTAAACTATAGTATATTTACAGCTTAGTATATTTAAAGGTGTAGTGCAAAAAAAATACAATGAGCAACATTTTAATAAAACGTTCGAACGCTTTAAAATAACCGTTCAAACATATATGTAAACGGAAGCAACGTTTGAACGTATATTTTCACGTTCGAACGTTAAATTAGCGGGGGAAAATTTTCCCACTAGTCTATTTGACGTTCGAACGTTTAATAAATAACCATTCGAACGTCAATATTTTACATTTACACGACAAAACCTCACAATCTCGCGCTCGTCCCAGTTGTCTTCCACCACTCCCACAGCCATTTTCTTCCAACCAACGCCATTATTTCTCAATCCAGCCCCCAAATATTACTAACTTTCATCAATCTCTTATATTTTCGGATTAGGAGGTTATTTTTACCGTTTGGTGAAGAGTATTTTCGTTTTGGGCATTGGGTACCGGTGGATTTTCCCGTTTATCTCTCCAAATCAGGTATTCTCCTTATATATATTCTCATTTTAGTTTAAATATAAGTGTTTTCGTTTGCTATATTGAGTTTGTCATATAGTTTGCTGTCGTTTGATGTAATGAGTTGGTAAATGTTGAGATTTTCGGAGGTTGAAGACAATTGTAATCTGGAATTAAACCGTTCGAACGATATTCATGTATCGTTCGAACGTATGCGCCTTAGATCAAATGGTGACTAACACCGTTTGAACGTTATGTTGGTCAGTGTTAAAATAATTAATATTTTAATGCAGGAATTGAATTTTAAATAAAATATTTATAATCTACATTTAATAATACTTAAATACTTAAAAGTTAAAAGTAATCAAATGAATTTGAATTAAATTACAAATCATCTAAATTTAATAATACTTAAATACTTAATAGTTAAATTATTCAAATGAATTTTAATAAAAATACAAATAGTTAAGATTTAATAATACTTAAATATTTAATAGTTGAATTATTCAACTATAGGTTAATACAAATAGTTCATATTTAATAATACATAAATACTTAATCTTTGAATTAATAAAATGAATTTTAAATAAAATACAAATAATCTAGATTTAATAATACTTAAATACTTAAAAGTTAAAATTAATCAAATGAATTTGAATTGAATATAAATTCCGAATTATAATTAATAAAATGAATGTTAATTAAAATACAAATAGTTATAATTATTAACTAGAATGTTAATTATAATACAAATAGTTATAATTAATAAAATATTTTGAAAGATATAAAACAACTATCTAAATATTTAATAATACAAATATTTAATTAGCATATCTTGCATTGTTTGTTTGATACATGTTAAATATTGGCATATCTTGTATTGCTTGTTCTTCAAAATTAGCCTTAGACCCGTTCAAGAGTTATCAATCCGCCTGAATTGAAAGATTGATAACTCTTGAATTGTCCAGAGTGGACAGTTTGGAATTGTAAGATCATTCTCGTTGAATTGGACTAAGAAGAGTATATTTTTCGATCTCCCATACTGGTCAAAATTAAAATTACGGCATAGTCTTGATGTTATGCATATTGAGAAAAATATATGCGAATCCATATTGGGAACATTGATGTCAATTGAAGGAAAAAAGAAGGATACATTAAACTCAAGAAATGATTTGAAGCGGTTGGGAATAAGACCGGAAATGCAATTGCAAGAAAATGGTTCGTCCGTTTACATGCCGATTGGATGGTATACATTGTCAAGGAATGAAAGGGCTACATTTTGTGAGTGGATAATGAAAATTAAATTACCGGACGATTATGCATCGAATTTGACAAGGTGTGTGCGAACAAATGACTGGAAAATAACTGGATTAAAAAGTCATGATTGTCATGTCCTTTTACAGTGTATCTTGCCTATTGGTATCCGTGGGTACTTGACAAGAGACGTGCGCGTGGCTTTGATTGAGTTGAGTTTATTTTTCAAGGATTTATGTACTAGGACATTAAATGTAGAAGCTTTGGATCGAATGGAACGGGAAATTGCCATAATCTTGTGTAAGCTAGAAAGTATTTATCCACCGTCATTCTTCGACGTCATGGTTCACCTAGCCGTCCATTTGCCACGTGAAGCTAGACTTGCAAGACCAGTTTAGTATAAATGGATGTATCCCATTGAACGATTCCTTGGGAAGTTGAAACGTACAGTTGGTAACAAGGCTCGCCCAGAAGGATCAATTGCAGAAGCATATATTGATGATGAGTGGCATACCTTCTGTTCCAAGTATTTCCAAGGAGTTGACACTAGGTTTGATCGGCCGGAAAGAAACTTTGACATTGATCGAGCAAGACAACGAAATGGGTTTTCTGTATTTTCCCAACAAGTATGTCCACTTGGTGCAATGCGTGGTTATGACTTATGTGGAAGAGAGTTTAAGAAAGTTCAGTGGTACGTGTTGAACAATTGCCCTGAGATAGAGAACCACTTGAAGTAAGTTATAATGTTTTCTTAATCTAATATTCATACATTTACTTTCACGAAAGATTACGGATATAAAAGAATCGTTATAATTATTAATTTCAGTGATCATATTAACATGCTCAAGGAATTAGGAGTAAATGATATAAATCAGAAACATGAAGAGGAGTTCCCGAGATGGTTTGAACAACGGGTAATGACATTACATATGCTTTACTCATCCAATAGTTCATTAAATATTAATTGTTTCTTATTGATATAATAGAAGTTTTACTCAATATGTAGGTTGTACAAATGCATGCAAATAATCCAAACGATATATCGGATGAACTGTATGCATTAGCGCGTGGCCCATCGAGGCACGCTACAAGATATTCTGCATGTATTTCTCGGGGAAGTAGGTATCACAAAGTGGACAGGGATTGTTATAAGAAAACACAAAATAGTGGTGTCCTAGTCGAGGGAAGTCATGATGGAGAAAATATTGATTTCTATGGAGTTATTGTTGATATAATTGGAATGAAATATTTGGGAGAACTTGCAGTGTATCTGTTTAAGTGTGATTTGTGGGATTTAAGCAATCCTCAAACTGGAGTTCGTGATGAAGAATATTGTTTGAGTATTAATACATCAAAAAAACAGTATGAAGATGATCCTTTTATTTTAACTTCTTAAGCATTTCAAGTATTCTATTTAGATGACCCGAAGTTAGGAAATCAATGGCGAGTAGTACAAAAGTATTCTCCAAGAAATATATATGATGTTATCCCTCAGGCGGAAGGGCGAGATGAAGAAGCAGATGATCCCTCTACTCAAGAAGCATACCAAGAGAGTCAACCTGTCTTTAATTTATTTTTGGATTTGAGCCAGTATGAGATGATTCCATTAAATAGAGAAGATATTGAGGCTGAAATTGTTGATGCGACAATTGAGCAAAATGTTGATTCGACTGAAATATCTACAGATGATGAGTCTGAATTGTCAAATGATACTGATACAGATAGTGATTGACAAATTATGTTTGCACAGATAGTTTTCTGAAATTATGCCTCCGAAGAGAAAGGAAGTTTGCCTCCCATCTCCACCTGTTCCTAGCTCTCCTTCAGATTCACCATTGGAGATTGACTCTATAGAACAAGGTAAAATTCTAATACTCATAAAACTTATTAATTAAAGCTATAATAGAAAATTGTTTACAATGTTATATATCTTGATGACTTCACAGTACAATCTCGTCAAGGTCAAGGCACTACTAGAGGCTTGACGTTGGAAAAATATCATAAGGTGGGTAAGATCAAAGTTAACATTTTTGATGAACATACCGGAGGCGAAGGGCAACCAGCAGCTTGGCTTGCATTGCATGTGCGTACTCTTACACGAACTTATGCACCTTTGGCAACAAGTTCATGGAAGAAAGTCCCCCAAGATGTTAAGGACCTTACCAAGAAGCGTTGTTTGGTAATGTTTAAAACATGAAATTTAATTAGTAAATTTTTTTATTTTACTTTAAAGTTAGAATATTATAAATGATAATATCTTGGTCTAAATTTTTTTCTGTAAGGATGATTTCGAATTAAATTTTGGTCAGAGAGAGGAGCGTAAAACTATGGAAGAGCTTATGAGTAATGCATTCTGCAAATATAAGGCGAGGTGTCATGAGCATTATAATAAGTTTGAGAATAGTGAAGAAGCACGCCAACATCCTCTTCAAGATGTGCAACCTTCTGATTGGGAAAAACTTTGTGACATGTTTGAGGGTCCATCATATAAGGTATAATTAATTTAATTACTTTAGTCGTCCTATTTTTAATTTTGCTTTCTAATATTTTCAATTCCTATGTAGGAGCGAAGTTCTATAAACAAAACAAATAGATCAAAATTGAAGATTACTCATCATGCAGGCTCAAGATCTTTCCACCGCCTCTCTAAGAAATTGGTATTGCTATTCTTTTATTTGTATATAGTTAACTGAATATATAAATCATAATAACTTTATATATTAACAAATCTTTATTATAGCAAGATTCAGATGCCAATTATGATCTGACAAAATTATATGCTGCATCACATACTAATCGTAATGGAGAGTGAAGTATTATAATTTGTTTTAAATAAATATATTCGAATATTTATGATGATATTAACTCTTTATCTTATGTGTAGGATAAAATGGTTGCCCTGCGTGCTGAATCTGCGTCAGATCAAAATTCCTCAAATAATGATGTTGAGATTTTTACACAAGTTCTGGGTGAACGTTCAGGATATTTGAGGGGTTTGGGTCGCTGTGTAAAACCTTCTCCCTCTTCCTCTTCTTCCGGGTCTGCCTCTATAGCGCAAAAGAATGCGAATCGCAGAATTGAAGAATTGGTTGCAAAACAGCAAGAGTTAGAGGCTCAATTGGCAAGACAAGGAGACATGGAGATGTGCCTCAAACAACATGAAGAAGAACAAGCAGAGTTCAGGAGAGATATGAAACTCCAAATGCAGCAGCTTATGCAACAGTACAAGCCTCCAAGCAACTGATGGTTTTTTACGTCCAGCTTATGACATTATCTAATTATGTATGAACAATGCCAGTCTCATGGTTATTTATTAGTTCATACTTATTATAAAACTTTTGTGAGTAATTAAACAGTTCTTAATTTATGTTTTCCAAATATTATGAATGTCTATTTAGTTTTTTTTTTTAATAATTATGGGTTTTATTAAAAATAATATCCGTTCGAACGACAATGTCACGTTCGAACATTAATGAGTAGGCCGTTCAAACGATACTATACCGTTCGAACATTAATGACCAAGACATTCGAACGATACCAGATGATCAAAAAAACGTTCAAATGCAATTTATGTCCGTAGCGTTCGAACATTACTCATCACCGTTCGATATGTTCCTTTAACATTCGAACTCAATTCTATTGATCGTTTGAACGTATCTTGATAACCGTTCAAAAGATACACTAACGTTCGAACGGTAACTGCGAAACATTCGAACGCCATTCTGGAACGAATTTTAACCGTGACAAAAAAAGTACATCGTTCGAACGGTCACTTTCAAAATCGTTCTAAAAGATATATTTTGGGACGAAATGATGATTTTCATCCCAAGATATCTTCTGGGACAGTGATGTTGGGACGACCTTGGGACAAAATTTTTTCATCCCAAAAAATGTTTTGGAACGAAATCTATACATTTTGGGATGAAAATTTTCGTCCCAAAAAATGTTTTTTGTTGTAGTGATGGCTTCACGCAACGTCCTAAGACCCTCAAATATCCAGAACGTGATCTAAGAATTTGAAAAAAGATTTGAGCATCGTTGATAGATGATTCATCAGTTGGATCCGCAACAGTATCTTTAAAAGATATCATCTTGTCCTGGAAAAAGAAAAACATTAAAATTAGTATATGTAACAAAAATATATTTAGACAATGAAATTAAATAAACTTAAACTTACATAATTTGCCTCTGCCTCAGGATTGTTCCAAATACCATCACGATTTTTATGTGCTTTAGCATACAATTGGGTCAGATCATAATCAGTAGGATTTTCTTCTTACTGCAAAATGAAAATTGATATCATAATTTATACCAAAAAAGTGTATATATTAAGATTTAATGGAGACAAAAATAACTAATCATTTTTTTTTGACAAGTGATGAAAAGATCAAGAACTCATGTGATGGTGTATCGTTAAATTTGATCTATTTGCTTTGTTCACTGTACTCAGTTTCTAAAAAAAAGTATTATAATTTTTATTTAATACATCTATTATATATTATTAAAAAAAGATACTAGCGAAATTACTTGATAAGCAGAATCTTCAAACAGATCACAAACTTTCTCCCATTCGTTTGGTGGCATTGCTTGGAATGGATTTTGACACGCCTATATCGTAGTACTAAACTTCTGATAGTGTGCATGGTATCAACCTTTCTACCTCCGGAATGCATTCGACATCAGTTCCTCAATCGTTAGTTGATCCTCTCGCCGACCAAAATTTAGTTCAAATTCGTCATTCGAAGAATTATAAACAATTAGTATAATTTCAAACATGATTTAAATAAAAATGTTATACAAAGTAACTTATTACCAGACAACAATTTTTGATGTGGTCTTTCACATCTTGGGGAACTTTAGCCCAGGAGGATGTAGCCATCAGTGCATACGTGCGAGTAAGTGTACCAACATAAGAAGCAAGCCAAGCTGCCGAATCCCCAGAGCCACCGGTGTGATCATCAGATATATCAACTTTAATTTTACCCACTTTCCTTACTTTTTCTATGCAGACACCCCTCGTAATGCCTCTAACTCGGCGCTGGTTTACAACAGCTATATATACAAAAATTAAAGCATATATTTTAATTAAATTAATTTTATTTGAAAGATATACAGTGATAAAATACCTTGTTCTGGTTCTGGTGATGGTGGCCCACCATTGTTGGCAGGTGAAGCACACAGGGATTCGGTAAGTGGTGGGGATGGCTCACGTGTTCTTTTGCGTTTAGGAGGCATATCTGTTTGAAATTATAATAAATTATTATTCAACAAGATACATGAAATATTTTTATAAGAATTATACCTACACAAATATCTGTTTGAAAATCATTCGGTATCAGTTTTGCTGGACCAATCGCTCTCATCCTCAGTAGACACTTCAGTTGATTCATGTTCTTCCGACATGTCACCTTCAATTACTTCGGGTTGAACATCTTCTCTGCGCAATGGGACCATGTCATAATGGCTTAGATCAACAAATAGATTGATGCCTGATTCATTTTCTTGATATGCTTCTTCATGGTCTGGACTATCAACTTCTTCATGTGGTTTGTTTGCCTCTAGAATATAATCATATACATTTCTTGGCGCAAACTTCTCGACTATTCGCCATGGATTTCCGAACTCCGGATCATCTAAATAAAAAACTTGATTTGCTTGGCATGCGAGAACGAATGGATCATCCTCATACCATTTGCGAGATGTATTGACACTTACAAAATATTCATCTTTACATACTCCCAACCTAGGATTTGAGACATCCCACCAATTACGTTTAAATAACTAGACCATATATCCCCCTACATACTTTAATGCTATGATATCTTCCACAATTCCGTAAAAATCGATATTATCATCCCCATGGCTTCCTTCGACAACAACCCCACAATTTTGAGTTTTCCTATATCGTTCTCTGTCTGCTGTGTGAAATCTATATCCACGCACCAAACATCCTGAATATTGGATAGCCCGCTTAGACGGACCACATGCCAAAGCATATACTTCTGGTGAGATTTCACCTGAATGTTCATTATATTTCGATGCAACCTACATAAATAAATTTTGTCCTACTTATATCAATATCATATATAAATATGATAACACCTACAAATTGTATAAAGTTTAAAATACTTATGCATAATTTTTTTACGAATACTACCGTATGTTCAAGCCATGAGGCAAATTCTTCTTCGTGTGTCTTTTCTACGTCAGTCACACCATTCGTGCGAAGTAGTTGTATATGTTCGTTGTGTATGTTAATGTGAGTTATTAATTTGTATCAATATATACTATATTATTAGAAATGCACTTAATACTACTAGTAAATTAGATGATCATCACTAACCTCAAATACTGTTCAATCTCTTCACAATTATTTAAGACATACCATCGAGCTCTTTCAAACTCTCTCCCACATAGGTCATAGCCCCCTTGTGCACCTATAGGACGTACTTTCTGGGAAAATACGGTAAATGTTGACAAAACTCCCATTTGTCCACCTTTATAATTTCAATCCGGTCTCGTAAATCTAGTATCAACTCTACGGAAATACATTGAACAAAATGTATGCCACTCATTATGAATATATGACTCTGCGATCGATCCTTCCGGACGAGCCTTATTCCCCACAGATCGCTTAAGTTTTTCCAAAAACCGTTCAATAGGATACATCCCTCTATACTGAACGGGGCCAGCAACTAAAGCCTCAAGAGGGAGATGCACAGCTAAATGAACCATTACATCAAAGAATGAAGGCGGGTACAAACTCTCCAATTTACACAATATCAATGCAATGTCAGCTTCCATTTTTAATAAGGCATCAACTTTCAACGTTCTACTGTAAATATTTCTAAAAAATCGCCCTAATTCTGTGATAGTTGTACGAACATCTGGAGTAAGCTTTCCGCGGACACCAACTGGCAACAATCGCTGTAAAAATATATGGCAGTCATGACATTTTAGACCAGTTATCTTCCAATCATGAGGTCGGACACATCTTGACATGTTCGAAGCATAACCATCGGGTAATTTGATTGTCATGAACCAATCACAGGATTTCTTTCTCTCATCACTTGAAAGTGTATACCATCCAAGGGGCATATAAGGTGATGACCCAGTATCTTGCAAATGCAACTCCGATCTGATTCCCAACTCTTTCAAATCTTTACGAGAGTTGACTGTATGTTTTGTTTTCCCTTGTATTGACATCAGGGTACCCAAAATATTCTCACATATATTTTTTTCAATGTGCATTGCGTCTAGATTGTGACGCAGTGTTAAGGTAGACCAGTATGGCAACTCAAAAAAAATACTTTTTTTGGTCCAATTTAATTCTACTGCTTGTCTTTTCCTCTTTCGGCATCTTGCATTCTTTCCAAATCTGTTGTCTGGAACATCTGCCAATTGAGTGAGAATATCACCGCCAGAATACTTTGGCGGTGATAACCTACGTTCAACCCTTCCATCAAACATTACTCTATTTGAACGTCATCTATGATCATGTGGTAGATATCGACGGTGTCCCATGAAACATAATTTTCGGCCATTCGTTAACCACTGAGATTGTGTATCTTTGTTACAAACAGGACAAGCCATTTTTTCCTTTGTGCTCCATCCAGACAAGTTCCCGTATGCCGGAAAATCATTTATTGTCCAAAGTACTGCAGCATGCGTCTTGAATTCATGCGAAGCGGCCACATCATATATATTGACACCCTTTTCCCACAACTCTTTCGACTCTGCCATCATTGGCTGCAAATATACGTCTATTTCATTTCCTGGGATCAATAGAGTCATCATAAAATAAGGATCCTTCATACACTTCCATGGTGGCAAATTATAAGGCATTACTATGACAGGCCAGGTGCTATGAGAAGTGCTCATGTTGCCTAATGGATTAAAGCCATCAGTTGCTAAACCAAGACGTACATTGCGAGGTTCTTCGGCAAACCAAGGATACTCATCATCAAATTTCTTCCATTGTAAGGAATATGCAAGATGAGTGAGGAATTGATCATTTTGAACTCTTTCTGTGTGATGCCAAGTCATATCTTTCGCAGTCATCAGGGAAGTAAATAATCTTTGAAGTCGAGGAATAAGCGGAAAATGTCTTAGCACTTTATGGGGTACATTACGCTTGTTTGATGTCCATCTTGCCTCATGACACACCGGACATGATTCACATTCTGCATATTGCTTCCAGAAGAAAACACAATCATTCTTACATGCATGGATGATATTATAATCAAATCCTAACCCTCGCTTCAATTTCTTCGCTTCATAAAAATTTCGAGGTACTACATTATCCTCTGGCAGAGCCTCTTTAAATAATTCAAGCAGCATATCGATAGCCTTTGCATAAATATGACAAATAGACTTAATATGGAGCAACCTGACAGTGAATGACAACTTGCTATGATGGGTGCACCCTTCGTACAATTCTCGTTGTGCATCCTCCCACAGTGATCCAAAGTCTTCATTTCCCTCAAATGATTGTGTAGATGTTCCTTCTCCAACCCTGGCACCAAATATGCCTACGCCAAAATCCCCTAACATTTCAGTCATATCTTCTCCATTATCATAACTATCATCAGAAACATCAACATTTATGTTCTCCGTGTCGATCTCGTTACATTCATCCATCTGGTTGAGATGACTGCCAAATCTAACTCCTTGGGGAAATGGTTCTCCATGTAAAACCCAATATGAATATTTAGAATCAATTCCATTTATGAATAAATGATCCTCCACAGCCATCATATTATATGAACTAAGGTTTTTGCACTTCTTGCATGGGCATCTTATAAATTCTCGACTATCAACACTCCCACAAGCAAATTCTAAGAAAGACTTCACCCCTTGTGCATATTGCTTATAGTCTCGACCAAGTCTATCTCCTAACAACATCCAACTCTTATCCATCTATAAAAAAAATCCAAATCATGGAATAAACACTATCAATAAACTATTACAATACACGTGTTTAATTACCCTGTACCTTTAAGGTAGTTGGTCCTATCCCATTTGAGAGACTATCATCTATATCGTATATATACTCAGTCCAAAACTCGTATGTTAGTCAAAATTTCTGCAACATTTCCCTAGAATTCTCCAAGTATGCTAGTCACGATAAGTCATCGACCCTACTCATGGGCCGAGAAACTTATGAACTACATACTCGAAGAATGTAGGAAAATGCTAAACCAAAATTTAAATTGACTAACACAGGAGTTTTAACTAAGTATATATGCCATATAGATGATAGAATCCCAAACTGTCCACTTTGGACAATTCAAGAGTTATACCCAAACATTCTTTAAGAGAATATTTGGCCACAACTCTCGAACGGGTCTAAGATTTAACTGCATGTAAAATAACTACAAAATCCAAACGCTCAATAGTAAACATAATAAGCATACATCACAAATACATGGGAAGATTACATTACAAGTATACATGATGGGCCCTTAAAGATTTTGAAATATTTAATACTTGAGTACTTAAATATTTTCAAATATTTAATTATAATTTTTTAATTAAATATCTTATTATTATATTTTAAGTATTAAGCTAATTAATTAGAGTACTTAGATATAATTAATTATACATTATGTATTAATCATCTTAATATTTGAGTACTTAAATATCTTCAAATATTTAATTATAATTTTTTAATTAAATATCTTATTATTATATTTTAAGTATTAAGCTATTTAATTAGAGCACTTAGATATAATTAATTATACATTATGTATTAATCATCTTAATACTTGAGTACTTAAATATCTTCAAATATTTAATTATAATTTTTTAATTAAATATCTTATTATTATATTTGAAGTATTAAGCTAATTAATTAGAGTACTTAGATATAATTAATTATACATTATGTATTAATCATCTTAATATTTGAGTACTTAAATATCTTCAAATATTTAATTATAATTTTTTAATTAAATATCTTATTATTATATTTTAAGTATTAAGCTATTTAATTAGAGCACTTAGATATAATTAATTATACATTATGTATTAATCATCTTAATACTTGAAATTTTTTAATTAAATATCTTATTATTATATTTGGAGTATTAAGCTATTTAATTAGAGTACTTAGATATAATTAATTATACATTATGTATTAATCATCTTAATACTTGAGTACTTAAATATTTTTAAATACTTAATTATAATTTTTTAATTAAATATCTTATTATTATATTTGGAGTATTAACTGCTATTTAATTAGAATTACATTATAAGTATTTAATTGATATTCTTCGAACAAACACTCTATAAGTTCGAACAAAACGCTGGTCGAGTTAGATTCTATTCGAACGGCTAAAAATAAATTCGAACAGTATTCAGAGCGTTCGAATTAAACCAAGCCAGAAACCAGTCACGAAACAGAGCAAAAAAATTGAACCACAAAACACAATTTTCACATTCATGATGCCATATTTCAATACAACACATTGAAAACTATATGATTATCCCTAAATATGATTATTAAACAACTTAGAAAACTAAGAAAACTTACCTCTTGTACTAGCAATCCAATAAAAATATCAATCCACAATACCTATATATGTTCAAAACACATTAAATAAATGCAACAAATATTAAGATATTTGTAAACGAAAATCAGAATGAAAAATAACAAAAAAAACATATTACCGCTTCTCCTTCTCCTTTCTCTCTCAAGAATCTCTTCTCTCTCAATGCTTTCAAGCTCTCTCTCTCCACAACACTCTCTCAAAGCCTCTGCCACGCTCTCTCTCCTTTTCTCAAACTTCAATCCGAGTGAAAATGAAGTGAAAAGATCGGATTAATAATATGTGCATTTCCGTTCGAACTAATTTTTTAGAAGTTTGAACGTGAAAATCTGAAAACCGCGAATTTTTTCCACAATATTTTTCCCGTTCGAATTAATATTTTGGCAGTTCAAACAGAAAAAAGGAATATTCTCCAGCATATACCGATAATTTAGCGCGAATTTTCCCTCCAAACAAAAAAAAAAATTCATTCGAACATGAATTATCTCTATTCGAACTGTTTTATATTCGTTCGAACAGATAATTATAGAAATATATAACTATACACATAATACACCCAATATTATTATGTGCATATGTAAAAATTATATACACTATATAATACTAAGTGTCACTAATAGCATAATACTAAGTTTCTTATCAATCTATAATATTAAGTATTTAAAATAGTATAATATTTTATTTACAATCACTAATAGTGTTATACTTATAGTTAGTATCACCATAAGTATAATACTAAGTATCACTAATAGTATAATACTAAGTGATATTAAAGTATAGATAGCATAAAAATATGAAAACTAATAATACTGAAATACTTTATAATATAGTCTAAGTACTTGGTTTATTACTAATATACAAACTAAATATATTAGAAATATGTATTTTATACTTATATTTAATACAATGTTTTACTATATACATAGTAAATTTACTTTATAATGCAATGCTTTACACAATACTTTCTATACTCATCTAATGCATAATATATATACTATTACATATATATATACTAGTTACTTACAATATATATGAGTAACTAGTATAAAACTCTATACTATATATATATAGTTATCTAATATATATTATATATATACTATATTATATATACTAGTGAGAATTTTTTTATTAGTACTAATACTAGTATTATATACTAGTATTACTAATATAAAACGTATTGTTTTACCTCTTGTACTTATATATATCTTTTTATAAAGTATTATATAATTCATTCGAACTTATACCCATTTAGTTCGAACTGATTACAATTCCGTTCCAACGAAATGACATTATATAAGCCGCGGTACAGTTTCTTCTCCATTCATTTCGTGCATCATCTCATTCGAACTTACGATCGAATCCTCCGCCGTTAGCAGCCACAACGCCGCCACCAACTCCGACCAAGTCCTCAAATCTCCTAGAACAAGAGGTATGGGTTAAATGGGTTTTATTTTTATTGGTTTTTTCGTTAGTTTTGGAGGGGTCAGATTTTGAATCAATCCGGCCCCATTTTGTTGTTTGGGGACAAATGACACAACGTTAATCGGTAGAAATGATGGAGATTTACTCCTAAATCATTTCTACCGATTAAAATCTTGGATTCGGGTTGAAAAATGATTGTGTCGATTCGGGACTGAGTCGACTCAGCCATGTCTGTTTGGCTCAGTTCCGTTCAAATGAATATAAATTCCATTCGAATGAAAGTCAAGGCCATTCGAATTAAATTTAGGTTAATTCAAATGGAATATAAGTTTATTCAAATGGAGTTATTTGAGATCATTCGAATTAATTTTATGTTCATTCGAATGACTTTAAATTCCATTCGAATGGAATTAAAGGCCATTCAAATTGAATTTTAATCATTCGAACTAAAGATCACCTCTTGGCAGCCCTTATTCGAACGTATTAGAATCCATTTGAATAAGCAGTTTCCAAACATGACAGCACAACATCATCATTCTTCTAATTCACTTTAATTAGATTACATATATATTTTATACATCAACAATATACTAATGGCAAGCAGCAGCGGAAGAAAACGTTCCCGATCCTAGACAGTCGAAAGTAGCTCCGCAGCTCCTTCTCAGTCGGCCATGAGGCCTATACTAGTTGAGCGGGATATCATTCTGGGTGACTTCCGTGACCTCACTTGGGAGGGGCGGAGCATACATGACATCATCACCGATCGTGGATGGACCTCGATCTGTCGACAGAGGGGCACAGCATATCCTGAGATGGTCGGTGAGTTTTACCGTGCCATGAGTGAGCAGTTTGGTGATACTCTATGCTATGACTTAGTAGTCTGGGGAGTGAGTATTATATTCTCTCCTCGCATTATTGCTGAGTTTCTTGATTTGCGGCGAGAGCCCAGTGCATATCCTGCAGCTGCAGCTGTGAAAGCAGCGACTGCACCATCTGGAGAGGACACAACAGTCGCATCCTCATCGCCAGCGCTGGATGTACAGACCCCAGAGCTGGATGCTGGCTCGTATGATAGTGAGAGTGGCGATGAGGTACCTGATGATGGTCTCACAGACGATCAGGTTCGTGACCTAGTGCGAGACCCTTCGGCTCCTTCATATGATGGTAGTAAAGTGATCCGACAGGCCGACTGTATAGCATTTTTCAGAATGCTTAATTTGATTGACGGGTATAACATTGATCCGAAAAAACACAAGACTGATTTTGGGATCGAGTGGGCCAGATTTTTGTTACAGTTAGCACAGGGGGTGCCGATTGATCTGGCGTTATATTTCTTCCTCTGCATTCTCATAGAGTCATGCTATTCGGGTGGAGGTAGTCTACCATTTGCATTGTTGATATCTAACCTCCTACTCCATTTAGGGGTTACAGTGACT
Source organism: Carya cathayensis (assembly GCA_011037825.1). Taxonomy (NCBI): domain Eukaryota; kingdom Viridiplantae; phylum Streptophyta; class Magnoliopsida; order Fagales; family Juglandaceae; genus Carya; species Carya cathayensis. Next base: position 507,295 of record QGSO01000366.1, read on the forward strand.
CCGACTGAGCGGAGGTCGCCACAGATGAGGCCCGTTAACAAGATCACATTCAGTAAGAGCAAGAGTCACTTGCCGAAGACTTGTGCAGTACTACAGGATCAGCTTCCGCCTACTGATCCAGCTTCTACTGCTGCTGCCCCTATTGAGAGACACCCTGCTGGGGCTACTCCAGATGAGGTACGAGCTATATTGGCGGAGCACTGCGAAATTATATTGAGAGACTTCATTCAGCCCATGATGGAGAGGTTTAAGGACCTAGAAGGACGCTTTCAAACCTTACAGGAGGATTTTGATTTATTTAATAAATAAATATTGTTAGTTATTATTTTACTTTTTTTATGTTGTATAGAACGTCTAACTCATTTTGGGATATAATTAATGCAGTATGGTTTTTATTTTTAGTGTTTGTTAGCCTCTTTATTGTTAATTATATTTTCTTCTCATTATACTTAATGTTCACGGTAATTGAAAAAATGACACTATCTTTAAATTAATATTTAGTTAACTAAAATATTTTTAAATTAATTACAAAAAATTAATTTATGAATTTGTAAATATTTTAATTCATTGTAAATCATAATATATAATATATAAAACTTTTTATTTACTTTGGAAATGATAAAAAATTAATAGAAAAAATATGTATTCTTATAATTTTAACAATATATCTTTTCAATTAAATAATACCGTTCGAACACGTTAATACTCATTCGAACAAATAAAATTGCATTCAAATTAATTAATTATCTGTTTGAATTAAATTTTATTAGTTCGAATGATATAGATTTTTGGAGACGACCTAATTCGTCTCAGAATCTCCAGTTCGAACTACTATGTTTTAGTTCGAACGGATTTATAAGGTTATCCATATTTTGAAACGAAATTAAAAATTCGTCTCAGAAAAGTATGGGACGAAATTAATTTCGTCCCTAAAAATTAAATTTCTTGTAGTGATTCTATATGAATTTGATGAAAAAACTTGGGATTAAGTATTTTCGTTAGCCATCTTATATTATTTTTTAACGGTACAAGATGTCACTTAGATAAATCAACGACCCGTGTTAAAGTTAATCCTAATTTTCCTTTTTGATTTGAACTTTTCTTTTGTCTTTTATAAATTTCAGTATATATTTTAAATTAAAAAAATGTCATGTGATTTTTGTTAAAGCATATGGATGAAATTAGTAACGGATCGAATGGATAAATATCAAGTTTGTTATAGCACAATGACTTCATGCATGTTCCATTAAAAAATTGGACAGGGGGCGGATCTAATTAATTATCGGGTCAAAGCAGTCAGGTTACCGACTAAATTATCCTTTAAAATGGAGTAGAGATTGAAATAGAAAAGAGAAATCATCAGCTATTTTAAAGTGTAATATGCATCACATATTGAATAAAGTAGGTGAAATACAAAAACTCTATGCAATTACATTAATAACCTTGAAAGCAATCAATTTTGACATTAATCACGCCTCGAACTATAAAACATTTGCTATGTATTCCAGTTTCCCAAACGATAATATTGTTAATAAAAATTCTTAAAAGGACAAAATACCAATAATAAATTAAAAAATGGACTTTATAAATAAAACACATATCTAAAAAATAATAATTATAAGTAATTTAGTAGAAATTAATTAAAAATAACTTTATATATCTTTTTAAAGAAAATACTTTTAGATAAAAAATTAAGCAAAGAAAAGCTTTTTTTCAAAGAATTAGTGCCATTCTATTTTATGATTTTAATTTTATTTTTATGAAAAATGTATTCATTTTTGGGAATTTTTATTTTTATTTTTTTGAGTATTTATGTCAAAACTTTCCTGAGAGCATTGGCAATGACCTATCTATATATTGTCAAGTCTAAAATTTAGTAAGAATCTCACATTTTGGCTATAACATCAACTTTTAGCTAGTTAGATGAGTCCACATTGGACTAGCCTTCCTAATGTAGTTATATGATTTATTTCAATGTGATAATTTATTTCAATGTGGTAAAGAGAGAGGAGGAGGCTTATAATTTATTTCATATCTAGCTAAAGTTTGGACTTGTATTGCTATTGCCAATGCTATGAATAGGTGATTGAGAGCATTGGCAATGAGCTAGCCATTGCCAAGTCTAAAATAGAACTCTAATATAGTCTTTTAGCTATAATATGGACTCCTAAATTAGTCCACATTGGACTAGCTATTTTAAACTCTAAATAATAATATAATATTATATATTTTAATAATATTTGATAAATTTTTTTTAATAGTTTACAAATACACTTCATAAATTAATTAATAATTTTATTAAAAAAATAAAATTATTATTTTTCAACTATTTTTTCCCTCAACCTAATTATTCAATAAATATATTTTGCCAACCATTCACCCAATATATAGTCACATATTTATGATCTACCTCATTTAATGTGAATTAATGTAAGTATAATTTTTTGAACTATATCATGTAAGTATAACTGTAGAATTATTAAAATATTCATTTGGACTTAGAATAGTCACTCTTCAAATATGGAGGGGTCTTAACATTTACGGTAGCTAATATGTCAAACTTTCACACTATAACTAGGCCAATGCAGTAGATTTTTCTCACATTTCTATTCAATTTGGACTTGCATTGGGCAATGGTGAGGCCATTGCCAATGCTATGAGGGTTTTGGTATTTTTGGGGTAATTGCAAGTATTAATATTCTAAGGAGGTGATTACAAAATTAATGTTTAGTAATTTCATGGAAATTTGTGCATTTTATAAACGTACAGGAGGTGAAGGCAATACTTAATTCAGATATATAATAGGCCCCGCAAGAGTTGGGTCTTCAAAGCAAAGTATATATGCTAGCTATAAAGAATTATGATCCACATGCATCATGCCTTGCAAACCGAACGCATTTCAAGCCCTTCTCTTTGAACAAACTAGTACCTACGTACTATCTCTTTTTCAAGAAAAAAAGAGACAAAGGAGATGTCTTGCAACCTTTAAAATATATTAGAGATCAAAGCACAATATTTCCTCTACAAGATCATTTAATCAGAAGGGTTCCGACAACCTTCTTTTATACTACTCCGTACTGCTGAATCCCTTATTTTTCTTTATATAAAAAAAGAAAAAAAGAAAAAGGGAGTTCCAGGTGTTTCGGTACAATAGTCTAGTACAAGATTACCAATTCATTTAATTTAATTATTATAATTTTTTTAAATTTTTTTAAAAATATATTAAATTAATCAACTTTTTCAAATTCTAAAATAAAAAATTTGTTAAAAAACATATATTATAACAATATTTTATTCAATTTTTAACTTTTATCTCATTTTATCTAATGTTATCTATATAACTAAACAAGGTCTTACTGATCAATTTTTCCTTTTAAAAAATAATAGAATTAATGGTAGAAAATAATCAAAATTCTATGCGGTAGTACTTTGGAATTAGGGCCGGGATGGGAGTTTTCTGAAACTAGCCATCCCAAAGCCATAAACAACGTTTTTGGTTATGGTAAAATCATCTAGATCGATCTATAAGTATTGATCAGCGTTTTCTAGACACAAGGAATGACTTTTTTCTTTGCTAAAAAAGGAGAGAACTGCTAGGTACGTAGGATATATAAAAGCAGGATCATGTGGCCGGCAAGCTTCTGATTTAATCTTGTGGAAGTTTAGTGCTTTTTTCTTTATTTAAAGGTTGTGTGATATCTCCTAATTATTCGGTTCTTTTTAAAAGAGAAGAGCTTGAAATACGTACCTAATTACGTGTAAAAGGGATATATGCGGATGATTCTTCTATACGCATGCAACTTTAACAGTACACATATTCGTTAGAAAAGACTTTGCCCATTCCCTTACTAATTTCGTCCGTATGCTTTTAAAGAAATCACATGTCATTTTTTTTTAATTTAAAATATACTGAAATTTATAAAAATTATTTTCTAAAGAAGTTCAAATCAAAAAGAATAATTAGGGTTAACTTTAATTAACACGAGTTGTTGTATATATCTAATTAGTGGCGTCTTGTACCGTTAAAAAATAATAGATAGTTAACGAAAACACATAAACGCAAGTTTTTTCAAACTCAAACTTAGTTTTATAACTCCTAAATATTAAGATCATTGTGTGTAAATCAATGAAAGCTCTTGAAATGAATTTGCATTTAACCTTTTTGCACCTTTAATAGAGGACTGTGCTTACGTGTGTGCTTGCGCGTGTATAAATGATCAGCACACATCCATGCACCCAGCCCTAACATGAAGCACCAGTAGTAGAATCATTCTATTCTATCTAGCTTCCACAAATATTATTTGAAATACGTAGAAAGGAGAGAAAAATGGAATATGATTCCGTCGTCGAAGGTAAGAGACCAGAAGAGGGGAAGGCCTTGTTCGAAATGGCCATGAAAGGGAAATGGAAGGAAGTCGCGGATATATGTACGGAAAACCCGTTTCTTCTCTCCGCCTGTATCACCAGGACAAATGACACACTGTTACACCTAGCTGTCTCTGAAGGCCAAGAAAAGACGGTCCAGCAAATTACAAAGATCATTTCGGGACTACCAATTAGTTCCGAGGAGGGAGTTGGATTTAGAAACGATCGAGGGAATACCGCTCTTCATCTTGCTGCAGAGGTGGGGAATGTGGCCATGTGTAAGTGCATAGCTGGGATTGATTCTTCGTTGATCGTTGCACCTAATAAAGAGAAACAAACTCCTCTTTCATTGGCAGTGCTCTTCGGTAAAAACCAAGCATTCCTATGTCTTAACAAAATGCTTATGCTGGACAAGGAGCTATCTAGCCATTCCAAAATGATGAAATATGGTACTAGTGGGGACACGATTCTTCACTACGCCATTAAAGGAGATCATTATGGTGAGAACGGAATATATATATATATATATATTTATATATTATTGTGAGATGAATTGTTTTTTGCTTTCACTTGTATATTATTATTAATTAATTAATTAATTTATATTAATCATAATTGCCTAAGTAAATATTAAAGAATTAATGCTTCGATCGCTTTTCACATGACAGATTTGGCATTGTTCATAATTAAATTGTACGGAAGTCGACAATGTAACGTTGCTGATGAGGAAGGAAAGACACCTCTCGATCTACTGGCGGGCAAGCCTTCGGCTTTCCGAAGCGGGAGTCTTCTTTTTCTTGGATTCTGCAAAACAATCATATATCACTGTATATATCATATCCTTAATTCATTACTGCATTAAAAAAATAATAAATAATAAATCTGATCTTTCAACCTCTTTTAATTCAAAAGGATGGTGCATGCATGCATGAATATTATATGGTGTATTTTTTCTAAGGCCATTATTTTATCTTCTTAATTATATCGCGCGGTAATAATTAACCTTAATACACACCGGTACCACATGATGTACGCCGACGTACAGTAACAAGATTCTCTCTATTGACTTGAACTTCGTGGTATTCGTTCAGTATATATATATAACGTGTTGAGTGGAGTGGTCATTTCACTTGTCAATTTGACCTATATTCTATCTGTTTCAAGTGAAATAGAAATGATCGTTACCACGTGTGACATATATAGAGATTAACGCATCATGATAGAATTGATTTATATCATTTACTAAACATGATTTGATCGATGCTACCTACAAAATTTATACAATCAACGAAAGTCTTTCTCAGATCACTTCATTTATATCATGCATGCTGTTCCAGTATGCCATTTCATTATTTTGGTGATATGCTATCTAAATATTGTACGTAAGATGGAAGGAACTCATAATTTAAACATTATAATTTAATTATCATCTCCTACTGTAGGTAGGTAACTGATAAAAATAATAGATAAAAAAAATCTGCCATTTGATAAATTAAGGTCGAGGTATATATATATATATATATATGAAAGAAAGATAATAATTTTTTTTTTAATGAAATGGTTAAATCATGAATGTTTGGAATTTGTCTTGTAGGATATATGATTTTTTTTTCTTTTCTGTACGACTTATCCTTTGCTGTTACTTTGGAATTAGGCATGATTGTTGATGAGCATGACGTGGAACAAAATGATGATCACCCGATAGAAAGTTACTACAGAGCATGCCTCAAATTCTTTCAGAATTTGGTTACATTTGGTATGTATATTTTTCTTTTCTTTTCTTAAATGGTAATTTCTTCTCTCAATTCATCATATCATAGGATAACAAAAACGTACAGTACTAGGGGAAGTCAAATTTGACCCACTTGCGGCCAGTACAAGCTTACCATACCGGCTTTAGCAGTTTAAAGGAATCGATAAATGGAGACGTTGCAAATGAAAACATCTGTTCATGAAAAACTTGAGCTCAACTTGTAAAAACTTGATTGAGTATGATTTGTTTAATAATTGCACCAAGCTAGCTTGAACAAAAACGTGTGCTAATTTATTAAGCGAATCGAACTTATTTAAACTAGGCATGAACTCGATTGTATACGGTCCTCGTATAAAAATTCTATTTATAATCTCCTATACAATAAACCAACATTTGATTTGTCATTCTATTTAAATATACATATATTGATGTGTAAATATATCATGTATTTAACTAGAAGGACAAAAATGACCAATCACATGATATTGATAAGTGGTGTGAGAATGATAATTAGTAGCATTAATTTCTCAATTTCTTTATAAATTGTCTTTATAATCTTGTTTTGAATTTTAAAATGAAAACAACTTAAATTTGAACAAATATGATGGAATCATGTTTTGATGTGATAGATGTTGTTTAAACTCCCACGAATATATAAAGTGTATAGCTAGATATGTATATATCAATGTATATGTAAACTCATCAAACTATATACATAAATGGAAAATTAATTGGTTCGTCAAAATATTTAGAAAAATCATTACATATGATATACATAATCTATTTTGTGATAAAAAAAAAAACCATAATATAATTTATTATACACACGGCATTCTTAGTTTACCTTTTCCAAATTCATATATTTATAGTTTACCTGATTAACTTAAATATATAATCTCACCATTATGAATTAGGGGATGTAACTAATTATTAATACAAAATTACGATAATATACAAGATTCTAGCGATGAAATTTATTTCATTCAAGAAGAGAATAAATTAATCAAGCAACTAATATGTAAATTAATGGTGCTGCTATATACACCCACTTAGGGGAGCCATCGACATGAGTTCCCACCAAACAGTTAATGTAAGAAAATTGATTTTTTGTGTTACCTAAATTTGTCGCAAAAAACACAAAACTTGTCACTAACAAATCATCGCGACACACATTTTGTGTATTTAACGACGAATTTAAGTGATGCATAAAATTATTTTTCTTGTAGCATTTTTTTAATTCTTTTTAAACATTTTTTAAAATTCTTTAAACATTTAAAAAACTCACAAATTCGTTAAAATATACTTCCTTAATTACCCATTAAATAAAAAAAAATACACAATTAGGGAGTTTTGTTGGTGGCCGGGCCGGTTCCGACGTCCATGGGATTATCATTTCCCATATCTAAATGGACATTAATGATTGAATATAGACATACAACACTTACTACAATACGTCTATGGACAATGCTGGATGGACAATGTACGTGTTGCAGAAAATAGAAATTACATACAACAAAAAGTTAACTTCAGAGACAGCCAAAAAAAAACACAACTTTAAAAATGATACGAAAGTACGTACTAAACTGTAAGTTTAATTAATTGCTTCCATTGTAATAGCCAAACCCAAATTCAAGTTTTAACTAATATAACTAGATTTACCTTTGTCTATTTCATTAATTTCCAATCTCTATATTGAATTATTCATATATTCTTTATATAATAAAATAATATTAATTTATTTTTAAAAACATTTAAATTATTTTACTTTATTAGATTTTACCATTTGACCAATTATATGTTAATTAATAATAACATTATAGTCCTAAAAAAGCTGCTGCAACCAATTAATCATTGTAGGAAGTAAGGAAGAAATTAAATAATATTCTTTATCTCTTTTGGTCATGCTACAGTGACTATCAAATTTGACCCATTACACTAACTTACTCATGATGTACGTAGCACAAAGCCACCCCTTTTTACATTTGCATAATCTAAAGCTGTACATTTTAAGATTCTATTAAACAAACACTATTGTATTTGCATTACTGATTGAAGTACCTTTTTTTTTTATTTTCTCAAGTACAAGTCGCTATCAGATGTAAGGACGTTAGAGAACAGAGAGATGAAGAGAGCCCTGAAAGACAGCCCGAAAATTCAGGCAAGCAATGCAGTGTGTGTTTGAAAGCAAAGCTCAAATGAGAAACAATATATGCATGAACTCCCATTAACTTCGGAAAACAATTTCAGAACCATGCAGATATATATATATATATATATTTATATATATAGCTGCGCGCTATATTCTGAAAGTATTAAAGCAAAACAAACAAGAAAGAAAATCTGACTGTTTGTGTCAATAAATTGTTAATTAGGAATATGGAGGCGGATTGTGACTTAATGGGAGAAAGCATAACACGAAGTTGTGTGTACATGCATTTACTTTTTTGCCAATTCATTTGCTATATATGCGGTACCGACTAAACGTTTTTTCTTTTCTCAAGTACCAGTCGCTATCAGATATTATGAGGACGACGTTAGAGAACAGATGGATGAAGAGAGTCGGCCTGATCAAAGACAGCTCGAAAATTCAGGCAAGCAATGCAGTGTGTGTTTGAAAGCAAAGCTCAAATGAGAAACAATATATGCATGAACTCGAAAACAATTTCAGAACCATGCAGATATATAGCTGCGCGCTATATTCTGAAAATATTTAAAGCAAAACAAACAAGAAAAAAAAAAAATCAGACTGTTTGTGTCAATAAATTTGTTAATTAGGAATATGGAGGCTGATTGTGACTTAATGGGAGAAAGCATATCATGAAGTTGTGTGTACATATACTTTTTTGCCAGTTTTTTAAAGACATCAAACTCGTGATGTTGAACAGATGAAATCCTAGTTTCACAATATAATATTTAATCATCGGTGCTTGGTATAAACTAGATCTTTTGAAATTTGTTATTTTGGTACGACTGAAAAATGTTACATCTCTAAATAAAATTATATAAAAGATGACCCATTACAAACTTATAATAAGATCAATTGATGTTATTTCATCAAGTCCTTTTTATTTAATCAAATATTCTTTTTCAATATGAGTTTTACAATCTAATTTATATACCACACATGATCAAGTGATGTTTGGATAGTTTTTTTCTTTTGTAATTATTTTTGTAAGCCTAACATTTCTGTTTTGTACTAATTAGAATGCATTACTTGTATTTTTAACAGAACTCCAAAATGGAGCTTGGAAGCATCGATTTTCTCCGGCTATCTATGGCCTCTTCTACAAAATTTTCAAGCTTGCAAACAGGATGGTGATAGCTTTAATTGCTCTAGGTATATATAGCATAGAATCAAATTAGTAACTAATTTTAATTTATTGAAAAGTTAGAGAGATTCTGGGAATAATTATATTTTGTGTCCTCAAATTACCGATAGTTATGATTATGTCATGTGCATTCTTGATGGTTATCTTTTAAATATTTATATTTAGACTGCCGTACTCATAACACACGCACGATATATTTATGCTTCCATATATACAATATTACATGTCTTTTGTAATTATGGTATTTTGTGTATGATGTTAACAAGGAATTCCCATAATAAGAAAGATATATGAGGAGAAAAAGAAGCACAAGTTGTCCATTCTGATCATGAACAAACTTCTGGGGAGTAGTGTCGATGAGCTGTACGAATATTATTACCGTGGGAAGAAGCCCTTGCACCCGTCAGATAAATCCACAACAAAACCGGAAGAAATAGATCAATATCTCGATCGTGAAGATGACACCAGAACAGGTAATCCAGTCAAGGACTAGCCTTCTCCAAAACTCATATCTAACTTTTTCCTGGACCTGCATGCAGTTCCGTTCTTGTAAATGTTGAAAACCACCCAAGTATGGCACCGTTTCTTAGCTTGTTTTATTAGGCACCGTTTGGTGCCCATAAATTACTGCACCGAATTACCCACAGTAGGGTTTCCTCTCCTATAAAAGGAGAGCTCCTCTTGTGTAAAAAGCAGTGGGAAGCAAGAGAGAAACAAGTGAGTGCAAAAGCAGAAGAGAAGAGAGGGTATGTGAGAGAGTTGAGAGAGTTTTGTAAAATTTTTTTTACAAACTCAGTAAAAGAGGCTTCAGTGGACGTAGGCAATTTGCTGAACCACTTAAATATTATTTTGTGTGATTTTCGGGCAGGTTTCAACTCCAACAATTGGTATCAGAGCCCTGGTTCGAAGCTGTCTGAAAATTCAAATTGTTCAAAATCAATTTTTGACAACTCCAGGGTATTCCTCGCGTCGAGACGAATCTGTTGCCGCAAACGGAATCGAAAACGGAGGTCGGAAGAGCCTACACGCGCCCCTAGAAGCTCAGCGCGTGTATCTGCTGCAACTCACGCTCCCCCACGCGCATCGAAGGTTGAAGACGACTGCACCACACGCGCCCACGCGCCCACACGCGCTCCAGAGGAAGAAGACGCGTGAAAGACACACGCCCACGCGCCCCCACGCGCCCTATAGAGGTTCAGCGCGTGTGTCACACGCGCCTCACGCGCCCCCACTCGCCCCAACAGTCTGTAGTGCGTGTACAACATGCACCCACGCGCCCCACTCGCACTGCAGCCCGCGCGCCAGACGATCAGAACCGTCCGATTTCCAGATCCATTTCGGCTTGATCTAAGCCATTCGGAGTCCAATTTCAACAATCAAATAGTGCTTTCCTACTATTTGGATCGTTTCGGACTCATCCGTACGGTTAGAATTTTGAAATTTTGATTCTAAATTTTTTAAATTCAAATGGAAGGATCTGGAAGAGATAGGAGCTCTGAAAATGCCAGTAGCTCAGGACGTCGGTCCACAGTGTCAAATGCAAAATTTGAAGTTGAAAAGTTCGATGGAACTAGCAATTTCGGCATGTGGCAGTGTGAGGTTATGGATGTGTTAATCCAACAAGAGTTGGATATTGCTTTGGAGGAGAAGCCAGATGAGATGACTGAGAAGGATTGGAGGAAGCTTAATACCCAAGCTTGCAGTACAATCCGGTTATGCCTTACCAAAGAGCAGAAGTATTTTGTCATGAGAGAGACAAATGCTAGGGAACTTTGGAAGAAATTGGAGGACAAGTTCATGAAGAAGAGCATTGAGAGCCGTCTGCACTTGAAGAAAAAGCTCTTCAGATTCCAATTTCGTGAAGGTATTTCCATGTCTGAGCATCTAAATAGTTACAACCAAATTCTTGCTGATTTGTTAAACTTGGATGTTGAAATCCAAGACGAAGATAAGGCTTTACTGCTGTTAAATTCCTTGCCTGATACATATGATCATTTAGTTACTACTCTATTGTATGGGAAGGAAAAGATCAGTTTTAATGATGTATCCAGCTCTTTGATTAGCAATGAGTACCGCAAAAAGGATAAGCAGGTACATCAAGATACATCAAGTGAAGCGCTAACAGCAAGGGGGAGACCACAGTCAAGGAATCCCGGAAGGAGGAAAGGTTTTCACTCGAAAACCCGGGCCACATCACGTGGTCCATCAGTCGGCAGAAAACTCGCCAAAGATGAGTGTTCCTTTTGTCACAACAAAGGACACTGGAAGAAGGATTGTCCCAAGCTGAAGGGACAACAGCAGAATCAACCCACCACAGCCAATGTCGTGGACAGAGATGACGATTCAGATTTTGCCTTGGCAAGTTCATCATCCATTTGTCATTCCGATGAATGGATTATGGATTCCGGATGTACCTATCATATGTGTCCCAATCGGGACTGGTTTACTGACTTCACAAAAATTGATGGTGGAGCGGTGCTTATGGGCAATGATAGTGCCTGTAAGACTCAGGGAATAGGTAGCATTCGGTTAAAGCTGCACGATGGCAGCGTCAAGACTCTGACAGAAGTTCGGTATGTTCCGGACTTGCGGAAGAATCTCATCTCACTGGGATCTCTGGATTCAAAGGGATTCAGGATCACCATTGAAGACGGAACTCTCAAAGTACTAATGGGAGTTCAGGTGGCAATGAAGGGTTTGAGGCGAGGAAACCTGTACTTCTTGCAAGGAAGTACTGCTGATGGAAGAGCTTCCACATGCTGTGAGAAGCTAGATCAGACTGATGCTGACACCACCAGTCTTTGGCATATGCGGATGGGACACGCCGGAGAAAAAGCTTTGCAAACACTAGTGAAGCAAGGCTTACTCAAAGGTGCCAAGACTGGAAAACTGTCCTTCTGTGAGCACTGTGTATTAGGGAAGCAGAAGCGGATCAAGTTCGGAACCGCTGTACACAATACACAGGGAATTCTTGACTATGTACACTCCGACGTTTGGGGACCTACCCAAAATGCATCTTTGGGAGGTAAGCATTGGTTTGTAACATTTGTAGATGATTATTCTCGTCGTGTATGGGTATATACGATGAAGAGTAAAGATGAAGTGCTGAAAATCTTCCTTGATTGGAAGAAAATGGTTGAAACTCAGACCGGCAGAAAGATCAAGCGACTCAGATCTGATAATGGAGGTGAGTACACTTCAGATCCCTTCATGGAAGTATGCCGGAGAGAGGGTATTGTCAGACACTTCACGGTTCGAGGTACACCGCAGCAGAACGGTGTGGCAGAACGAATGAATCGTACTTTACTAGAGAAAGTGCGATGTATGTTGCTGGATGCTGGATTCAGTAAACAATTTTGGGCGGAAGCTGTGACATATGCCTGCCACCTCATCAACCGACTACCCGCAGCTGCCAATGATGGGAAGACGCCCATTGAAATGTGGAGAGGTAAACATGCTACTGATTATGATTTTTTACACGTTTTCGGATGTCCTGCTTACTATCATGCTAAAGAAAGTAAGCTTGATCCTAGAGCTAAGAAAGCAAAATTCTTAGGCTTCAATACTGGTGTAAAAGGGTATAGACTCTGGTGCATAGAGTCTAAAAAGGTAATAATCAGTAGAGATGTTACATTCAACGAATCTGAGATGCTTAAGTCACATAAGCATAAAGATTCCAATGAAGGCAGCAATGATGGCGAAACATCAGATGATTCGCAGACTGTGAAGTTTATTACTTCAATGAATTCGGGAAAGCATGGACAAGATGAAGTTGATAGTCCAGTCACAGTACCTCCAAGTCAACCCGAATCAATAGCAACCAACAGACCGAGACGAGAGAAACGTGTTCCGACACGTTTAGCAGACTATGTGACATATGCATTACCAGCTGAAGGGGGTGAGATCCCAACCACTTACAGAGAAGCCATACAGTCCAGTGAACAAGTTGAATGGACAAAGGCTATGAATGAAGAGATGCAGTCTCTTCACCAGAACCAAACTTGGGAGCTTGTGCCGCTTCCAAAAGGAAAGAAGACAATTGGCTGTAAGTGGATCTTCAATCAGAAAGATGATCAAGGTGCTAAAAATGGAGTGCGATACAAAGCTAGGTTGGTAGCCAAGGGCTACGCTCAGACAGAGGGAATTGACTACAGTGAAGTATTCTCTCCTGTTGTGAAGCATTCATCCATTCGGATATTGCTAGCTTTGGTTGCACAATATGATCTTGAGTTAGCACAGCTTGATGTAAAGACAGCTTTCTTACATGGTGATCTGGAAGAGGAGATTTATCTGTCTCAACCAGAAGGATTCAAAGAAGCTGGCAAAGAAAATTGGGTATGCAGTCTGAAGAAATCTCTCTATGGCTTGAAGCAGTCACCTCGGCAATGGTATAAACGGTTTGACCGTTTTATGATGGATCTGAAATACACTCGTTGCCAATACGATCATTGTGTATATTTCAGAAAACTTGCAAATGGATCTTTCATTTATTTGCTTTTATATGTAGATGATATGTTAATAGCATGTAAAAGCAAGGGGGAGATAGATCGTTTAAAAACTCAGTTAAGTCATGAGTTTGAAATGAAAGATCTAGGAGAAGCACGGAAAATATTGGGGATGGAGATCAACAGAGATAGGGTGAAAGGCACAGTTCACCTTACTCAGAAGCAGTATCTGAAGAAAGTACTGAAACGCTTCAACATCGACTCGAAGACGAAGCCGGTGAGTACTCCTATGGCCCCATATTTCAAGCTCAGTGCATTGCAGTCTCCTAAAACTGATGAAGATCGGGACTACATGAGGAATGTCCCATATGCAAGTGTTGTTGGAAGCTTAATGTATGCCATGGTGTGTACACGACCTGATATCTCCCAGGCCGTCAGCTTAGTTAGTCGCTATATGCATAATCCTGGAAAGGTTCATTGGCATGCGGCTAAGTGGATTCTACGGTACATTTTAGGGACCGTAGATGTTGGTTTAAAGTTCGAGAAGAGTGAAGATAGTCTGGTAACTGGATATGTTGACTCAGACTATGCAGGTGATCTTGACAAACGCCGATCGACAACTGGATATGTGTTCACTATGGGTGGAGGACCAGTTAGTTGGCGTTCAACTTTGCAGTCGACAATTGCACTATCATCAACTGAGGCTGAATACATGGCTGTAACAGAAGCCATGAAAGAAGCTATTTGGTTACAGGGATTGGTAACAGAATTGGGCTTTAAGCAGCAAGAGGTTACCGTTCATTGTGACAGTCAGAGTGCAATTCATTTGGCCAAGAATCAAGTGTATCACTCTCGAACAAAACATATAGATGTCCGATTTCACTTTGTACGTGAAATATTAGAAGAAGAGGACATCAAACTTCAGAAGATTGGCACTGAAGATAATCCAGCAGATATGTTGACGAAAGTTGTCACAGGGATCAAGTTTCAACATTGTTTGGACTTGATCAACATCATACACTGCTGAGCACCCTCGGGTGCATTTGAGCGCATTCAACAGCGGAAGTCTCTCATGTCAAAGAATGAGGTGCATTCATTTGAAGAATGAATCAGTTTGTAAGCATCCTAATATGGCACACTTGGGTGGAGGGGGTGATTGTTGAAAACCACCCAAGTATGGCACCGTTTCTTAGCTTGTTTTATTAGGCACCGTTTGGTGCATCAAGTTCCAGATTTCTGCAGCAATTTATGCCCATAAATTGCTGCACTGAA
Organism: Carya cathayensis; assembly: GCA_011037825.1. NCBI lineage: Eukaryota > Viridiplantae > Streptophyta > Magnoliopsida > Fagales > Juglandaceae > Carya > Carya cathayensis. The sequence continues at coordinate 522,459 of QGSO01000366.1, forward strand.
TTACCCACAGTAGGGTTTCCTCTCCTATAAAAGGAGAGCTCCTCTTGTGTAAAAAGCAGTGGGAAGCAAGAGAGAAACAAGTGAGTGCAAAAACAGAAGAGAAGAGAGGGTACGTGAGAGAGTTGAGAGAGTTTTGTAAAATTTTTTTTACAAACTCAGTAAAAGAGGCTCCAGTAGACGTAGGCAATTTGCTGAACCACTTAAATATTATTTTGTGTGATTTTCGGGCAGGTTTCAGCTCCAACAGTAAACGGCTTGACCAAGTGGATAAGACCTTTTTTTCTTTTTTTTTTTTCTTGAGCCAGAGAAAAGAAGAAGACCCTTCTTGGTTGCTTCACTCGTGCAGCATTATAGCTAATTTGCTCAGCTGTAATTTTTTTTTTAATAATTACCTTCGTACAATAATCAGCTTTTCTCACCTTACATTGATAACGGAGGAAATAAAAAGAATTCTAGGCTTGGTATGTTTGGCTTTGAGACTGTTTTGAAAACTTTCCAGAAAAATTGGTTTTGTGAAAGATTAGTTTAAATTATTGTTTGAGTAAAAGTTTGTTAAGAATATGTTGTTTGCATTAGGGTTGGTAAAGAGTCGCCGTAGTTATTTGTGTTTTTTATTTTAATTGTTTAAACTTTACGAAATGATTAGATGAAATTTTTTTTTGAAAAAATATTTTAATTTTAATTTAGAGATCTTTGGATTTAAAATGAAAACCTTTTTTTAAGAATACTTAATATTACTGATCAGTTGCCAACCTGCGAAATATTTCTCCTCACTTAACTATCAATTATGGCCAACATCTTCAAATACTAGCTCGGCATTGTAAGTGTAGGTGATCGATCTAGAAGTATTCGTATATTCTTATTAGTAAGTTACATAGCTAATTATTGTTCTTATTAGTAATTTTGTTATTGTTCTTATATTACTAGAGACTCCTATATTAATTGCTGCTCGAAATGGCATTTCCGAAATTGTGGAGAAAATTCTGGAACTGTTGCCGATTGCCATACACGACGTGAATGAAGACAACATGAATGTAATGTTGTTGGCGGTGCAGAACAGACAACCACATGTATTTCAAATCCTGCTAAAGAAAAATATCATGATCAGAGACAGGGTGTTACGGGTGGAGGATAACCGTGGGAATAATGCAGCTCATCACGCGGCTGTGCTTGGACCATGTAGGCCTTGGCTGATTCCCGGGGAAGCCTTGCAAATGCAATGGGAAATGAAATGGTTTGAGGTATACATATAGAAAAAACTATATATATAATAATATATATATACATATATATTTGAAATAATTAATTGTTTTCATGTGTACGTACTTGATGCTCGCTTAATGCAGTTCGTGACACAGTCCATTCCCTCTAACCTTCTTACCCGCCGCAACAACCACGGCGAAGGCCAGACCCCTGAGGAACTGTTCATCGAGAATCACAAGGACCTCGTCAAGGACGGTCGCAATTGGTTAATTAAAACCTCCGAATCCTACTCCCTTGTCGCTGCACTCATAGCCACTGTGGCATTTGCCAGCTCCACCGCAGTTCCTGGAGGCGTCAAGCAGGATAATGGCGTTCCAACATTGGTAAACAGAGCCCCATTCCACCTCTTTGCCATCGCATCACTCATCGCACTCTGCTTCTCGGTCACGGCTTTGGTCACATTCCTCTCCATCTTAACATCAAGGAATAAAGAAAGAGATTTCAGAAAGGACTTGCCAAGGAAGCTCTTGATAGGTTTAACGTCCTTGTTCTTTTCCATAGCCGCGGTGCTGGTTACCTTCTGCTCGGGACATTTCTTTGTGGTAGAGGATAAGTTAAAATATGTGGCGTATCCAGTGTATGCGGCAACCTGCCTACCGGTAACTTTTTTCGCTGTGATGCAGTTTCCACTATATTTTGATCTTATTGGATCTACCTTCAAGAAGGTGCCACCACGTAGCTACCAGGCGTCCGTTCTGACCTAATTCATTTTCCTTTTCATTTATCTCCTATTTCTATTTTATATATGGAATAAGGTTCTCTCCGTGTGTGATTATGTTTGATCTGTTTTTCAAAAAGAAAAATGAAAAATGAACTGTTTGTCATATATTAGATATTATATTTATGATGAAATTAAGGTTTGATTAGGACATTATCATTCAATGAATTACTTCTCGTTATCTTCCTCTCCGGGCTGCTCCCGAGAGATCAGGTCAAAAATCCTGTCTTGGTACAGGACTTTTTACATGTAGTTAGTCTGCTGTTTTACGTGGTGCGTTGTGCAACAACGCAGTATGGAAGAAAAGTTAGAGGAGTTATATATACAAGAGGCTTTCTCTCACAGAACAAGAGATCCAGTGAGGAAATTCACTTAGAGATCCACAAACTGAAGGATGCAGCCATATGTGGAGGCAAATTTCTAATCGCGAAAATACTTACGGATCGCCATTATAATAGGGATGCTTTTAAAGTGACCATGAAGAAAGTTTAGAGGCCGGTTAAAACAATGTGAAAAGATTTGGAAAAGCTCTACTCAGCAAATACCGACAGAGTTGTCTGCTATATATATAAAAGTATGAGTTATATACAAGGTATGAATTTCTGAACAAATATGGAAATAATTCTTAATACAAGGCTGCAACATATTCCTATAATCAAGGGAGAGGATGCAGAGGGTTGACATGATCTGATCCCTATGAATGGGGAGAATGATCTTGCAGTGATGCTATCCCTTTGAATCAGTTGTATTTGGCATGATTGCAGGATGATCTTTTGAGGATTCCCTAATACGCCATTGCAAACTCAACGGGGAGGGAATGACGTTGAGTTTGTCCCTTAGAAATGCAAAACGTGTAGCGACCAGCGGCTTTGTGAGTCCATCAGCAAGCTGGTCTTTGCTGGAGATAAACCAAACTTCCAAGGACTTGTGCTGCACCTTTTCCCGAACAAAGTGATAATCTAGTTCAACATGCCATGTGCGTGCACGGAAAACTGGATTGGCCGTGAAGTAAGTAGCTCCGATATTATTGCACCACACAATGGGACATTGTTTGAGAAAGATGCCGAGTTCTTTTAGAAGGGACTGAAGCCAAAGCAACTCAGTAGTAGCATGAGCAACTGCTCTATAGTCAGCCTCTGTGCTTGATCGTGCAACGATGGGTTGCTTTTTAGAGCTCCATGAGATTAGATTTTTACCAAAATAGATACAAAAACCAGAGGTAGATCGCCTATCATCTGGGCAACCTGCTCAATCAGCGTCCGAAAAGATTGACAATTGAGTGGATGAACTGGGTTGAATGAGCAGGCCGAAGTCAACAGAGAACTTCAAATATCTCAGTATGCGTTTCACTGCCGACCAATGATCCGAAGTCAACAGAGGGCTCCAACAACGCTGACATGGGAGAAGACACAGGTTTGGCTTCAGCCATATTTGTTCTTCGAAGTAAGTCCAGGATGTATTGTCGTTGAGTCATGAAAATTCCTTGTGGAATATGGTGAGCTTCTATCCCCAAAAAATAGCTTAAATCTCCCAAATCTTTCACAGCAAATTCCAGACTAAGATCAGTAATGAGTTGGGGGATAGCAGTAGCACTAGAGCCAATAATTAAGATGTCATCCACATAAATCAGGACAAAGATAGTTGTCGAATCAAAGCTGTAAATGAATAGGGAAGTGTCTGAGTTTGAGTTTTTGAAGTCGAGAGAGAGCAAATATTCACTGAGGCGGGAATACCATGCCCGAGGAGTCTGTTTCAGGCCATACAGTGCTTTGTGCAACTTGCACACATGAGAGAGGAAGTTAGGATTGACATACCCAACAGGTTGAGCCAAATAGACTTCTTCGGATAGTATACCATGAAGAAATGCATTCTGGATATCTATTTGACAGATTTTCCGTTGTTTAGACATGGCAATACTCAGGATCAATCGAATTGTTGTAGGCTTGACTACTGGACTGAAGGTTTCATAGAAGTCCACTCCTTCCTGTTGATGATATCCTTTGGCAACCAAGCGGGCTTTTCGCCTATCAAGTGTGCCATCTGATTTCTTTTTGGACTTGAAAATCCACCTCGAGCCAACCACGTTCATCCCCTGTTTAAACGGAACCAAAGACTAGGTCCCATTTTTCATGAGGGCTGTAAAAGTATGAGTTATATACAAGGTATGAATTGCTGAACAAATATGGAAAGAATTCTTAATACAAGGCTGCAACAGATTCCTATAATCAAGGGAGAGGATGCAGAGGGTTGACATGATCTGATCCCTATGAATGGGGAGAATGATCTTGCAGTGATGCTATCCCTTTGAATCTGTTGTATTTGGCATGATTGCAGGATGATCTTTTGAGGATTCCTTGATACCGGTCAGAAATATCCAATTTTGAGAGTTGAACTCAGTCTTTACGTTCATAGAGTTTGAAGGTCTCCGGGACAAGGAGCATGTTATTCGAGAAGGGCCTGTTTGACAAACAGTTGATGTTGGTAAACGAGGTTGAGGGCCAACAACAAATTCACCAAATTCGGCTTAAGGAAGGGTAAGAAAATGATACTTAATTAACATTCGATTCTACAACGTCGTCCTGGCCTTTTTGACAACTAATTAAGAATATTTTTTAATCAAACTTTAACATTATATTTGGGCGATAAGACTTTTTATTGATCATGTTTTTCAAATATGAATGAAAAAGAAAAAAAATAAAAGAAGATAATTTTTGACGTTGATGGTTGTAAAAAATGATTGTCAAATGGGATTAAACAATTTAATTTCTTGGTCTAAAATTTTTAAGATTTCATTCCATGTGTATATATCTATATATATATATAATATATATATATATATATATATATATACACACACACACTCGCGTACACACATGATCTAAATATATATACAGTACTTACATATTTTGAGCGGAATGCCATAACCGCCAAAATGTATATTACTAATTTACTACTAAATAGAAAATAGATATAATTACAGAAGAGAAAATTGCACAGCTAAACCCTCAAGCCAGGATTCATTTTGCAATCTAAATAGATCGAGTCATTATACTTGCAAGTCCATATAGATCGATTATAGATTTTTCTGTACAGTTTACATAATGGAATTAATTTGAAAATTTTAAATTTTTAATTAAAAATATTATCTTGCCATGTCAGTAATATAGAAAATTTTTTCTCCACACAACGGACTTGTAAACGGATTTATTTTTTTATTTTTTAAATGGTGGTAAGGGTTGTTTTCTAGGATCAGCACATGAAGGCATTCTCGTCAGAAACTCAAATTGAGCTGGAGAGAAGTCGGCCCAGGATGGGGATCCACAACCTTTACTTTAAGGCCAGACAGTCCACGAAAAGGAAAGGCACACGAAATGGGCTCAGTAATGCTAGAAAGAGGGTCCACGAGATGAAGTTCGTTCATAAGACGGGGTTCAAGAGGTGGCACTCAGAGTAGAGGAATAAGCTAATTAATTAGTGCCTAAATTAGGTATGAGAAATTATTTTCTTTGCCTTAAACTTTGTATGTATAGTCACATCTATTAGGTGGAAAATTTTAAATAGTTTATATATGAAATTACTTAAAATGTGTCACATGATCAAATGAGCGTGAGTCGTGACACATGAGTTGAAGCAATTCATGTCCAATATGACTATGACTTATAGTTTGAATCAATTAACCATGGGTCAAATTAGCTATATATGAGATGGAATTAAGTAGTCATCGTGAGATTCAAATTCATTATAAAAGAAATAACCATTTGTGACGAATTATATGCAACAAAAATGATATTTGCGATTAAAACAAACTCATTTTAATAGAAAATAACCACGATTGAACAATTTTCTTGTAGTAAAAGTAATTCGACGTAAACCAAAGCGATACACAGACTGGATTGAATAACTAAATTGCCAGTGCTGTAATTCAGGGAAGCACCTGAAGTGGAAAATGAATGCTTCTTTTTTTCCAAATTATCTTAAAGGAGTGGAAAGGTTTTTTAATTTAAATGAAAATATACAGAGTAAAAGTCGATAAATCAAAGAGTTTATAGCATAAGAGATGATGAATATATGGTTGTTTCCAACAAGAGGAAAGAGGAGAAAATACTTTATATCTCTTCCATTCTAAGCCGCAAAGTTCGAGTTTGAACCATAAAGCTGGATCCTCATCTAATATAAGCAAATAGCTTATGCAAATGATATATCCTCAGTTTTTTTTTTTTTTCCCTTGTTGCCTTCTTTATTTCCCCCATTGAAAGAAACAAGTTAGGATGCAAAATTCACTGAATTAAGTACTTATGCTGGTAGCTAGTTTTTTGAGACATGTTTAGAATTGCAGAGAAACTCATTCTTCATTAATAGTTAATAATACAACTCGACCATTGGCCGAAAGGTAACTTGCACGAGACAGAACAAACAGATCGAAAGAGTAGTCGAGCATTAATTTCACATGTACTTGATGTAGAGAACTGGTCGGAGACAGAGATGATTTTAAATAAAAGGAGAGACGAAATTTAACGTGGTTTGGCAATTGCTTACGTCCACAGCTGCTGTAATTTCACTATGAAATATTTCTACAAAAATTTCTCACCCACACTCTTTCTCTCTATCCCACATTTTATACAATTGAGCTCTCTCCTATTTATAGGAGAGAGTAGCCTACCATTTGCAAATGGTGGGTGGCCTAACAAGGTGGGTGGCCTAACAAGGTGGGTGACCTAACAATGGGGGGTGGCCTAACAAAGTGGGTGGCCTAACTATGGTGGGTGGCCTAACAAGGTGGGTGGGTTGCAAACCCAAACCCATTTCATACTTGGTTTGTCTCCATTCATAACAATCTCCCACTTGGAGACAAATAAGTCTACATATCTTCATAGCAACCATCACAGCAACTTCAAGTCATGCCTTTAAGTACGGAGGCCAACTGAAGCTACACACAGCTTCAGTTTGTCAGCAGTAACTGCTTTTGTAAACATGTCTGCTGGGTTCTCTGTTCCTCGAATCTTCTCAAGTATCAGCTGTCCACTATCGAGAAGAGATCGAATAAAATGGTATCGCAACTGTATGTGTTTTGTTCTGGAATGAAAGGCTGGATTTTTTGCAAGAAAAATAGCACTCTGACTATCACTGTGCAGAATACCTTTTTCATTTTTCTTTCCCAATTCCTCCAAAAAGGACTGCAACCAAACCATTTCCTTCCCCGCTTCAGTTATAGCAACGTATTCCGCTTCTGTAGTTGAGAGAGCAACAATCTTCTGTAACTTAGAAGCCCACGATACAGCTGTACCACCCAGCGTATACACAAATCCAGTAGTACTTTTTCTGCTGTCAACGTCACCTGCTAAATCAGCATCTACATATCCCTGTAGCTTTAAACCTGCTTTTGTAAAGCATAGTGACGTATCTGAAGAGCCTTGTAGATATCTCAAAATCCACTTGACTGCTTCCCAATGCTGCTTTCCTGGATTACTCATGTACCTACTCACAGCTCCCACTGCTTGTGCAATATCTGGCCTTGTACAGACCATGTCGTACATAAGACTACCAATAGCAGATGCATAGGGTATTCCGTTCATTCATTCTTGCTCTTTCTCCATCTTTGGCGACTGATCCTTAGTTAGTCGAAAGTGACTAGCTAAGGGTGTGCTCACTGGTTTCGCCTTGTCCATGTTAAACCTACTGAGCACCTTCTTCACATACTCCTCCTGCGAGAGCGTAAGAGTATTATTAGCCCTGTCTCTAATAATTCTCATACCAAGGATTTGTTTTGCAGCACCCAAATCCTTCATCTCAAACTGCTTTGACAACTGCTTCGTCAGTTTATTGATCTCCTCGATGCTTGACCCTGCAACGAGCATATCATCCACATACAACAGTAGGATAATATAAGAGTTGTCAAAATTCTTCATATAGCAACAATGGTCAGCCTGCAGTCTTGTAAATCCATTACTGCACATGAAGTTGTCAAACTTTCGGTACCATTGTCGTGGAGCTTGTTTTAGGCCATACAAGCTCTTCTTCAGTTTGCAAACTAGATTCTCTTTTCCCTTTACTGAGAATCCTTGTGGCTGGTGCATATAGATGTCTTCCTCCAAATCACCATGAAGGAATGCAGTCTTCACATCTAACTGCTCAAGATGTAGATCCTCTGCAGCCACAATTGCCAACACTAGCCTGATCGTGGTCAATTTTAGGACTGGGGAGAAAATGTCTGTGTAGTCGACACCTTCCTTTTGTTGAAACCCCTTCACAACCATTCTGGCTTTGTAGCGCTTGCTACCATTGTGCTCTTCCTTAATCCTGTACACCCATTTGTTGTGCAAAGCCTTCTTGCCTTTTGGAAGCTTAGTTAGCTCCCATGTCTGATTTGACATCAGTGACTCCATCTCATCTTGCATGGCTTTCTCCCACTTGATCGAATCTTCAATCTGTAGAGCTTCATCATAACTTTCCGGTTCACCACTATGTGTTAGCAGGATGTAGTGTAGAGATGGTGAGAACCGCTGTGGTGGCCTAATCGTCCTTGAAGATCTTCGAATAACAGTGAGTGGTGTACGTTGTTCGATCTGTGTATCATCATTCTCTTTATCCTCGTTCTGATCAGTGTTGACTTGAGTAACATCAAAGTCAACAACCTCAGGTTTCTTTGGCTGCTCCTCAGGTTCAGCTTGTGACCTAGCTTTGTACAGAATCTGCTCATTGAAAATTACATTTCTACTTCTAATGATTTTGCGATTTTTACCATCCCAAAATCGATAGCCAAATTCTTCATCACCATAACCGATGAAAAAACATTTTCTAGATTTGGCTTCTAACTTGTTACGATCAGTAGAATCTATGTGAACATATGATACACAGCCAAAAACTTTCAAATGGGAAAGATTTACCTTCTTTCCGCTCCAGACTTCCTCTGGTAGATCGAACTTTAAGGGAACTGAAGGTCCCCGGTTAATCAAATAGGCTGCAGTGTTAACTGCATCAGCCCAAAAACATTCAGGCAATCCTGAATTCAGCCTCATGCTTCTGGCACGTTCGTTGAGAGTTCTGTTCATGCGTTCAGCTACGCCATTCTGCTGCGGTGTCCCGGGAATAGTCTTTTGAAATCTAATCCCATTTGCAGCACAGAATTCTTTGAACCCTCCGTCGATGTACTCTCCGCCATTGTCTGACCTCAGACATTTCAACTTCAAGCCTGTTTCATTTTCAACCATGGCTCTCCACTTCTTGAAAGTGTCAAATGTGTCAGATTTATTTTTCAAAAAATAAACCCATACTTTCCTGCTTGAGTCATCAATAAAGGAAACATAGTACCGCGATCGTTCAAGAGAAGCGACTGGGGATGGCCCCCACAAATCTGTGTGCACCAATTCCAACTTTGTAGACTTTGGAGTTCTGCCATTTTTCAAGAAACTAACCTTTTTCTGCTTCCCAAAAATGCAACCTTCACATATGTCGAAATCAATTGATTCCAACTTTGGTAACTTCCCCTTGGATAATAGTACTTTCATTCCTTTCTCACTCATGTGACCAAGCCTTTGATGCCATAGGTTAGCATTTGCGTCAGTAATTGCAACAGTATCTCTAGTGCTTGAAGTCATGTATAGAGTACATGTTTTGTGCCTCGAGCTACTACCATAGCTCCTTTTGTTATCTTCCACGTGCCGCCGGTAAATAGTACCGAATGCCCATCAGCATCAAGTTGTCCTACAGAAATCAGGTTCCTCATGAGCTTGGGAACATGTCGCACCTTCTGTAACAACCATGCACTTCCATTGGGCAGATTGATTCGTACATCTCCCATGCCTTCGATTTCCAACGCTTCACCATCTGCTAAGTACACCTTCCCGAAATCACCAGTGACATAATTCTGCATGATTTCTCAGTGAAATGAGGCTCCTGAATCTAACACCCAAGATTCAATTTGGTTGTCGACTGAAAGGAGTAAGGCATCTTGGAAATCTTCTGTTGTGGCATTAGCAGAGTCATGCTCATTCTTCTTCTTTGCCTCCTTGCAATTATTTCTGAAGTGGCCAATCTTGCCACAATTCCAGCATTGTACTTGTCTTCCGGACCTAGACTTACTTCTTCCTCTTCGGGAATTTGACCTGCCCCGATTTGAACTTCTACTAGCTCCTCTACCTCTCGTCTCGAGGTTTAAGGCAGAACTGGAAGTTGATGCTTCTCCTGTATCTCTTCTGCGAACTTCCTCGCTCAGAATATGGTCCCGGATATCTTGATACTTCATCTTTGTTTTGCCATAAGAATTGCTAACAGCTGTTCTCATGGCCTCCCAGCTTTTTGGCAATTGAGCCAGAGCAATCAGTGCACGTACTTCATCATCAAATTCAATCCCCACAGAAGCTAATTGATTGATGATGGTGTTGAACTCATTCAGATGCTGAATAACTGGAGTTCCTTCTGTCATTCTCAAGTAGAATAGCTTGTACATCAAATGCACTTTGTTATTGGCTGATGGCTGCTCATACATGTCTGATAGAGCCTTCATCAAATCTGCTGTGGTCTTTTCCTTTCCCACATTGTGTGCAACGGATCTTGACAATGTTAGTCGAATGACTCCCAACACTTGTCTATCAAGAAAACTCCAATCTTCAATGCTCATGCCATCTGGCTTTTTTCCTAGGAGTGGAAGATGTAGTTTCTTCCCATAGAGATAATCCTCTATTTGCATTCTCCAGTAGGCAAAGTCTGTACCGTCAAATTTCTCGATACCAACACTTTTAGCTTCTTCTCCAGCCATAACTTTACAAATGAGTTCAAATTTGAACAAACAAAGATCATTGTTGCGTTCGAAACACTCGAATTAGCAGAGTGTGACAAGTGGCAGGATGACGTCAGCTCAGCTCAGGAAAGGCTCGGCTCAGTCACGGCTCGGCTCGGCTCAGTTGTCTTCAACCTCCAGATGCGCGTGGATCGATGCTTCGATCTTCAACCGACGCGTGCGGGCTACTCCGACCTCCGTTTTCGATTCCATTTGCGGCAACGGATTCGTCTCGACACGAGGAACACCCTGGAGTGGTCAAAAATTTATTTCGACCAACTTGACTAGTAGAAATGAATAGTACTTCACTAAGTAAGTTCCCAGGAAAGATTGGAGGGTCACAATGGACACACTTAAAATTTCCAATCTCCTAGACAGAACCTCCTTAGACTATACGTATCCACACTACCACACCAAAACTCCACCCCACAAAAAAAACCTAGGGCTCTGATACCAGTTGTAGAGAACTGGTCGGAGACAGAGATGATTTTAAATAAAATGAGAGACGAAATTTAACGTGGTTCGGCAATTGCCTACGTCCACAGCTGCTGTAATTTCACTATGAAATATTTCTACAAAAATTTCTCACCCACACTCTTTCTCTCTTCCTTTCTCTCTATCTTTCTCTCTTTCTCTCTATTCCACATTTTATACAATTGAGCTCTCTCCTATTTATAGGAGAGAGTAGCCTACCATTTACAAATGGTGGGTGGCCTAACAAGGTGGGTGACCTAACAATGGTGGGTGGCCTAACAAGGTGGGTGGCCTAACTATGGTAGATGGCCTAACAAGGTGGGTGAGTTGCAAACCCAAACCCATTTCATACTTGGTTTGTCTCCATTCATAACAGTTGACATAGCAAATAGTTTTTATTTTTTTTCAAAAACCGATCATACATGCATACGGGAACATGACAATTGACAAATAGAACTTTTTATTCGATGAAATGGAAAAAAGAGAGACAAGATAAGGAAAAAAAGAAGGAAAAAAAGGGACATTAGAGAGTTGGCTTGTAGCTTCGTCGTGGCACCTTCGTAAGGGTAGCATGTATAAGATCAAAATATAGCGGAAATTGCACTACAGCAAAAAACGTTACCGGTAGGCACGTTGCCGCATACACTGCATATGCCACATATCTTAGTTCATTTTGTACCTCAAAGAAATGTCCCGAGCAGAATGAAACCAGCACCGAAGCTATGGAAATGAACAACGACGTCAGACCTATCAAGAGCTTCCTCGGCAAGTCCTTCCCAAAATCTCTCTCTTGGTGCCGTGATGTTAAGATGGAGAGGAACATGACCAAGGCCGTGACCGAGAAGCAGAGCGCAACGAGTGATGAGATTGCAAAAAGGTGGAATGCAGGTTTGTTTCCCAACGTTGGAGTGCCTGTCCCCTCCTGTACACCTCCGGGAACTGTGGTGGAGGTGGCGAAGGCCACAGTGGCTATGAGTGCTGCGACGACGGAGTAGGACTGGGAGGTGCTGGTTAGCCACTCTGCACCTTTCCTGACGAGGCGCTTGTGAGTTTTGATGAACACCTCCTCCGGGCTCTTGCCCTTCTTGTTGTAGCGGGGCACAAAGTTGGAGGGAATTGAGTCCATAACAAACTGCATGAAGCCAAGCATTCAATATGTGTCATATTATATATATATATATATATATATATATTAAAATTAATTGGCCCAATTGATCATCTATATATGAGTATGGTAATCGAAAATGAAAAATATTATTTTTTACTTTTCAATTATCAACTTTTGATTCTTTTCATTTTTCCTTGAACAGACTGCATGAAATGGTTTGCAGATAATTTCAATAATTTGAGGCTTTGTCAAGATATGATGAAAGGATAAAAGGGTATGGTAATAGAAAACATAAATATTTTTGATTGAGAAGTTTAACGACCATCATTTATTCCAAAAGTTTAAACTAAAAGCTGAAGAGGTAAATTTAATTATTTTGATTAATTTCTTAATTAAACAAGATAAAAGGTGGAGTCAAGGTTCAAATTATTGAGGACCTCTACTCTAATACTACGTAAAATCACTACTTGTCTAAAAAGCTTATACTGATGATAAAAGGTAAATTTAGTTATTCGCATTATTTTCTTAACAATTATGCATCACAAAAAACTAATACAATATGTTGTTCTTTCTTGTATATATATTACCTCATACCACTTCATTTCCCATTGCATTTGCAAGGCTTCGCCAGGAATTAGCCAAGGCTTATAGGCTCCAAGTTTGGCCGCGAGATGAAAGGCACTATTCCCGTCGTTATCCACTACCCGGAACACACTATCTCTGATGAGGATATTTCTTCGTAACAAGAGTTGATATATATGTGGTTGTCTGTTCTCCACCGCCACCAACACTACATTTTTGTTCTCTGCATTCACGTCATGTATGGCAACGGGAAGCAATTCTAGAATTTTCTCCACCATTTCGGCAATGCCATTTCTAGCAGCAATTAATATAGCAGTCTCCTTTTCCATTTCCGCTTTCATTTCCTTCCCTGCAATATTATATTAACGCAAAAGTTCAGTAAAATAACATCAATAATAATAAGGAAGAGGAGGATGAAATTTGTTCACGGGGCTGGCCTGTTATGAGGGACCGGATGATTGGAATTAAGTCTGATCATATGCAAAGTGGCCAACATTATGGACTGATTCATGATGCAATCAAATTGGTCATGTTTATAGTTCCTTTTACTAATCATTAAAATGGAACCTACTTAAAACAAAATTACTAAGTTATTTAGGGAGACAAAGTACTCCATGCTCCCATAAGTATCCTTCAACACAAAACTCCATGCTCCGAAGACAAGGGTCTTTTCGAGTCGTTTATTACCAAAATATTATAAGCATGTAGAGTACTGATTTGGAAAGGGACTTACCATCCTCAAGCGAAGCTTTTTTCACCACTCTGGTACGACTGTTTTGCTGGCCTTCGCTAGCTTCAAGATTTCTTCCAATTTCACTGCTTCCTACCACATCTTTTGATTTTTACAAGATAAGTTAATTAAAAAATACACACAGAGACTCAACAATACTAATTGCTAGCTAGCTAGCTAGATGATTAATGATCAGAAAGAAGTGTGTGTGTGTGTGTGTGTATATATATATATATATATGTCAACTAGGATCGTGCATGGCTTACCCTCTATGTTCTCAGCTTCAGAAAAATCACCAATACCGCTAAAGACACTTGAATATGGATTTGATTCGTCCTGAACTTCTCCGGCTGGTGTTTCCAAAGCTTGCAAGGGCTTCGTGCCAGCGTGATAATATTGGTACATGTTAACACCCTTTAGAAGTTCGTTCATGATCTGAATCGATAATATGTGCTGCTGTTTCTCTTCATATATCTTTTTTATCGTGGGAAGTCCTTATTAACATAATACACAAAATACCTTAAATTTTGAAACAAATGAACGCTGTTTTTTAAAAGTATAGTACAAGATAATAATGCTCAGTAGAAATAGTTGTTACTTTGGACGTTGTATACTGACATATATACCTAGACCAAGAACGATCAGCATCATCCTGTTTGCAAACTTGAAAATTTTGTACCAAGCCGCTTCATTGGTGGCTTTGAATATTTCTGTATAAGAAGATACATGTAATTCATTATAATGTCAATATGCATGAGAAATGTTAAACCTACAAATGGATCGAGTTATGAAATAATATCAAGTGATATATCGATGTGTAAACTTATTTTTTATAAGTCTCTTTGTAAACCTAGCTAGCATATCTCGTGCCAAAATAATTAACGAACTTCAAAAGTTCTTGTACTTTATCCTAGGCTAGCCTCAGTGATTGATCAAGGTTACACTATAAGGAATACGGATTTTTGTGAGCATTATTTTGTAACTAAAAGGACTATTTCCGATGAAAATAAGTACGTTTTTATCAAAAATTATAGTCATTTTGATTGCAAAATATTGATCACAAGAATCTATTTTTCTTGTAGTGTTAGATTGTGAAACTAGGATGTCGTTTGTACAACAATTTTCTCCCATTAACTTCACAATCAGTCTCCATATTACTAATTTAAAAATTTTACTGTCACAAACAATGTTGTTTGTGAATTTTAGTCAGTGTTTTCTTTTTTGTTTGTTTTGGTTCGAATGTTTTCCTCATTTGAGCTTGCTTTCAAACAAAAATTAGAATCATATGCTCGCATTGCTTGCCTGGATTTCCTGCCTGTCTTTGGTCCTCTTCATCCGTGTGTACTCCAACCTTCCTTCCGATGGCGACTAGAACTTGAGAGAGAGAAAGAGACAGAGAGAGAAGTCATGAAGCTCAGTTTGTAGCGCAGCAAATGAATAATACATAGAAACAAAAATTAAACTGCACCAGTACGTTAGCTAGTCTGCATTTGTGTATGGTATTAATGTTTCTAATACCAACAAAGTGTTGGATGCATGCAGCTTGAAATTAGTAGTTAGTTGCAATTTCATGATCAACATGAAATGGCAGATTCGGTAAAAGTTATTCCTGGAGTCGCAATGGAGACGACTCGATCGGACTAAGTATTGATCAATGGTTAGGCCTGACCTTGCTATTTTTATTTGAGTCGAGCTCAAGCTTATAACTACCAAACTATATTTTGTTATGGTAATTGGTTCATTTAATTTATTTCTTGAACGAGTTCCACTTTCTTCATGATCAAGTTGCTTGATTGATTTGTTATTTTCTTAAACGCAATAAAATTCGTATTATAATATATATTTTTAAATTAATTATTGTTTTTATTATTTTCTTACTTCAATATATAATCTTCATGTACGTACTTGTATATATATAATCTGGACAAACCAATTTGAGTTTATAAAAATAGTTGATCTGTGTATATATAAATATATATATATATACACACATAACATTAGAAAGTACTGCAAATATATATGATATTAAATAACTAATTTGCATTGGCTTGTTTGATAAAAAATAAAAATAAAAATAAAAGTTAAAGCTTTTTTTGTTTAATCTTGGTTTGTTTGTTATAATAAACAATTTTGTTCATTTAAAGCCCGGCCGGTTATTGCATTAAACTGCTAAAGTCAGTAAAGTGAACCGTACTCATATCAGCTCTATGTATTCTGCCCTCATCTGGTGCTCTTTGTCATCCTGCAATGTTTATAAGAAATTCACAGTTAAGAAAAGAAGGAAAAACAACCAGTTACATACCAAATGTGATGAAATTCCAAAACAGTCGAAAGAAGTTGATGCATGTTGATCTGTAGTTGTCGGGATAATTTCGATTCCTTTCATATTTGGGACGTTGTCCTTGATCTATCGGTTGCATAGGGAACTGGTGATCATAATAATCGTGTGGTACCGCCTTGTGCTCATCAACAAATATGCCTTCCAAAGTAACAGCAAAAGATAATAAAGCACTAATTAATAATATTGATATTTACCAAATTAAGTCGTAATTAATGTCATACGAACAAAAACATCATTTTATCATAGAAGAGAAATGCTAGCTATACATGATTCATTTAACCTTTACCTAGTTATATTCTTTCATCATCTTTCAAATTGGAAACTCTTTATTAGTTTTCACAATGTTAATTACGCAATTAAAAAAATTAAATGTACGATAAAGATAATAGAATACTATTATGCCGCCATAGTTATATCGCTAATTCTGTCCCATTATTAAAAAGTTAAAATTAAAAATAAAAATATAAACATAAAATAGGTAGAGGTTGAAACCTAGGGCTTTACATTATTGTTGATTTATATGGTGATTTAAAAAAAATCAAAATTGAATTATCTTGCAAAATATCAAATACCATCTTATCACCTATGCATGTCAATGGTAAATATATCTTTTGCAATTAAATATAATTTATCTGAATTTTTTTTTTTATTGGTATCCTTACTCTAAGAAGAATGGATACATAGATCCCTGAATGATCACTTCGTAGTTTTTGTTTTTTTAAATGCTAAGCAGTGATGATTCGATGATACATACAATGATAAATGATTCTTTTGAGAAATCCAAGGCGGCTCCCGCTTGGGAAAGCTGAAGACTTTTCAGCTAGAAGATGGAGAGGAGCGATTCCTTCCTCATTGACAGCGTTTACCAGTACTTCTCCGAACAATTTAATTATTTGCAATGCCAAATCTGTATACGAAGCAATATTAGTTCGTTAGGATCAATGAATAACCAGGGGGAAAAAGATCAATTTGCGTTAATTGTTCTTATTTGAAAATCGATCTAGAGATAGAAAATGAGTTTCAATTCAATACCCACCAAAATGGTCTCCTGAAATGGCGATGTGAAGGATTGTGTCGCCATTCTTCCTCCTGAAGCAACTATAGACCTCATCCGACGTAAGCATCTGGACAAGACAGTGGAAAGCTTCTGTTTTTCCGAAGAGAACAGCCATGAAAAGAGGAGTCTCTCCCTCATGATTACGAAGAGCAATCAATGAACAATCAACCCTTGCTATGCACTGACACATGGCCACATTACCCATCAATGCAGCAAAATGGAGAGGAGTGTTCCCTCTCTTGTTTGCAACTCCAAGAACCATTTCTGGATTTGGTTGCTCCGAAATGATCTGTGTCAGTTTCCTGACCGTCTGTTCTTGGCCGTCCGAGACAGCCAGGTGTAATGCTGTGTCCTGTAACCTGGTGATGCTGGAGACTAGAGCCATTGGATTTTCCATACATATATTGACGACCTCATCCCATTTCCCTAACATGGCCTTTTCAAACAAGGTCGTCTCCATTTCCTGACTCGGTGGCTCCATGAATGAGACGAAATCCATCTCTCTCATTTCTCCTTCTACAATAGGAACAGGGAAGATTGACAGAACGGATATATCTCGAGAGCAGCCAATGACAGTACTAGTTCTAGTGCGCTCCCGTGCATGGAATTATATATATCTCTTCTAATCTCAACATTTATAGTAAGATAAATACTTTTTCCAAATATCAATCAAATATAAATATTTTTCATTTTCAAATATTTGACTTTTTCATCTAATCATTACATAATTATTAAGTTTTCCAACCTCTAAATAAATTAAAATATAAAAACCAATAGAACTTTTCAAATTTTAAAACAAAAATAATATTAAAAAATAATATTGTAACAATATTTTAACTTTATAATATTTTTTATTCAACTTTTTCTCTATTTTCTCAAAATTCAGTAAAATATCATAATTTAAATAATTTCACTATTATTAATAAATCTTCTAATTACCATTATTTACATATTTCTGATCTTATCTCAACATTATATGTTCCAAAGTTGCTCTTGATCATCACACCGTATGTAATTCTTTTCTTTTTAAACAAAAGAACTTTATTCTCACTTTTTAAAAAGAGAAGCAAAGGATAGTATAATATGTGACATGTCTCATGCACGGTCCTCTTGATTAATAGAGAAAGCACGATGCTTCATGTACGAGATTACCAAATTAAAGGTGCCTAGCTTGTTCTTTCTTTAACATACTTTATAGTGTTTAATTATTATTATTTTTGAATTTCTTTTTGTAGTAGTACGGCCGTTATTGTTCATTTCCTAGCTGGTTCACTCCTGAAAACGGAAAATTAAAACTTATATACAAAAATATCTGGTCATGAAATCCGAACATGATCAGAAGGAGAAAATAATTATCCCCTAACAAGTGAGTTTTTTTTTTTTTTTAATCTCATATTTATCTTTTTTTTTTTAAGAATGCGTGGACATTACAAACTCTAAAACTGTATAAATAATTTCACTAATAATTAATAATAATGTTGATTATACAATAACAATAATAATGCCTTCAAAATTTATCTTAAATTTTTTATTACTAGTCACAAGTGTTGATATGTTGCATTTAAAGTGAGTTTTCGACATTTAAAATTACTTAAAATACGTAACATAGACATATATATGTTATTGGAAATAACAAAAGGTAAGATGAAGAACAACTTTTCTTCATAATAATAATAATTACTATATAAGTATTTTAAATAAGCTAGATGACAAATAATAGTTTTAACAGCAAACTAATTATAACTTTGTTTTGTTTTAATGACTAATTTGTTTGTGTAATAAAAGCATAATACTACCGTTTAACAAACCAACTTCAATATAACATGAATACATGAGAAAAGTGCATCTCTAACGTCCTCACGGGAAAAGTACTGGAAATAAAAAATAGTTCATTCAATTCCTAGTCTCTCTCACGTCCTCACTTTTTCCTCTCTCAATCCCATACGTACGTACATCTCTAATAATATCTCATAGAACTCAGAAGGGGGCCGAGAGCGACATCGATCTTTTTATCCTAATTAATTCACTCAATTTGTAAAACAGTCATCCAATTCATGATTCCAAGAAAAACGCTTCTTCGCTCCAAGGAAACAACCACTTGCGCGCATGAACAACGTTATTTCTGGAATTACTCGAGCGATTATAAATGTTGTACGTCTTGATCACCCGCGCGCACTACAAGAAAAATGAACTTTTGTGGCTAATTTATTGCAACGAAAATAGTATTCGCGAATATTATTTTCGTTGCAATAAATTAGCCACAAAAACCCGTTTTTCTTATAGTCACGCGGCCGTGATCTTCATCTTGTTCTACCACAAACCAGAGGTATGCTCTGTCTATATATGTGAATATATATAAGATTCTATTTATTTTTTGTTTACAGTCGTCTATTAATTTTGAATTTATGCTTGGATTTGTTTCGCTCATCATCAAAATTATCACAAAATATCATGTAAAGACTGAGTTTATTTTCATCATAAAAATTTAGTTACAAAAATTCTCTTCTTTCCGGGTTTTTGTTTGTTCTTCTACAATCTTCTTGGTTGGTGAGAACTGAGGAGTAAATAGAGTGAAAAAAAAAAAAGAAAAATTGAAATTATCTTAAAGGCATCATGCTTTAATATGCTGTTCTAGCTAGTTTGTAAATTTAATCGGTTTGTTTAGATGTTGAAAAACCGGGGCAGATTGAACAAGTGTTTCTTGTGCATACTTGTAGTTCCTTGAATAATCTTGTTATGTGTTTAGATGATAACATCAACATCCTCCCATGTAGATTGTGACGCCCCCAACTCCTACGTACAGATACGTGAAAATCAAAGTATCGAGATGATGACAACATGGGTCACGCACTTCGATGACAAGTAATAAGTGTGTACATATGCAACACGTGTAAGACAAAAAATGCAGCAGTTAAGTTAAAGTCAGTTAACTAAGTACTATAATTTTAAATACAAATTTTTAAAATAAAAATGCCTTTAAAAGTTATACAGTTATCCAAAATAAATATAATACAAACCAATTACATAGCCAAAAAGTGGGAGACAAATCCTAATACACGAGCAAGTGATCCCCGATCACTCCTCCAGTGGAGCCGCATCCTCAGGCTCTGTATCCTCATGTGCATCAAAATCTACGGTACCATAAAACGATAGCGTAGGTAAGTAATAGACCAAACAGTCCAAGAAATAAAAATACATTCATGCAACAACAATTATGCGTGCATATGATGAAATATGCATGAGACCTCAAAACCTCATTTTTCGAGAAAATTATTATTTTTCAATGCACGCCAAAAACCCCATTTGGCCCAAAACCATTTCCCAAAAATAACCACTTGCCATTATTTTCCCAGAAAGCAGCCCAAGCATAAATCCACCATTTTTTTTTTTCAGAAAATGGCCCTCATATCCATTAAACCACAAATAGCCATTTTCTCAAAAAATTACCTAACATATCCATTTATCCAATCAAAATAGTCGCGAATCGAAGGTAGGATTACCACCATCTCTATCGAGTGCACTGTATGCGGGAATCACAAGTGGAACTCTATCAGTGTCCCTGCTTACTACCATTCCTACAGCTTGCACTGTAGGCGGGAATTACAGGTGAGACTACCACCATCTCTGTTTGCTACCATCCCTATCACATGCACCATAGGCGGAAATCATAGGCAGGATTCTACCACCGTCCCTGATTACTACCATCCCCATAGTTCTTTTTCCTTTCTTTCATTCTTTTCAATCCATTCATTTCAAACATACCCAAAAGTCATCTCTCTCATGAAAATCCATTTTTCAAATATACACATAAACATGTATGTAATTATGCGAAAACTCAGTTTTCATTTACAAACATGAACATGCATGCAATTATGCAATGTATATAACACGACACAAATATTCAATAGCCAACAAATCTCAACATAATCCAATTACACAAACAACTCTATCCTCCAATCCAACAGACCCCTAACTCCTTGGACTCATTGTCCGACACAACAACCAGTTCACAAAAGATTTGTTAGTACAAAATATATTTAAATCTCAAAAGGTTCTTTGAAAAATACTTACAACGCTATAATATAATTTTCAAAGGATCATGGAGGTGCTAGAAGTGACGGCACAGCCGCACAATAGCTCAAAATCGACCAGGGCAAGCCCGTGGGTCTCAATGAAGACTTGGGATGGCTAGGGAATCGCTTAGTGGTGTTGGTGAAACTAATAGTAGTGGTGGTTGGCAGTGGATAGCGGTTGAAGGCCACTCAAATCAGAAATGGGGATGAAGGGGCTTCAAGGGGGGCTTCAAGGGTGGCGGATTGGAGCTGAGGATGGATGGGTTAGGTAGTTGGGAGGTCGACAGTAATGTGGTGAAAATATGGTGGCCAAAGATAGCACTATGGCGGCGCTGGAGCACAAAAGCTGTGCGGCTTGAAGTCGTGCATGGAGGCTCACGACAGTGCGAGAGAGGCTAAAACTTTAAGGGGAGGGTCACGGGCTAGTGGGGAAGTGGTTGGGAGGGGTGGTGATGGCCACGTTGGCGCACATTAGTGCGTTGGGAGAAACAAAAAAAAAACGATGGGGGAGAGGGGAGAAAGATGTCGTGCAAGGGGAGGAAAACAGGGGAAAAAGAAGGAGAACAAGAAAGAAGGAAAAGAAGAAAAGAGAGAAAAGAAAAAGAGAAGAAAAAGGAAGGGAAAAAAGTTGAGATCGAGTCTTTTCATCTTTAGTTCCAAAAATGATCTAATGAAAAGGTTTTAAAATGGAAACTTAAATAAAATAATTTAAACATAGTTACTAAAAAAAAAAAAATCTAACAACACAATAATTTTAAAACCCAAAAACTAATTTAAATCAAAGAAAAATTTAAATGTAAAATAATAATTAATATCAAGAATGCACACTAAAAATAAATTTTGCAATTTAAAAATTATAAAATAAATCCAATGAGAAACATGTTAAATTTAAAACAAGAGAGTCAATATTTAAATTAAATAAAATAATCATTTAATTAAAATACACTAAAATATGGGGTATCACACAGATGATTTGAGTAAACTGTTATATTCATTTCTCTCAGAATTAGATTTAGTGCGAAGTTCTATATCTCATCTCTATTTCTTGGAGGCTGATCAATCATATCAGTCTCAATCTGATCACTATGCCTTCTACTTTCAACTATTTTTGTCAAAATAATGTTAGATACAAGCCTTGTGATACCCCGTATTTACGTATATTTTGACTAACTAATTATTGCATTTCTTATGATTATGAGCTTTCTTGTTTTAAATTTTAGATAATTTACGTAGTATTATTTTATGACTTATAACAGTGAATTTAATTCAATGTGTTTTATTGTTATTAAAATATTGTTTGTTATTTAAAAGGCTCTCTCTTTTTTTAAAAAAAAAATTATGTTATTGTTGGATTTCATTATTTTATTTTACATAGTCATTGTGTTTAAATTCATTTTATTTAAATTTGAAATCATTTTCGTTAGTTCAATTTTTAGACCCAAGATGAAAAGATTGGATCTTATTTCTTTCCCTACCTTTTTTCTCTTTCCACTTTTTCTTTTTTCCCTTTCTCTTTTTTCTTCGTTCTTTTTCCCTTCTTTTTCTTCTTCTCCCTTGTTTCTCCTCGTGTGCGCACAACCCTTCTCTCATTTTCTCCTTTGTGCTTCAACTCCTCCCAATGTCGTTGTGCACCACCACCAGACCTCACCGCCCAGCCCACCAGCTTCACCACCCTCCAGCGACCTCCACCAAGCCAGCCTTCCTTCCTCATGCTCCCCCCCTCTCTCTCTCTCTCTCCCCCCCCCCCCCTCGCTGGCCGTGTATAGCCTGAATGGGTTGTGCATTTTTTCGATCTGCTGTGTACCGACCTTTGGCGTCACCACCACCACCACAACAGCTTCCTCTCTTGCCAGCCACCTTCCTCCACCAAGCTCAGCCCTTAATTCCCACCACTCCACCACTGGCCCTCATCTCTTCACCACTTCACCATCGACCTTCCAGCAACCTAACTCACTCATCCTCAACCCCGATCCACCACCCTTGAAGCCCCTTGAGCTACATGTCCAATTTATATTTTTTGGCTTTCAACCACTGCCCACGCCGTCACCCCCGGCCAACCACTACTACCATTAACTTCATCAACATCCCTAAACCCTTCCCTAGCCATCCCTAATTTTTGTTTATCCCCATTCAAAATTAGGTATTTTGAGACCCACGACCGTTCCTTGGAAAACATAGATCCGCCGCTGCTCCACCACTTTTGGCATGACCTTTGATCTTTTAGAATGCCTTTCATCATTGAAAGTAATTTTCCAAATACTTTTTGAAATTTAAATATATTTTTACGCTAACTCATATTTACTGTGATTTGGTTGGTTGTGCTGAACTGTGTCTGAGGAGTTTGGGGGTCGGTTGGATTGGAGAATGGAATTGTTTGTGTGATTGGATTATGCTTGGATTTGGTTGCTATTGAATATTTGTGTCAGGTCATATACATTGCATAATTGCACGCATGTTCATGTTTGTAAATAAAAATTGGATTTTTGCATAATTACATGCATGTTCATATGGATATTTGAAAACTGAATTTTCATGTGAGAGATGATTTTTGGGTGGAGCATTATCTTGGTGGAGCTCCTTTGGTCACCCAAGAGCGTAATATTCAGAGTAACGTCCCCTAAGTTGTCGCTGGGCGACAACGAAATCAGACGGGATGGTAACACTCTTTTGCTAGCAGGGGCTAAAGGATGCTTGGCCACGAACGCGCTAGGAGCGGAACTAGGTATCACTCGTTATGAAGTCACATACAAGGTTGTTACCCGTGGTGTGATGAAGGGAGTCAGGGTGTGCAGATGATCCCTAGGGAAGATCATGGTGCATACGGTAAAAAATGGATAAAGGACTATTTTCTGGAAAAATGGCAGATGTTATTTTTTAATAGACTTGGTGTTTAGGCCAACATGGGATTTAGGCGCATGTTGGAAATGATGATTTTTGGGTCTCACGCATATTTCATCATATGCACACATAATTGTTGGTTGCATTAATACATTTTTATGTCTTGGGTTGTTACTTATTGAGATTCACAATCTGACGGTATGTGACACCCTGTGGTACTGTTTCATGGTACCGTAAATTTTGATGTAGATGATAATGTAAAGTCTAAAAATTTGGCTCTATCAGAGTAGTGACCCGAGGTCGCTTTCTTGTGTATTGGGATTCGTTTCCCACTCATTTATGCATTTTGGTCTTTGTAATATATTTTTCGAGATAACTATATAATTCTTTTAAATGCTTCTATTTAAGTGAATCTATATTTAAAAGTCTAGTACCTAGTTGATTAACTTTAACTTATCCGCTACGTCTTTTGTCTTATATATGTTGCATGTGCACACACTTAGCACTTGTTGTTTGGATGCGTGACTCGTGTTGTCATCATTCTAAGGTCTCAATTCCCGCATTTCTGTACTTGGGAGTTTGGGGCATCATAGATGGTATCAAAGTTGTTCGGCTTTGGGTAAAACTACATGTCCAGTAGGAGCAGTACCAGAAAATTTTGAAGGTTTAATTTGAAATTATTTTTATTTTATTTTATTTTATTTTAAATTATGTCATTTTATTTGTGGAACCTATTTTATTTTATTTTAATTGGTTTATTTTACTTCATTTTGTTTTGTCCAGAGTTGAAAAAGTGGTTTAAGGGTTACGCTATGGCAGGAAGATGGTACGACCGAGAATGCCGTTATTAGGTGTGAATACTTAGTGTAGTAGGCTTGAATTTTTATTAATTTTGTTTACTTTATATTATCGAGATTCGAAGGGAACAACATGGTCTAGGCGTACTCTAAGGAGTAGGAACTCCAATCGCTACTGAGGAGGGGGATAGCTTTAAATCGTCTAGGGTTCTTAAGGATTAGGATTCCGTAGAATTTATGAAATGAGTTTATAGAATGAGAATGTGTAAGTTCAATGAGCTTCAAGGATAGAATTATGAGAGTTTTATCTAAGGTTTGAGGTCCAATAAATTTTATGAAACAAGTTTATGGGATTTAAGATGGTAGATTTGACAAACATTTGAAGGATTACTTAAAGTAGAAGTTCTAGATATTGCCGACTTTGATAAGTAGTTTGATAACATTTGGGACTTTAGAATGTACAAGCTTTATAAGGCGATGTTCTAAATTTAAGGTCATTAATCTTGAGGATTTTGAAAAATGATTCTTATTTGTTTAACGTTTTAGAATTGCAGATTTGAAGAACTAAATTGTAATAAGATTTGAGTTATTAGTTCTGTAGACTGGGTAAGCTAGCTTGATTTATTCTTGTGATGGATTAGTCTATAACCATTAAAATAGGATTCATCAGGGTTGAGATACAGATGTGAGAATTTTTCAAGAGAGTATTTCTTTGGAGGATTAAAGGTTTTGATCTAATGCGTGTATTTTTTGAAGATTGAAGATATCGATCTAGTTTTGAAAATGATTATTTCTAGCTCAAGGTTGTAGTGGCTGGTTTAGGATTTGATCCATATCAATTTTAAAGATAATAGGTGGTGTAGATTTAGGAAATCATTCTTGTTGACTGCGAAAAGATACGTCCAGATAATGGAAATAGTAGTGTTGGATCACTTGCAAGTTAAAGAAGTTTTGGCTAAGGGTGCATGAGATCGATGCATAGTAGTGGTGAGTGTGTATGGATTTTGGAGAGTACAAGTACTAGCCTCATTTTTCTTTTTTCTTTTTGGGACTTGAAAGAAGTGGTTTTGGTAGATGTTGAAGTGGATTCAATACAATAGTTTTAAATTCAAGATATCTTGACTTTGAATTGTTGGAAAATTGATTGGAGTGTATAGTCGAAGCGAGTTACCCAATGGAATGATGGTTGGCAATAATTATTGTAATTATCTTCAGGAATTAATTGTGACTTGAGGTCACATAAGAATTTAAATTTTGAGGCTATACTTTCCTCTGGAGATCAAGTGTCCAGTTGGGAGAATTATTGACATTGTTATTTAACTTGAAGAGAGATTGTTGGGTCACCATGTGTGGTATATGATAAAATCTTGGAAGTTGAAACTTAAGCATCAACAGTGCTTAGCCTAATTAGATATTTGAAGTAATAAATCATTAGGAGCTAGGATTGTAGTGCAATAATTTTCGGTGGATTGGAGATTTGAACAACATGGCCTGCTTTGAGGTTTAATCGTGAGGTGCTATTGAAGGAACCAATGATACTAATACTAGCATATGGGAGTAGAAGTAGGTGGTGAGTTGCCAAGAAGTTTCAGTAATGTTTTGGTGAATTCAATAGTGGATGGTATTGAATTTAGTCATCGCCAGATTGAATGATATTCAAAATTTAGGTGAGGAGCTTTTGAGTATAGGTTGACGAGTAGAAGTTTATAAGCTTATTGGTTGGCCAAGATGGATTCGAGCTTTTTAGGGTTTGTTCTTTATCTTAGATGGAGTCTGTGTATTTTTTAGATGATGTTACTTGTTTTCAATTTGGGATGCTAAGGTTCCGTGATACTGGTTTTCTATCATGATCATGGGTGTATTTTTGCAGAATATTGATTTTGATTCAGGCAGCAGGAGCTAATTGAGGAATATGAGTGCTAATTCATGATTTTGGTAGATAGAGGATTTTCTATCAAAATGTGTTAAGAGTTTTCTAGTTAGTAGGCATTGAGCCACGTTGTACTCGATGGTATCATTTTTGCGATGACATAATTTTATGCATGTGTTGAATTATTAGAGTGCAAAGCGAAAGCTTGAAATTTGGAGATAATTAATGGTGATTTTGTGATAATTAAGTGTTCAATTTTTGTGCTGATTTTGAGGAATCAATGGTGACTCGAAATTTTGAGAAGATACTTGTAATTGGAGATTAATCATTTGGTTGTGCAAATCATGCTTATTGATGGTTAACTTTGGAAGTGGCTATTAGGTTACAAAAGGTAGAATACAAAGAAAGTTCAGAAGATAAAGCATGAGAGTCGAGTGAGGTTAGCACAATTTATTGTGTGAAGATAATAATAATTGGAATTTACTAGGTGTTGTATTAAGGTTCTTGTGGGAATGGAGATTTTGGATTACATGGCCGTCCTAAGAGTACTAGACATGATGTGCCACTGGGAGACAAATGCGAGTGTGATAGAATCGCCTATAGGAGTAGCCATGAGAGAATAGTACCCATAATTGTTTGGACGTTAGTGATGGTATGTTTGTCTCAAATGTGTTATGAGTTGTATCTTGCATCTTGCTCGACACTGATGTTTGACCTCACAAATTTTGAATACGAAATTTATTTTAAGGGGTAGGATGTGATAACCCGTATTTACGTGTATTTTGACTAACTAATTATTGCATTTCTTAGGATTATGAGCTTTCTTGTTTTAAATTTTAAATGATTTACATGGTATTATTTTAGGTCTTTTAACTATGAATTTAATTGGATGTGTTTTATTTTTATTAAAATATTGTTTATTATTTAAAATGCTCTTTGTTTTAAATTATGTTATTGTTGAATTTTATTATTTTATTTTATTTAGTCATTGTGTTTAAATTAGTTTTATTTAAATTAGTCTTATTTCTTTCCCTTCTTTTTTTCTCTTTCCTCCTTCTCTTTTTCTTATTTCTTTTTCTCTTCTTTTTCTTCTTCTCCCCTGTTTCTCCTTGTGCACGCGCAGCCCCTCTCTCATTTTATCCTCTGTGATTCAACTCCACCCAGCGCCACCGTGCACCACCATCGGACCTCACCACCCAGCCCACCAACTCCACCACCCTCCAGCGACCTCCCTCACACCAACCTTCCTTCTCTCTCTCTCTCTCTCTCTCTCTCTCTCTCTCTCTCTCTCTCTCTCTCTCTCTCTCTCTCTCTCTCTCTCTCTCTCCGTGTGTAGCCTTAATTGGTTGTGCATTTTTCTGCTACGCCATTCACTGCCCTTTGGCGCCAACACCACCACAGCAACTTCCTCTCTTGCCGGCCACCTTCCTCAAGCTCAGCCCTTAACTCCCAGCCATTTTCTCCCACGAAATCTACCAAATCTCACGAATTTTCTTCCATTTTGCCACCACCGCCCCACTATCTCTTTACCATTTCATCACTGGTGGCCTTCTAGCAACCTAACCCACCCATCCTCGACCCTGATCCAGCACCTTTGAAACCCCTTGAGCTACATCTCTGATTTATGCTTTTTGGCTTTCAACTGAGGCCCATGCCACCACCCACGGCCAACCACTACTACCATTAACTTCACCAACACCCCTAAACCCTTCTGAAGCCATCCCTAATCTTCATTTGTCCCCATTCAAAATTGGGTATTTTGAAACCCACGGCTGTTCCTTGGAAAACATAGATTTGCCACTGCTCCGCCACTTTTGGCATGACCTTTGATCTTTCACTATGGCTTTCATCACTGTAAATAATTTCCCAAATATATTTTTGAGATTTAAATATATTTTTGCGCTAACTCATATTTACTGTGATTTGGTTGGTTGTGCCGAACTGAGTCCGAGGAGTTTGGGAGTCAATTGGATCTGAGAATGGAGTTGTTTGTGTGATTGGATTATGTTGGGATTTGGTGGCTGTTGAGTATTTGTGTCCTGTCATATACATTGCATAATTGAACGCATGTTTATGTTTGTAAATGAAAACTGCGTTTTTGCATAATTGCATGCATATTCATGTGGATATTTGAAAACTGGGTTTTCATGTGAGAGATGAGTTTTGGGTGCGTGTGTATCACAGCCCTAAGCCTAGACGGGGCATTACCTCGGCAGAGCTCCTCTAGTCACTCGGGAGCGTAATCTACTAAGTAATGTCTCCTACGTTGTCGCTGGGCAACAACGAGATCGGACGGGATGATAACACTCTTGTGCCAACTCCGTGAACCTTCTATTGGCGAGGGCTAGATGATGCTTGGTTACGAATGCGATGGGCAGGAACTGGGCATCGCTAGTTACAAAAGCACATGCACAGTCATTACCTTTGGTGTGACGAATGGAGCCAATGTGTGCGGATGGTCCCTAAGAGAGATCCTGGTGCATACGGTAAAAAATGGATAATGGGTCATTTTCTGGGAAAATTGCAGTTTCGATAAATGGATTTTTGTGAACCATTTTTTGGGAAAATGACGATGTTATTTTTTAATGGACTTAGTTTTTGGGCCAAAATGGAATTTTGGCATGTGTTGGAAATAATTATTTTGGGAAATGATGTTTTTTGGGTCTCACGCATATTTTGTCATATGCATGTATAATTGTTGGTTGCATTAATACAGTTTTATCTCTTGGATTGTTTTGGTTGTTACTTACTGAGATTCACAATCTAGCGACATTCAACACACTGCGGTACCTGTGATATCCCCATTTTCCGTGTATTTTTATTGAATGATTTTATTTAAATTTTTATAATTAGTGATTTTCTTATTTTAAATTAAATGTGATTTTTACAATATTATTTTATGAGTTTTAAGTGGTGAAATTATTTTAACGTGCTTTATTGCTATTTATTATTATATTATATTTTAATTCTTTTTAATTTAAATTAGTTATGTTTGGACTTTAAAATTATTGTATTTTTAGATTTTGTTATTTTATTTTATTTAATCACTGCGTTTAAATTATTTTATTTAACTTGTTATTTTGAAAATAGTTTTCGTTGGATCAATTTCTTGACCCAAGATGTGAGAATTGGATCTCATTTGTTTTCCTTCATTTTTCTTGTTTCCTTTTCCTTTTCGCCTCTTTTTCTTTTTCTTCCTTCTTTTTCTTCTTTTTCTCCCCTGCTCTTCTCTCCCACACTACTAGCCCTCCCCTCCCTCTTCCCGTCGTTCTCTTCGTCCTCCTTATGCGCCGCTGTCTATTAGCATTAGAGCACTACCCTTTTCCTCTTTCCCTTTCCATCATCTCCTTATGCAAATGATATACACTTTTGATAGAAAACACGCCATTGTTTGAGTACCTCCAAATCATTCTGTCAAGACAATTAAAACACATAAAGGGATCTTTCTCACAATCTCTACTTCAGTACTATTAAAAACATAAACAAGTAAATGGATGTTTCAACTCCTATGTTCTAAATCAATAAGATCAAACACATATGCATCAGTGTCTAATACTTGGATTGGACTTTGAACTCAAAGGAAAGCTGGTTGAGGAAGCCATCTATCCTTCCAAGCTTTTATCTAAGATCCATTGTGTGATGCCCCCAACTCCCATATACAGAAACATGGGAATCGAGGCGTCGGGAAAATGACAACACGGGTCACGCATCTCATTACTAAATGCCAAGTGTGTGTACCTGCAAACATGTACAATAAAAACGACACATCGGATAAATAAAGTCAGTCGACTAATACCAGAATTTGTTTAGGGGGGTTCACTAGGCTAGGCTTCAAGCCTTACGAGCTGGACCCAAAATGAAGGAAATTTTGGCCCAAAAACTAAGCAAAGCCAAATCCGAAAATAAAGGAAAAGGGCACAATAAAATAAATAAAAGGCAAATAAAAACACCACAACTTAAAATCAACAAAATAAAATATTTAAAGCCCAACAATAGAATATTTAAAGCAAAGAGTAATTTAAATGCAAAACAGTAATTAATAACAAGAAAGCATATTAAAATAAATTACACTACTTAAAAAAACATAAAATAAGTCCAACAAATAGCACACTAAATTTAAAGTAAGAGAACTAATATTTATAATAATTCTTCATTAAAAATACATGTAAAAACGGGGTATTACATCCTTCCCCTTAAAATAAATTTCGTCCTCGAAATTTGTAAGGTCAAATATTAGCGCTCAATAGGGTACAAGAAACAACCAAAAACACGCTTAGGAAAATCTTACAACCATCAACGCCCAATCAGATATGGGTACTGCTCTCTAGTTTACTCCTATAGGCAATTCTATCACACCCGCACTAGTCTCCCAATGACACATCACATCTAGTACTCCTAAGGCGGTTATGTAACCCAAAATCTCCACTTCCACAAGAACCTTACTACAACAGCCAGGGAATCCCAATGATTAATATCTTCCTATACCAAATTGTGCTAACCTCAATCGACTCCTGTGACGCCCCCAACTTTCACGTATGGACACGTGGAAATTGAAATGTCGGGATGATGACAACACGGGTCACACATCCCATTGCCAAGTGCCAAATGTGTGTACATGCAACATGTGTACAAATAAACCACGCAGCAGGTAATAAATGTCTTACAACTAAATACCAGAATTTTGTTTAAATACAAACTAGCTTAAAATACACATAATAAAATATTACAAGTTCAACACTGTTTCAAATATCAATTACATAACATAAAAACAAGTAAAGATAATATTAAAAGGTAAAACAACTCCAAGTCAAATACTCTGGCAGAGCCGCCTCCTCGGGCTCAGCCTCCTCCTTCTTAACCTCTGCATCAAAAATCTACGGTACCAAAAATTGTGTCGCAGGTAAGTAATAATCCAAATACCACAAGATAAAAATATATTACATTCAACAATTTGCATGAAAAGATGCCAAATGCACATGTCCCAAAAATCCATTTTTTCACGCACACCAAAATCTCATTTTGGCCCAAAACATATCATTTAAAACAAATCATTGTCATTATCCCAGATAATGACCCAAACTAAGAAACTATTATTTCTCCAGAAAATTGATCTCAATATCCTCTTACAAAACCTCGCCATTTTCCCAGAAAATGGCACATATCCAATATCCAAAAACAGTTCCAATTAATGCATACACCATGATCTCCCCTAGGGATCATCCGTACACTCTGGCTACTATGCCACACTGCAGGTAACGACTATGCATGTGACATCTAAATGAGCGATCCCAGTCTCGTACCCAGCGCGTACCTGGACCAGGCATCCTCTAGTCCCCGCCAGTAGAGGGACCACGGAGTCGACACAACACCGTTACCATATCATGCGATCCAGTCGTTGCCCAGCGACAACCCAGGGAATGTCACTCATTATTATCCACTCCCGAGTTACCAAAGCAGTTCCACCCAGACAATACCCCATCCCGGCTTGGGGTCGTGATACACATGCACCCGAAAATCCATTTACACATGAAAACCCATTTTCCAGTATCCAACACATGTATATGCATGCACCATGCAATGCAAATGATATGACACAAAATATCCAACAATTCTCAACATCAACAACAAATAAACAACTCCATCCTCAAATCCATCCGACCCCCGACTCCTCGGACTCAGTCTGGAATAACCAACCAGTCACAATTTATTGTAAAAGAAATAATATATTTAAATAAAAAAAGAAGGTTGAAAAATACTTACAGCGCTATATGATAATTTTTGAAGAATCAACAAGCTGTAAACGATGAAGAAAAAATAACGTAACAGTGTAAAAACACTGTCGCCGTGGGTTGTAAAATACCCACTTTTGAATGAGGACGAACCAAGGCTTCAGATTGATAAGGAATGGCTTAGAGGTGTTTATGAAGCTAGTGGAAGTGAGAGTTAGTCGTGGGTGGCAGTGAAAACGGCGGTAAAAGGCCAAAATACCCAAAACGGAAAGTGAGGTCATGGAAGCTGCTCGGTGATGGATCGAAGCCGAAAATGGGTGTTTTAGGACGGCAAGAGGTCGGTGATGAAGCTATGAAGAGATGGTGGCCAGAGATGAAACGACGGTGGCGCTGGAGAGAAAAGAGGCCGTGGCTTAGAGGAGGTCGTGGCGGTTAATGGTGGCTTAGATGGAGATA
Organism: Carya cathayensis; assembly: GCA_011037825.1. Taxonomy (NCBI): domain Eukaryota; kingdom Viridiplantae; phylum Streptophyta; class Magnoliopsida; order Fagales; family Juglandaceae; genus Carya; species Carya cathayensis. The sequence goes on from QGSO01000366.1 coordinate 555,271, forward strand.
AAATTTGGTGGGGATGATCACCGGCCGAAGAGGAAGAAATCTGGGTGGGCGGTGTGCTACACGCCGGCATACTGGGCGGCTGAAGGCAAACGGAAATAAAGAGAGGGGAGAGAGAGTTCGCGCGGGGAGAGAGGAAACTGGGAGAAAAAGAAAGAAAAAGAAGAAAGAAGAAAAATGAGAAAAAGAAAAGGAGAAAAAGAAAATATGGGGAAAAGAAATGAGGTCCAATCCTCACCTCTTGTGACGCCCCCAAATTCCGCTTGGGATTGAACGGACATTTGAAGCGTCGAGACATGCAACACAAGGTTACCTGCCCCCGTTCATGACATATAAGATGCAATGTTCCTAACATGCATCTAACATTATGCAATATTCGCAGCGGATAATCTTTTTCTTTAGCAATACTATGCACCAACTAAATATATCCCAAATACTTGAAACATAATTCATACATAAAGGCATACTAAAAAGCCGTGATCACCACACTAGTCTAAAATGGTTGTGATCAAAAGAATACTTGAGATACAACTCCAAAAGTACAAGTATTAACCTAAGTTAAATACTATACCATCATCAACATCGCACCGTGGCCTAGTCGACCGTATTCAGTTGGTCAGATTCCAATTCTCCTTTGGGTCCTGTAACAAGATCTACCATTCGGGGGGAATGGTAGTTGGGACTACCACAGTGAGATTTGATTACAAATCTCAGTAAGTTAACATAAAACTTATACACAGGTTAAAAATGCATGCATGGCAGTAAAAGCATAAATGCATAATTATAGTCATACATAAACATAGTATAACTTGACATATAGCATGACTTAACCAGAACTTAAGCGTGAACTGAACTTGACTTAACATGGCATGAACTTAAGCTTAAAACATAACATGAACAATCAACATAACATGAACGTGAAACATAACATGGACATGAACATAACATAACATGAACGTGAGCTTGAACGTATCATAAACGTGAACATAACATGATGTGAACATGAACTTGGAACATAACATGAACATGAACATAACATGTACGTGAGCATAACATAACATGAACTTGATCTGAAACTTGACTTAACATAAACTTGGAATCTTATTTAATTGTCTTGATTAATAACGTGCATTAATACGTACTCCACAGTTGTTGTGGCCCCACGTATTCAAGTAACATAAAACATAATACGTACTCCACAGTTGTTGTGGCCCCACGTATTCTACATGTCACAATTGCTGTGTCTCATGTAGTGTATGCTCCACAGTTGTTGTGGCCCCATACTTCATGCTCCACAGTTGTTGTGGCCCCATGAATTCACATAACATAAAATATAATACGTACTCCACAGTTGTTGTGGCCCCACGTATTCTACATGTCACAATTGCTGTGTCTCATGTAGTGTATGCTCCACAGTTGTTGTGGCCCCATACTTCATGTAACATAAAATATAATACGTACTCCACAGTTGTTGTGGCCCCACGCATTATAAGTAACATAAATATAATACGTACTCCACAGTTGTTGTGGCCCCACGCATTATAAGTAACATAACATTAAATATAATACGTACTCCACAGTTGTTGTGGCCCCACGCATTATAAATAACATAAAATATAATACGTACTCCACAGTTGTTGTGGCCCCACGCATTATAAATAACATAAAATATAATACGTACTCCACAGTTGTTGTGGCCCCACGCATTATAAATAACATAAAATATAATACGTACTCCACAGTTGTTGTGGCCCCACGCATTATAAATAACATAACATAAATATAATACGTACTCCACAGTTGTTGTGGCCCCACGCATTATAAGTAACATAAATATAATACGTACTCCACAGTTGTTGTGGCCCCACGCATTATAAGTAACATAAAATATAATACGTACTCCACAGTTGTTGTGGCCCCACGCATTATAAATAACATAAAATATAATACGTACTCCACAGTTGTTGTGGCCCCACGCATTATAAATAACATAAATATAATACGTACTCCACAGTTGTTGTGGCCCCACGCATTATTATAACATAACATGTCTTATCTTTCTTAATGCATGTGATATTATTTAATATCATATACTTTTCTAACATGGCGTATACTTGTAAATGGCATAATATGATTTAATCATAAACATTTCATGGCATACATGTATCATATGGCATACTTAACATGGCATACTTATAACATACATCATTGTATGGCAGAAAAGATTATTTAACAGATAATTATTCATGAGAGATTAAATCATACGTAACAGATAAACATGTAATGACATAGCATGACATGGCATATACGATAACATACATACATAAATTGTAGTTCTCTTACCCATCACACATACACAATAAACTGATAGTAAGTTAGAGGCTAACTTACCTCGATCGTCGCGTTCTATGAGAATAGAGCGCGAGACACGAGGAACTGCACAACAGCTGGAAGAGGAACACTCGAGTCCTTAAGATTTTCACTTCTGAACTCAATTGCCATATTGTAAGCACTTGCAACACCACGGCCAACTTGAGGTTTCACTATACTCGGAAGAGATAAATTGACTTCAGAAAGCCTTTGCACTAAAACAAGTTCATTAAAATTATCAATAACAACCAAACAAACAACTCATTTCTCAATCCATATACTCTTAGCCATAGTCAACCACAAGATGACACCAGTCATCCCGGACTATAATCCATATCATCACTGCTTCGGGACACTGTCATACAGTTTCCCAACATTACACCATACGCTCCACACTTCTCTGCTACGCCATTCAACCCTTCGTGACACGCCATCCGATGTATCACGACTTAATACAGAGTACACTCACGTGAACTCTCTTCCATCCACACTACAATACCCATCACTGCGATACACGTCTCACGGTGCATCGCTACGCGACACGGAGTACGCGCTACGCGTACTTCCTTCGCTACAACTCTCATCAACACGATGCACATCACACGATGCATCGCCATACAACACGGAGTACACTACATGCGTACTCCCTTCCTTCTACGACACACATCACTACAGTGCACGTCGCGCGGCGCGTCGCTGCATTACACAGAATACGCTACACGCGTATTCTCTTCACACAACCCGCCGTATCACATCTACGGCATCCATCTCACGCCTATACTTCACAGCACAGTCCACAAAATACACAATCAAACGCAACACTTCACAACCACACTTCGCTTCACAACTACGCAACGAATTCCACAAATACAACTACACAATCCACAAACCAACCAACTATTTTAAACGTAAAATAACTAGAGATAGAAGGTTATACCATCGACGGGATAACCCGTGCGTCGCTCGTTGTTCGTCACGAACATGCGTCGGAGGAACGTACGTGGCGGCGTACGGTGGCTGTCCACCACATAAAGTGGTAGTTTGGGCTTGAGAAAGGCTAGGCGTGGTCTTGGAAGACTCATGATTTTACAGCTGTCGGTGAAGAACAAATTACGTGATTTACGGAAAAGATAATCTATACGTGTGATTCCAGATGAGGGTAAAGACGAGAGAGATGTGATTGCTGTCGGGAAATAATCCAAAACTGATAATTTTAGCGGGCTGTTACACCTCTGGAGTCCAAAAACTGATCCAACGAAAACAATTTTAAAAGCTATAAATCAAATAAAATAATTTAAATACAACATAAAGTTAAATTATAATAAATAACTAGGAAAAACTAACAACTTAATTTTAAATCAAAAAACAAGCTAAAATAAATTAAACAGCAATTTAAATTCAAAAAAAATAATTAATATTAAGAAAGCTCTACAAAATAAGTTTCACAACTAAATAAATTCAATTAAAATCTGATAATTTAAAATAAAAGAATCAATATTTTAATTAAATTAAAATACTCATTCAGTAAAAATACATGTAAAGTATCACAACTCCTATGCTAAAACTTCTGAACCTTCATTGTATACTACAAGTTGGCAACCTATTAGCCACTTCCAAAGTTAACCATTAATAAGTATAATTTGGACAACCAAAAGATTAATCTCCAACTACAACTATCTTCCCAAAATTTTAAGTCACCACAAATTCTCCAAGATCGGCACGAAGTTTAAACCTCCAACTTTATGACAAAATATCATGCTTCCGTGCACACTCTAATAACTCGCCAAATGCATAAAATTTCGCCCTAATAAATTAACACCATTGAGTGCAAGCTAGCTCAACACCTATTAGCAAGAAAATCCCTTGTCTCCTAAAATCATGAATTATCACCATCCTCCAATTGGCTCTAGTTGCTTTAATCAAAATCAATATTCTGCAAAATACATCCATGATCATAGACGAAAAACCAATACCAAATCAACCTTAACTTCCCAAATTGAAAACAAGTAACATTCTCTCAGAAATTGCACATGCTTCATCTAAGACAAGGAACAATCCTAAAAGACTTGAATCCATCCCAACCAACCAATAAGTGCCCTACAAACTTCTACCCGACGACCTATACTTAAAAGCTCATCACCTCAATTCTAAATACCATATGATCTGGCAGTAACTACACTCACTACAAACCACCATTGACCTCACCAAAACATCATCCAAACTCTCTTGGTAACTCACCCACCTACTTCTACCCTCATAAGCTCTAGTATTAATACGACTAATTCCTTCAATCGCACATCGCAATTAAACCTCAAGGCAGGCTATACTACACAAATCTTCAATCCACCAAAAACTATTACACTGCACTCTTGGATCATAATTCTTTATGGTCTGGTTAAAATATCCACCGTTGATGCCTAAACTTCAACCTCCAAGACTTATCATACACCACATAAGATGACCCAACAACCTCTCTTCAAGTTAAATAACAATGTCCATAATTCTCCCAATTGAACACTCAATCTCCAAAGGAAAGTATAGTCTAAAAAATTTAAATTCCTATGTGACCTCAAGTCACAATTAATTCCTGAAGATAATCACAACAATTATTGCCAACCATCATTCCATTGGGCAATCATCTTCAACTGTACACTCCGATCAACTCAACAAAAACCCAAAGCTAAAATCTCTTGAATCTAATATTATTGCATTGAATCCACCGCAGCACCTACCAAAATCACTTCTTCCAATCCAAAAATGAGACTAGGACCTGTACTCTCTGAAATCCATACACACTCACCACTACTATGCATCGATCTCATGCACTCTTAGCCAAAACTAATGAGACTAGGACATGTGGTTGTACTTAGAGCCGAACCACTCTGATACCACCTGTGATGCCCTCAACTCCCACGTACGGAAACATGAGAATTGAGACGTCGGGATGATGACAACACGGGTCTTGCATCCCATCGCTAAGTGTCAATTGTATGTACATTCAAACGTGTACAATAAAAATAATGCAACAGTTAAACAAAGTCAGTCGACTAAGTACCAGAATTTGTTTAAATATAAACTTGCTTAAACATAAGCGTACCAAAAATATTATAAATTCCAGTAACAAAGTCATAAACAACAATACATAATTTGAAAACAGAAAATAATTTCCAACAATTACAAGTAGAGACACAAATCTACTCCTTCAGCAGTGCCACCTCCTTGGACTCAGCCTTTTCATCATCTGCATTAAAATCTATGGTACCAAGAAATGGTACTGTACGTTAAGTAATAATTCAAACAAAACATGAGATAAAAATACATTCATGCAATAAAAAAATGCATGAATATGATGTCATATACATAAGACCCCAAAAATCATTATTTCCTTGAAAAATACTAATTTTCCACACATATGCCAAAAATCTCATTTGTCCCAAAAATCCAATCTATTAAAACAGTTCTACCGTTTTCCTAAAAAATGACCCAATATAAATCCATTAACCCAATCTCGCCATTTTCTCGAAAAATGGCCTATTATCCATTATCAAAACCAATATTCTATTCTTAACCGTATGCACCATTGTCTCCCCTAAGGACCATCCACACACCCTGATTCCCTTTGTCATAACATGGGTAACGACCATGCATATGACTACCTAACGAGCAATGTCCAGTTCCACGTCCAGCGCGTTCGTAGCCAAGCATTCTCTAGTCACTGCCAGCAGAGGGGCTACGGAATCGGCACGAGAGCGTTACTATCGCGTCCAATCTTGTTGTTGTCTAGCGACAACCCAAAGGATGTCACTCAATATATTGTGCTCTCGAGTGACCAGATGAGTTTCATCGAGATAATGTCTCATTTCGACTTGGGGTCATGATACACACGCACCAAAAAATCTACTTACACATGAAAATTCAGTTTTTCATTCATACCCATGAACGTGCATACACTATGCAATAACTCAGTTTCTATTTCACAAACATGATCATGCGTGCACCATACAATGCATGGGACAAGTCACAAAAATATCCAACAAAGCCCAACATCATCCAATCAAACCAACAACTCCGTCCTCCATTCCAACCAACCCCCAAACTCTTCGGACTCAATTCAGCACAACAAACCAATTACAAAATAATTGTTAAAACATTAATATATTTAAATCACAAGAGTTGTTCGGAAAAATACTTATAGCACTTAAAAGCAATATTTTTGGAAGATCAAATGCCCAATTAACTCCAAAAGCTAGCTTGAAAATAAATCACCAAAAATTACAACTTTTGGGGCTAAAATGGATTTTTAAAAACAAGATAAATGAAGATGATATTTTCGAAAATAAAGGGGCTGTTTTACTAGGATAAAATTGGAAGATTAAGGCTGGAAAAATGAGGCTTACAGTAGAGTAAAAGCCAAAGCCCAGTTCAAAGCACACAGCGTGGCTCAAAACAAGGGCATGGTTTTCAGCCAAAAACAGAGCACCAAAATAGGGAAATGGAAGACCAAGCAAATGAGGATTAAATGGAAAAAAAAAAAAAAAAGCATATACTCACGAAAATATTAGAGGAAAACCGAACAAGAAAATGGGCCAAAAAACAAAGCAACTACCGATGGATCGACCTACATATGGAGAGGAAAAATAGATGAAATAAGACGTAAAGAAAGAAAAGAGAATTGCAGAGTTAGAAACAAAGAAACTGAAAATATAAAGATAAAATGAAAGCTATTACCAAAATGAAAATTGGAGGAAAGAGCTCGGCACACACAGAAAAACAGAGGAAACCGAAGAGCTCGGCATGGCACAGCAGAAAAGAAGAAGAAGAAGAAAAGAGGAAGAGAAGCAGTGTGGGACAAGGAGAAACAGAAGAAGAAAAGAAACTGGAAGAAGAAAGGAGGAGATGCGGCTTGAAGGAAAGAAAGAAAGAAAGGAAGAAGAAAAGAAATGAAGGCCCTAAGGGCTGAATGGAAACGACGTCGCTGGGCTGGGCTTCAAGCCTCAAGGGTTGGGCCTGAAATGAAGGGAATTTTGGCCTAGAAACAAAAGAGGAACCCACTAAGCAAAGCCCAATCTGCAAATAAAGGAAAAATGCACAATAAAATAAATAAAAGTCAAATAAAAACACTACAACTTAAAATCAATTAAATAAAATATTTAAAACCCAACAATAGAATATTTAAAGCAAAGAGTAATTTAAATGTAAAACAGTAATTAATAACAAGAAAGCATATTAAAATAAATTGCACTACTTAAAAAAACATAAAATAAGTCCAACAAATAGTACACTAAATTTAAAATAAGAGAACTAATATTTATAATAATTTAAATAATCATTTATTAAAAATACACGTAAAAATAGGATATTATACATTACCAACTCTCCATAAGGACCCTTCCACTCAACTTTTTGTGCAACATGAATACTCCATATATAGGAAAGATTGGCTCCAATCTTAGCATCAAAGAAAGAAGAATGAGAGAAGTATTTAAGTTTCAAAATTTGACTGGCCAGAGCTTTAAGTCTTTGAATTATCCTATATCCTTGTTTTGCAAGTAGAGCCATGTTGAAACTTTCCAAATATTTAAAACTCAAACCACCAACAAACTTAGCCTTCCCCATTTGACTACATGAAACCCAATGAACATTGCCTTCCCTTTGCTTATAATTCCCACCAAAATTGCTTCATAACTTTATTAAAATCCCTAAGTAATGAAATTGGAAGCTTGAAAACACCCATACAATAAGTTGGAAGCGATTGAATAACAGCTTTGAGCTAGATCTCCTTTCCGGCTTGAGAAAGAAAATTTATTTTCCAATGGCTAATTTTACTTCTAACCCTGTCTTTAATATTGCAAAAAGCATTCCTTTTTTATTTACCAATAATGGTTGCCAAACCAAGATAATTTTCAGAAGAATTAGAAGCCCTTACCCCTACTATGTTCATAATGAAACTCTTTGCAGCCTCATTTGAATTTCTATTGAAATGAACAGATGTTTTATCCATATTTAGTCTTTGTCCGTATGCTTGTTCATAGATCCCAAGAATCTCCCTAGTTCGACTCCACTCGAAAGTATTTGATTTACAAAATAACAAATTATCATCTGTAAAAAAACAAATGGTTAATAGAAATTTTACCATTGGCTATTGGAATACCAATGATCAATTTGTTTTCCTAAGCTCAATTGAGTAGAGCACTTAGTGCTTCTAAACATATAATAAATAACTAAGGTGACAATGGGTCACCTTGCCTAATTCCCTTGGTAGCTTGGAAAGTAGTTTGAGGAGAACCATTAATGAGTATGGAATAAGTCACTGAGTTAATATGTGAAGCCCTCGACCCCCACGTATGGAAAGTTGGGAATCGAGACATACGGGATGATGATAATACAGGTCACACATCCTATCAATAAGTGCTAAGTGTGTGCACAAGCAAAAGTGTACAATAAAAACAACACAGCGGAATAAGTTAAGTCAATCAATAAGTACCAAAATTATTTAAATACAAGTCCATTCAAAAACAAGTGTACCAAAAATATTACAAATTTCCAATAACAAAGTCATAAACCAAAATACATAATTTAAAAGCAGGAAAATAGTTTCCAACATATACAAGCAAGAGGCACCCAAACAATCCTCCGGCGGAGCTGCATCCTTAAACTCGGCCTCCTCATCAACTTCATCAAAATCTACAGTACTAAGAAATGGTACTGCAGGTAAGTAATAATCTAAACAGCCCACAAGATAAAAATACATTAAAGCAACAACAATATGCATGAGACCCAACAATTATCATTTCCCAAAATAACCAATTTTTCATGCATGCCAAAATCCCATTTTGGCCAAAAATATTTCCAGTCCATTAAAACAACTGCTATTCTTTCAGAAAATGGCCCAACATCAAATATCACCATTTTTCCAGAAAAATGGTCCATTAACCAACTATCAGAGCACTATAGGCAGGAATCACAGGTGGGACTTTACCATCATCCCTACCGCTTGCACCGTAAGAAGGAATCACAGACGAGATTCTACCACCGTCCCTACAACTCAATTTGTAGGCAGGAATCGCAGACGGGACTCTACCAGCATCCCTGCTTACCACCATCTCTATCGCCTGCACCGTATGCGGGAATCAAAGGCAAGACCCTACCACCATCCCTATAGTACCTTTAACTCAAGCCATTCAATCCGTTCATTTCATACATACTCAAAATTATTTCTCACTTGAAAACCCAGTTTTGAAATATATACATGAACATGCATGCAATTACATGAAAACCCAATTTTCCTTTTTCAAACACAAACATGCATGTGCTATGCAATGCATACGACAAGATACAAAAATATCCAACAACAACAAGTCCCAACATTAATCAATCATATACACAATTCCGTCATCCAATCCAACCGACCCACATACTCCTCGGACTTAGTCCGGCACAATCATCCAATCACAAGTATTGTTAATGTAAAAATATATTTAAATCCTAAAATTAAGGTCATTTGGAAAATACTTATAGTACTATAAAATGACTTCCAAATGATCAATAAGCTGCAAAAGGTGGTAGAAAGACAACGTCACAGTGAAAATGCATTGTGGCCGTGGGTCACAAAATACCCAAATTTGAATGGAGACAAATGAAAACTAGGCAAAACTAAGGTAGGGCTTAAAGGTGCTAGTAAAGTTAATGGTAGTGGTGGTTGGCCATGGGTGGCGGCACAAACGGCGGTTGAATGACAAAAAGTCCAACATGGAAAGTGTGATAGTTGAGCTTCACTGGTAGCGGATTGAAGCTGGGGAATAGTGGGTTAGGTTGCTAGAGGACCAGTGATGATATGGTAAAGAAATGGTGGCTGATGGTGGCACGACGGTGATGCGGGGAGGATTTTGGGCCGCGGCTTGGTGGTACTCGTGGTGGTTAACGACGGCGTTTGGAGGGATGAAAATGGATGGGTAAGGTTGCCGACTAGTGGGGAAGAGAATGGAAGCAACAGTGATGGCAATGGGAGGCGCATAGCGGCACAGCAACCCATAACCCGAATGGGTTTCGCATGGCCAACGTGGAAGAGAGAGAAAGTGTGGGGAATGGAGGTTGGGATGGGGGAGGTCACTGCAGAGTGGGGAAGCCGGTGGGTTGGACGGTGTTGCAGGACAATGGCGCACAACAGCGCTAGGTGGGAGAGAAAGAAACGGGCAGAGAGAGAGAGAGAGAGAGGCTCATGTGCAGGAGAGGAAACAGATAAGAGAAGAAAAGAAAGGAGAAAGAGAAAAAGAGAAAAGAAAAAGAAGAGAAAAAGAAAAAGGGAAAAGAAAAAAGTGATGGAAAGAAACAGGTTCAGTTTTTTCAACTTGGACCACTAAACTGATCCAACAAAAACTATTTTCAAAACAACAAATTAAATAAAATAATTTAAACGTAGTAACTAAATAAAATAAAATAATAAAATCCAACAATACAATAATTTTAAAGCCTAGAAAGAAACTAATTTAAATTAAAAAGTAATTTAAATACAAAACAATAATTACTATCAAGAAAGCACGTTAAAATAATTTCACAACTAAAAAAAATCATAAATTAATACCACGAAAATCACCTTTAATTTTAAACAAGGAAACCACTAGTTACAATAATTTAAATAATCATTTAATAAAAATTAATACATCTAAAAAGGGGATATCACATAATACATCTCATAATCAGTCTTATCAATTTCAAATGAAAGCCCATCTTCACCATTACTGCATGCAAAAAATTCAATTTCACTATATCATATGCTTTACTCATATCAAGATCATTTAATGTCATAAAACCATTTATGCCTCTGAGTTTCTTGTCCATTAAGTGCATAGCTTCATAGACCACAATTACATTGTCCAACATGAGCCTCCGAAGAACAAAAGCACTCTGTGTAGGTAATATAACCTCTTGTAAAACTCCTTTTAGCCTATTGGCCAAAACTTTAGAAATTATCTTGTAGCGAACATTACAAAGGGAGATTGGTCTGAAATCAGCAACCTTCCTAGCATTCTTCTTCTTAGGAATAAGGGCAATGTAGGTTCCATTAATTGGCCTAACATCAACTTCTGAATTAAGAACATCAAGCACAGCTCCACTTACCTCCTTACCAACTATATTCCAATGATTTTGATAAAAACCAGTTAGGAATCCATCTAGCCCTGGAGAACTGAATGAGTTCATTTGGAAAATTGCAGCTTTAACATCTTCCTCTAAGAAACTCCTGGTCAATGCCATATTCATTTCTTTTGTTACCTTAGTCTTCAATGTCTCAATACAGTCTACTATATTCTTGGGACTTGAAGTAGAAAACAATCCCTAATAGTGGTTTTAAAACAAACCTGCAATTTCCTCAATAGAATTTGTAACAGACCCATCGTCCCTCTCAATAGTCTTTATAGCATTTACCCTTCTCCTTTGGTTTGCACAAGCATGAAAATACTTGGTATTCCTATCTCCATCTTGCAACCATCTTTGTTTAACCCTTTGTTTCAATATGAGATTATCCTCTTCCAATAACCTTTCCACCTCTTTCTGTTTTTGTTTAATGCAGTCAATAAGTAGTGATTGAGTCGAAATGTACAAATCATCGTCCATTTGTATGCATGCATGCTATATTAATTAGTTCATAAAATGACCAAGTACGTTTAATTAGCAGCTAACAATTGCAAAACATATATGTTTGCCTTTTGCATTTACCAAAACATGATGTTTTCATGCGCTCATGTACGTGTGTAGACAAAATTATTGTAGTTGTTTTTCATTATTGTCTATGAATTAGAAATTAAACACTATGAAATCACCAAATTAATATTCTAAAAGTTTATATTCTTAACACTCACTCTCACGTACTGTGTGCTAGACTCTCATTCTATGAGTAAGCCCAACACGTGTAATATTTAATTAAATGGGGGTAGGTTGTAAAATCAGGATTCAAACTCATTCAGACCCCTACTCTAATACTATGTAAAATCACAATTTATCTCAAAAACTTAAGCTGATAGTTAGGAAGAAATAATAGATTTAATTAATTATTTATATTATATTGTTAATACACTCAACTTGCATTGGCATGCACTAGCTAAAGTTATATTATATATATGCTGGTAGTTTTTTAGAGCGAGCGGTACAATATAAATGCAAAAACCCATTCTTTATCAACGATACGTAGGTACTAAGCGACCATAAACGGGAGATTTTTGAGAGATAGAACAACCAATTACAGAGAAATCTAGCCCAACCTTAATCTCATAAATATATATTTCATGAAAAACGATTCTTTTTTCATTGTTTTGTCAAAAATAAATCACACATATGCAAATAGAGAGGAAAAGGAAACAACTGGAAAAAAGGATATTAGAGAGTTGTCTTATAGCTTCGTCGTGGCACCTTCGTAAAGGTAGCATGTATAAGATCAAAATATAGCGGAAATTGCACTGCAGCAAAGAGCGTTACTGGCAGGCACGTCGCTGCATACACTGAAAATGCTACATACTTCAGCTTATTTTGTACCACAAAGAAATGTCCCGAGCAGAACGAAATCAATACCGCAGCTATGGAAACAAACAACGACGTTAAACCTATCAAAAGCTTCCTAGGCAAGTCCTTTCCGAAATCTTTCTCTTGATTTCGTGATGTTAAGATGGAAAGGAACATGACCAAGGCCGTGATCGAGAAGCAGAGCGCAACAAGTGATGAGATGGCAAAGAGGTGGAATGCAGGTTTGTCTTCCAGCGTTGGAATGCCGGTATCCTGCTTAATGCCTCCAGGCACTGTGGTGGAGGTGGCGAAGGCCACGGTGGCTATGAGTGCTGCGACGACGGAGTAGGATTGGGAGGTTTTGGTTAACCACTCACTACCTTTATTGAGGAGGGTACTATGAGTTTCGATGAACAGTTCCTCATGGGTCTTGCGCTCGTTGTTGTATCGCTGGACGAAGTTAGAGGGAATGGACGAGGTCACAAACTGCATGCACGAAGCCAAGCATTAATTGGTATGTTCTTGTGTCTATAAAGGTATATAACAGGCCTTTAAGTGATCTCTTAATCCAGAATAATAAAATAAGAAATATTTTAGTTACAAAAGATTATGTAAAAATAAATTTATAAAATAACTTGATTGACTTGACGTGATTTATCAGATTATATATATAGTTACTTTACTGTAATATAAACCTAATACATCACATGAAACTATATTCTTTTGTGAATTTACTTTTATAAAATCTCTTTATAATTATAACACTTACAAAAAATATATTATTCATTACCTTTTAATTATCCTATATATGATGTAACATGCATGAAGTAATAATAGAATAAGGAAATATAAGGGTATGATTAATTAAATGCGGCTCTAGAATAGGAACACACGTATACCTGACAAAAAATTATTACCAATTTATAAGTTGTGTGTCATGTATATAATTCTAATATATATTTGTGTGTACCTCATACCACTTCATCTCCCATTGCATTTGCAAGGCTTCCCCAGGAATTAGCCAAGGCTTATAGACTGCAAGCTTAGCCGCGAGATGAAAGGCACTATTCCCTTCCTTATCCACTACACGAAGCACGCTGTCTCTGTTCAGGATATTTCTTTGCAGCAAGAGTTTATATATATGGGGTTGCCTGTTTTCTACTGCCAACAGCACTGCATTCTTGTTATCTTCATTCACATCGTGTATGGCAACCGGAACCGATTCCAGAATTTTCTCCACAATTTCTGCTACACCATTTCTAGCAGCGATTAACATTGCAGTCTCGGGTTCACTTTTCGTCATTATTTTCTTCCCTGCTATATATTAAAGCCAAAGTTTAGTACGGTAACAACAACAACATAAACAAATATTAGATGGATCAAGAGACTTGAGGCCCCTATCTCATCTTAACGTTCAAATAATGTTCAAACACAAATATTTAAATTTTAAAATTTTCATATAATCATTACAATTTTACGAAACTTTAAAAAAATATAAAAAATAATTCAATATCCTGAATGTAGAATATTTGGTTTGCTGTCTGCTAGCAGCTTCATGTTTCCTTCCTCCCTCGCCTTCTTAGTTTTTGCAAGGAAATTAAGTTAACTAATTTACCAAAAGCACATGCATGATTCAAACGAACTACTCTATATATAAAAACTCATATATAGCAATTATAATTGGGAACTTAATTAATTTGTACGCATATATACAAGAAGGAAGTATATTCATGTCATACGTACGTACCTTCTGTTTCCTCAGCTTCAGAATGATCATGAATATTATCAATCGCATCTAATGGGTCTGTTACCTGCAGATCGTCTTTTGATCTGGTCGGTACTGTATCTTTGGCTATATCTGACGGTTGGGAGGGCTTCTTCCCAGATTGATAAAATTCGGACATTTTAACACCTTGTAGAAGTTTGTTCATGATCTGAATCGACAGTGTGTGCTGCTGTTTCTCCTCGTATATCTTCCTTATAGTGGGAATTCCTTATTAACGTAACACAGAAGATGCTATAAATAAGAAATTAATAATAATAATAATAATACTATTGTATATAGTATTACACTATCCTTGTGAACATTCGAATAGAAGCAGTTGGTTCTACAGATCATCACACACCTCCTCCAAGAATGATCAACACTATCCTGTTAGCAAGCTTGAGAAAATTGCAGCAAACGTCATAATTAGCTGGAAAAAATCGATTGTAGTTCGAAGCGTCACTGATATTGGTAGCATTGAATTCTGCAGAAGATACAGGTAATTCATCATGTATCTACTAGGCCTATAAATTATATTACTATTATAAAATTTTTATAATACTAGATTATCAGTTTTTTTTTATAATTATAAAATAGATTTGATCATGAAATAATAATATCAAAACATGTCAATTTATAAGTATTCTTTCAATAAATCGACCATTTATCGTGCCAAAATAACAAATTTCAAAAGTTATAGTTTATAACGGCTAGGCTAATCTCTTAAATATTAAAACAAATTTATGTTTTCTACGTACCATATAATATGCATTAACTTATAATTACTCAACAATTTTAGTGTACTCACAAACAGTCACGAGAATATTACTATCTCAATAATTTAATTTAGTGTACTCACAACTTAACAGTCATGAGAATATTATATATGCAGCGTTACGTTGCTTGCCTTGATTTCCTGCGTGTGTTTGAGGGTTCTCTTCATCGGTCTGTTCTCCAACATTTATTCCCATTGCGAGTCGTACTTCATGAGGAAAAACAAGAGGTTCGGTCAGTACTAGCCCGTGCTATATATATATTGTAAATTAACTATAAGAAAATTAATTACCAGTACTTAAGAAAAGAGAAAAGAAAAATGATCATCAGTTACATACAAAATGTAAAGAAATTCCAAAACAATCGATAGAAGTCGTTGCATGTTCTGTAGTTCTCAGGATAATTATTTGGATTCCTTTCGTAGGCAGGAAGTCTTTCTATCGGTTGCATAGAGCGCTGGAAAAAATGATCATCCGGTTCCATCATCTTGTACTCGTCAACATATATGCCTTTCAAAGAAACAACAACGGATAATTCAGTACGGAATGGATAATAAATTATTAATGATAATCATCTACGTACAACAAAAAATATAAATATATATATTATTGTAAGCTCTAGCATAATATATATATATATATATATTAAATACTTTAACTATAAAAGAAATTTCATAAAAAATAAATTTATAAATTAACTTGACTTGATGAAGAATATTAAATAGTACTTAAATTACTTTTATTGTAATATATAATGCAACACCGACGTTAAATAAAAAGAGGAAAATCAAATAGAGGTATTTGAGTCGGTGATATGTATGTACATACACTGATAAATGATTCGTTGGAAAAATCCAAGGCGGCTGCCGCTTGGGAAGGCCGAAGGCTTGTCCGCTAGTAGATGGAGTGGTGTGATTCCATCCTCATTGACAGCGTTTACAAGTACTTCCTCATACAACTCAATTATTCGCAATGCCAAATCTGTCGACATGTAAAACACGAAGCATTAATTCCATCTCTATCCATCTTAATTAATGTAATATTTATTAATTAATACGAATATTTAGCTCATAATCTACATAAAAATAGGTATGTAGAGTACATCTTCTATTTAATTGACATTACAAAATTTAATATTTTCAAAAAGTCAAATCTCGTCTTATTAATTAAATTGAGGAGGTACTTTACACACTGACTCTAAATAGAATTTTCTAATATTACTCACCAAAATGGTCTCCAGAAATGGCGCAGTGAAGAATCGTGTCACCAGTATTCGTATTCCTGGAACGACCGTAACGCTCATCATCGGAGTGACACAAATCGTAAAGGCATTCGAAGGCTTGTTTTTTACCGAAGAGCACTGCCGTGAAAAGAGGAGTCTCTCCCTCATGGTTACGTTCTCCTATCAATGAAGGATCAACACTTGCTATGCACTTACACATGGCCTTATTCCCCATTAGTGCAGCGATATGGAGAGCGGTGTTCCCTCTCTCATTTTTAACCCTCAGTAGCATTTCGTGATGTGGCTGTCCAGAGATAATACATGTGAGTTTTCGGACTATCTCCTCTTGGCCGCTGGAGACAGCTAGGTGTAACAATGTGTCCTCCAACCTGGTGATTCCGGCCACCAGAGACAATGGTTTTTCCGTACATATATCGACGACTTCACCCCATCTCCCTTTCATGGCCTTTTCGAACAACACGTTCCCCAATTCTAGACTCGTTAGCTCATCTGTGATCGTGTGATCCATTGGTGCTCTCCTTTCTAATTCCACGTACACTACTACGTACTAGTCTAGAGCTAGGATGAAGCTAGGAAGCCAGACAAAATTTAGATATATGGATATATGGCATTTAGCCGACGACACTAGTACTGGCGCTGGTGGGTACAGGCTGTACAGCGTGTTGATTTATACTCAAGAAACAAGTCCTGTGCCGTTCACACTTTCAAACCACGCTTTGTTTGATATGTAAATGAAAAGAAAATATACTTCTAAAAAGAAAGATTATTCCATGGATGTATGGAAAGACTAATTAAGAAATTATATTTACAATTATAAAGTTTGCAAGCAAAGTCATGCATTCTTTGATGAAAAAAGTGAATCAATTATAGATATAGCCCTCATATAAAATTTTTGTCTTTAAATAATGGACCCCACACTTTTTTAAAATTGAGAAATACTTTAAACATAAAAAGTTTATAGTAAATCCACAAATTAACATGGCTTGATACATTATAAAGTTACTTTTATTGTAAAGTAGATATAATGGATTAAGTAAAGCCACAATAGTTTGTGGATTTATTTTTGTATAATCTTTTTGTATCTATGGCAGTTCTTTTCAAAATGAGTGTGTGACACTTGCAGAACTCATGATAGTATCTAGCATTACTCGTTAACAATATTTATTGAACATTTAGGCCTCCTTTGGGGAAAGAGATGAGATGGTAAATATATATGTAAATAATAGTGAAATGGTTTGTGAAATTATGAATAGTAGTGAAATGACTTAAGTTAAGATGTTTTCTTAAGTTTTGGGAAATGAGAGGAAAAAATTGAATAAAAATATTATAAAATTAAAAAATTGTTATAATATAATTTGTTAATATTATTTTTGTTTTTTATTTTAAAAAACTCGATTGCTTTTTCTATTTTGTTTGAAAGTTTAGAAAAGTTGTAATGATTAGGTAATGAATAGATGAAAAATTTGAATATTTGAAATTGAAAAGTATTTATATTTGAAAAAAATGATATTTGTAGTTATAAATTGAGCAAATACCGCACTCATTTTGTAAAAAATGAGTAAATATGGGAAACACGTGAAAAAACTAATTTTTAATAGAAGACCACTCTTTTTCAAAAAGAGTGTGCAGCCCTTTCATAACTTATAACTATATATAGTATTAATCATTTGTTTGAATGATATTTAGGAAGGAAATTAGACGAGATGAGATGAGATAGATTGAGATAGGTTCTCAAATGAGACCTTAATGTTGTCCAATATATATATATATATATGTTGCGCCTCTAACCTGTCCAAAATTATACAAGATAATATTTAAGTGGTTCAGCAAATTGCCTACGTCCATTGGAGCCTCTTTTACTAAGTTTGTACGAGATTACAACACTCAACACTTTCTCTCTCACGTCCTCTCTTTCTCTAATTTTTGCCCATACAGATTTACATAATTGAGCTTTCCTTTTATAGGAGAGGGCACCTACAATTACTGACTAAAGGAAATTTGGTGCAGCAATTTATGGCCATAAATTGCTGCAGAAGACTTGGGTTGCGCCTAATATAACAAATAACAAACAGTGTTGAGCAGACTAAGTGGACTAGTTTCACACTTAGGGTGGTTTTCAAATATATATATATATATATATATTTATAATAAATATTATAGGATCCATAATTAATAAATAAGTTTATCATATGACATAAACCAACCATTGTTAACGAATCAAATGCATCACAAAGAATAAAATACCATGTCGAACACGACACAACAATTTTTACAATTGTTTTTTATAATCTTGTATATTGTAAATTATTGAAGAGTATTTCCGTACAATAATAATACTTTCATAGCTCTGTTTAAAATATATATATATATATATATCTTCCATTTAAACAATTTATCAAAAAATAAATAAAAATGGTTGTCTTTTATCATCCTCTATGAGATAGGCTGCGCAAGACTGTTTTTTTTTTTTTTTTTTTTTTTAAGGAAAATGTTATCAATCATTCATTTATCAAGAAAAACTTATATCTATGACTGAATACATGCGTGGTTATCCCCAGATCAACCATTTGGAGCCCCACCAATAAACTACTAGATTGATTTGGATTTCAATGCTGCTAATACTCTCTATAGACAGTTGAAGAAAAGCTACTCTTATATTTTCATACGTAAAAATAGTATTACAAACAGTGCCCTTTTATAGGCGTATGCTATACAGAGTCTAGAATATTCTAGTATGGAAAAGATGCAATTTGTTACAAAAAGGTGCAGTACCGAGGATGTGTTTACATGACTGCACTGGACGTCTGGTGCTGCAATGGTTGTGAGCTGGTATTTGGTGCAATGACTATTTTATCTTAAACAGAGACTCAACCTCTCCCTTCATAGAAAGGGGGGACTCGACCTCGACTGACTCAACCGTCTAAGAGATGATCTCTTTTTTTTTTTTTTTTTTTTTTATACTATGCAATAAGAAAAACAAGAACAAAAAATGATAGATTACAATTTGAAACAACTCTGGTAGACTTTGATAGCGCGTAAAGGCAACAAATTTGTCTCTTTTCAACCATAAAAGTCAGTTCTGAAAGATCTGGTGGTGGCGATTTCAGTGATCTAGTGTGTGTGGCTAGAAGAGCTGTCTGGTTGTGGCAATTTCAGTGATCTAGCGTGTGTGGCTAGAAGAGCTGCTGAAAGTGTGACGCGTGAGGACCATTGGCAGTTGTGATTTGTGCATGAGGACCACACGCAGTGATTTATGCAAAACAGCCACTATCCTCCAAACAATTTACAATCTGAAAGTCTTCTTGTACTGTGTGTATCTCTCGAGAGTTGTTAGAAAACTATAGATCTGGTTTTTTTGGCTTTGAAAGAAGAAAAATAAACTAAGAAATGAGGAAATGAGAGAGATCGAGAAGGGCCTCCTCCTCCTGCTCTTACGAAAATCAAATCTAGAGGGTTTTTTTTTCATAGTAGGAGAGAGGATTCCAGAAGGAGAGAGGGAGAGATCAACTTTTGGTATTAGGTTAAATTAATTGAGAGTTGATCAAGAGAGATCAACTATGGGTATTAGGTCGAGCAAGACTTGGAGCTCCAAGCAAGGTATATATGTTCCCCGTTACTTGTCACACTGTTCGTAATTCTAGCTTTTCTTTCCCTTAACAAATTGAGTAGTGCTACAGCCACCGAAGAAATGTGTTGATAAGTGTATGTCTTTCTTTTCTTATGTTTTTTTTTTCTTCATGTATTTTTTTTAATCATCACAAACATTTTAAAAAAATAAATAAATAAATTACAACATCATTAAAAAACACTTCCTTATTAATCATTAAATAAAAAAATAAAAAGTGTTGGGACCCATTTCGGGACCCAACACTGTAGATATAGCATTTTTCAAACAAATTAAAGAACAATTGTCTCGCTTTTAAAAAAGAGAGAGTGAATGATAGCTAGGTATGTCTCATGGCTTTTTTGATTTCTAATAGAGAAAGCATCATATATACTTTCGGCACAATATTAAACCAAGTGTGGCTTTATTCTTTCTTTATCATATATACTTTATAGTTTCTCATCCCTTTTCATGATTTTTTTTTTTTGTTCATTTTTTTAATCATAAGTTAATTAATTCTAACCCATTATATATGTTCGTTATTGTTCATTTCCTAAATTCCTGGTTCGTTCCAGAAAAAGAAAATTTAAAAAAAAAAGATTCATGGTTAACTAAAGTTCCAGTTGAAGCTCGCCGAAGATACATTAAGAGAGTTAATATGTATTGAGATTAAAAAAAAAAATCGATAATAATTCTACCAAAGAAGTCATAAAATATTAAAGATCATTTCTGGGGTAGTTTCTGTATAAAACGCCTTCCACTTCATCAAAAGAACATGCATGTGAGAAGAAAGGAAAATGTTATTTAAACTGAGTATTCCTTTATACCTACAAAATGAAAAGCGTTATGTATTCTATACGTCTCATGATCAGTCGCGTCTCGACTTTCTATTTCTTGGAAGCCGATCCTATCAACCTCGAATCTGATCACTTTTCCTAGCTTCTATTTTTACACTGTTTCTGTTGCATTTACATAAACCAAACTACAATTATTATATATATGGATACGTGATTTTAAAGTGATTATCAAAATTGATCATTTGAGGGTGATTATAAACTGGATGATAGGTTGAAGAGCATTTGAATATTTTTTTTCTTTCCTTTTTTAATAGAATAAACAAACTATTGCCAAAATTCATGAGTTGCAATCCAATATTATTAGAATGTATATTAAATAACTAAATTTATTTTTATTTATCATAAATTGTGATATGACAAGCTGACATTCTTGAAATTCTAAATTAATGCAAAAAATTAAATTGGTCTATTTATAACATATATTAACATTTGTATTCCTGTGTGGACTAGACTCATTCTCAATAATTAAATACATCATGCATGCAGAATATATAAGAGTTCCATTTGAATAGTGAAAATATTTCATTTCATCTTATTTCATTATTATAATTTTTTTAAATTCTTATATAAAATATAATAAAAAATTTAATTTTTTCAAATTTAACTTTTAACTGTTATTTAAAATTATTTTATTTTATCTCACTATGATAGTGACGCTATCCAAATTGTATTTTAATTAAGTGAATAAAATATAGGGTCAGAATTCAAAATATAGACATTCTGATATGTGAAAATCCCATTTGTTCAGAAGACATAGAAAAGTATTTTAATATCCTCATTATATGATATTTATTAAATTAAAAATATCCTCCGTTTTGAAAATAACAAAAATTCTGCACATTTGTACAAATGTTGTGTCTTAGGCCTCACCTCTGCCATTGGCACAACAAGACTTTTTGTCTCTTGAGAGGCCGAGCAAGACTTGGACGGTTGTGCCTCAAGCAAAGTACATTCCACGTGGTTTTTTTCATACCGCAAGTACTTCTAGATTTTATCTTTAAACAAAAGAACTATATATACTCTCGCTCTGAAAATATAACCAATTATAAATTTATAAGTAGTAATAAAATCATTTATAAATAGTAATAAAATCATTTAAATTAAGATATTTTATTTTTAAAAAAAAAAGAAAAAAAAAAGTTAAAATAAAAATATAACAAAATTAAAATATTATTAGAATATAATTTTTATATATTATTTTTTTAAAAAAAGTTAAATGATTTTTTATACTTTATTTAAAAATTTAAAAAAATTATAATGATTAGGTAATAATCAGATAAAAATTTTAAAGAGTTAAAATTAAAAAGTTTTTATATTTTAATTATATTTAAAAAATAATAATTATAAAAAATTTTAAAATGGGATGAAATGTTATGAAATACTTAGAAGCCATAAAAGCTCCCATGCAGTACTTGAAACTTCCGGACTAGATAAGAGAGATAATACTTTATTCTACATGATTTCCCAAAGAAGTCATAAAAGATTCTATGGATAGTTACTGGAAAATACCTTCCCTCTAACTGGAAGACACGCAGGAGAAAAAACATTACATGTATTCGATGCGGGGCTATTTAAAAGGTGATGCATGCTACGGTCACATGGGGAGCATTTTACGGGTACACGCAAGATTTTTCTTTTGCATGTGCCCCGTAAAATACTCCCCAAATATTTATCATTTGCATTATTAAAATTAGATGTCTCGGCACACTCAACCTATTAAAAGTAAAAGCAAAAAGGTCAAAATATGTTACAACAAATTATATATGCTCGCTGTCAATATAATGAAAATGGAATAATAACAATGTAAAAGACCTCGAAGATTCTTGTGTATTCCAGTATATGAGAATATTGTGTATCTCACAATTAAAAATTATAAGTAGAATACAATGTATTTATACCATATATAGACAAATAATTAACCCTAGAGTACATCTAAGATATAACTAACACGTGTAAAATACACTTGATACCCCCCAACCTTCAAGATGGAGTAAATAAAATGAACTCCAATTTTGGTGATCAAGTGTTGAAACTGTTTATGGCTAAAAGCTATGGTAAGAACATCAGCAAGTTGGTATTGAGATGCAAGGTGAAATGTCTTAATGACTTTAGCCTGAATCTTTTCATGGATGAAGTGGCATTCCAGTTCAATATGTTTTATCTGTATAAAAAACTTGATTGGCATCATTAATGTGCAAGGCAACCTAACTATCACAAAATAATTAAGCATTGTGAGAATGAGAGATACCAAACCAAAGAGAAGGGTAAGAAGCCAAACAATTTCACAAGCAGTAAATGCCATTGAATGAAATTCAGCTTCACTGGAAGAATAAAAAACTATTTGTTGCTTCATGGTTTTGTAGAATCATCAACAAGAAACACACAATATCCGCTTGTAGATCAACGACTCATAGGATAAGAAGGTCAATCTGAATCTACAAAAGCTTTAATGGTTAATGAATTTGTAGCTGCAAATAAAAGACCATGACGTGGAATACTCTTCACATATTATAAAATTCGATAAGCTATTGTCAAATAAGGATGTATGGGTTAAGCCATGTACTGACTAAGTCTATGAACTGAGTAAGACAAATCAGGTCATGAAATTGTAAGGAATAAAAGCCTACTAGTAAGCCTGCGAAAAACTTTAGGATCTAGTAACAAGTCCCCATCTTCTTTGTTAAGTTTGACATTTTGCTCAATGGGAAAAAAGATAGGTTTAGCTGCAAGAAAATTGGAGGATCTCAAAAGCATACTTCCTTTGGCATAGGGAGATGTCATCTGATGATCTAGCTACTTCTAAGCCAAGAAAGTACTTGAGTTGACCAAGATCCTTAAATTGGAATTATCATCAGGTAAGGATTGCAAATGCTTCACAAATTGTAAATCATTGCTAGCTATCAAATATCATCAGCATAAACAAGAAGAGTAGTAAAAGAGTGACCCTGTGACTTGGTAAAAAGGAAGCAATAATGTAACAGCCCGCTAAAATTATCAGTTTTGGATTCTTTCCCGACAGCAATCACATCTCTCTCGTCTTAACCCTCTATCTTTAGTTATTTATGTTTAACATAGTTGATTTGGTTGGCTGTAGACTGTGTAGTTAGTGTTTGTGGAGTTCGCTGCGTAGTTGTGAAACGAAGTGTGGTTGTGAAGTGTTAGGCTTGATTTTGTAGTTTTGTGGACTGTGCTGTGAAGTATAGGCGTGAGATGGATGCCGTAGATGTGATACGGCGGGTTGTGTGAAGAGAATACGCGTGTAGCGTATTCTGTGTAATGCAGCGACGCGCCGCGCGACATGCGCTGTAGTGATGTGGGTCGTAGAAGGAAGGGAGTACGCATGTAGTGTACTCCGTGTGGTATGGCGATGCATCGTGTGATGTGCATCGTGTTGATGAGTGTTGTAGCGAAGGAAGTACGCGTAGCGCGTACTCCGTGTCGCGTAGCGATGCACCGTGAGACGTGTATCGCAGTGATGGGTTTTGTAGTGTGAATGGAAGAGAGTTCACGTGAGTGTACTCTGTACTAAGTCGTGATACACCGGATGGCGTGTCACGAAGGGTTGAATGGCGTAGCAGAGAAGTGTGGAGCGTATGGTGTAATGTTGGGAAACTGTATGACAGTGTCCCGAAGCAGTGATGATATGGATTATAGTCCGGGATGACTGGTGTCATCTTGTGGTTGACTATGGCTAAGAGTATATGGATTGAGAAATGAGTTGTTTGTTTGGTTGTTATTGATAATTTTAATGAACTTGTTTTAGTGCAAAGGCTTTCTGAAGTCAATTTATCTCTTCCGAGTATAGTGAAACCTCAAGTTGGCCGTGGTGTTGCAAGTGCTTACAATATGGCAATTGAGTTCAGAAGTGAAAATCTTAAGGACTTGAGTGTTCCTCTTCCAGCTGTTGTGCAGTTCCTCGTGTCTCGCGCTCTATTCTCATAGAACGCGACGATCGAGGTAAGTTAGCCTCTAACTTACTATCAGTTTATTGTGTATGTGTGATGGGTAAGAGAACTACAATTTATGTATGTATGTTATCGTATATGCCATGTCATGCTATGTCATTACATGTTTATCTGTTACGTATGATTTAATCTCTCATGAATAATTATCTGTTATATAATCTTTTCTGTCATACAATGATGTATGTTATAAGTATGCCATGTTAAGTATGCCATATGATACATGTATGCCATGAAATGTTTATGATTAAATCATATTATGCCATTTACAAGTATACGCCATGTTAGAAAAGTATATGATATTAAATAATATCACATGCATTAAGAAAGATAAGACATGTTATGTTATAATAATGCGTGGGGCCACAACAACTGTGGAGTACGTATTATATTTATGTTATTTATAATGCGTGGGGCCACAACAACTGTGGAGTACGTATTATATTTTATGTTATTTATAATGCGTGGGGCCACAACAACTGTGGAGTACGTATTATATTTTATGTTACTTATAATGCGTGGGGCCACAACAACTGTGGAGTACGTATTATATTTATGTTACTTATAATGCGTGGGGCCACAACAACTGTGGAGTACGTATTATATTTATGTTATGTTATTTATAATGCGTGGGGCCACAACAACTGTGGAGTACGTATTATATTTTATGTTATGTTACTTATAATGCGTGGGGCCACAACAACTGTGGAGTACGTATTATATTTATGTTACTTATAATGCGTGGGGCCACAACAACTGTGGAGTACGTATTATATTTATGTTATGTTACTTATAATGCGTGGGGCCACAACAACTGTGGAGTACGTATTATATTTATGTTATGTTATTTATAATGCGTGGGGCCACAACAACTGTGGAGTACGTATTATATCTTATGTTATGTTACTTATAATGCGTGGGGCCACAACAACTGTGGAGTACGTATTATATTTATGTTACTTATAATGCGTGGGGCCACAACAACTGTGGAGTACGTATTATATTTATGTTATGTTACTTATAATGCGTGGGGCCACAACAACTGTGGAGTACGTATTATATTTATGTTATGTTATTTATAATGCGTGGGGCCACAACAACTGTGGAGTACGTATTATATCTTATGTTATGTTACTTATAATGCGTGGGGCCACAACAACTGTGGAGTACGTATTATATTTATGTTACTTATAATGCGTGGGGCCACAACAACTGTGGAGTACGTATTATATTTATGTTATGTTACTTATAATGCGTGGGGCCACAACAACTGTGGAGTACGTATTATATTTATGTTATGTTATTTATAATGCGTGGGGCCACAACAACTGTGGAGTACGTATTATATCTTATGTTATGTTACTTATAATGCGTGGGGCCACAACAACTGTGGAGTACGTATTATATTTATGTTACTTATAATGCGTGGGGCCACAACAACTGTGGAGTACGTATTATATTTATGTTATGTTACTTATAATGCGTGGGGCCACAACAACTGTGGAGTACGTATTATATTTATGTTACTTATAATGCGTGGGGCCACAACAACTGTGGAGTACGTATTATATTTTATGTTACATGAAGTATGGGGCCACAACAACTGTGGAGCATACACTACATGAGACACAGCAATTGTGACATGTAGAATACGTGGGGCCACAACAACTGTGGAGTACGTATTATATTTTATGTTATGTGAATTCATGGGGCCACAACAACTGTGGAGCATGAAGTATGGGGCCACAACAACTGTGGAGCATACACTACATGAGACACAGCAATTGTGACATGTAGAATACGTGGGGCCACAACAACTGTGGAGTACGTATTATGTTTTATGTTACTTGAATACGTGGGGCCACAACAACTGTGGAGTACGTATTAATGCACGTTATTAATCAAGACAATTAAATAAGATTCCAAGTTTATGTTAAGTCAAGTTTCAGATCAAGTTCATGTTATGTTATGCTCACGTACATGTTATGTTCATGTTCATGTTATGTTCCAAGTTCATGTTCACATCATGTTATGTTCACGTTTATGATACGTTCAAGCTCACGTTCATGTTATGTTATGTTCATGTCCATGTTATGTTTCACGTTCATGTTATGTTGATTGTTCATGTTATGTTTTAAGCTTAAGTTCATGCCATGTTAAGTCAAGTTCAGTTCACGCTTAAGTTCTGGTTAAGTCATGCTATATGTCAAGTTATACTATGTTTATGTATGACTATAATTATGCATTTATGCTTTTACTGCCATGCATGCATTTTTAACCTGTGTATAAGTTTTATGTTAACTTACTGAGATTTGTAATCAAATCTCACTGTGGTAGTCCCAACTACCATTCCCCCCGAATGGTAGATCTTGTTACAGGACCCAAAGGAGAATTGGAATCTGACCAACTGAATACGGTCGACTAGGCCACGGTGCGATGTTGATGATGGTATAGTATTTAACTTAGATTAATACTTATACTTTTGGAGTTGTATCTCAAGTATTCTTTTGATCACAACCATTTTGGACTAGTGTGATGATCACGGCTTTTTAGTATATCTTTATGTATGAATTATATTTCAAGTATTTGGGATATATTTAGTTTGGTGCATAGTATTGCTAAAGAAAAAGATTATCCGCTGCGAATATTGCATAATGCTAGATGCATGTTAGGAACATTGCATCTTATATGTCATGAACGGGGGCAGGTAACCTTGTGTTGCATGTCTCGACGCTTCAAATGTTCGTTCAATCCCAAGCGGAATTTGGGGGCGTCACAAATAAGCTTTTGATTTTATGAATCCCAACTCAAGAAGAGCAATAGAAAACTTTGAAAACTATTGATGGGAGGAAGCCTGTTTCAGACCATAATTAAAGTGACTTATTAAGTTTGCAAACTTTGGACCCCTTTTAATATGGAAACCAAGAGGTAATTTCATGTACACCTTTTCCAATAAATCTCCGTGCAAAAAGGTATGATTGAGATTAAGTTGGATAGATGGCCAATTCTGGACAGCAGCAATAGCCAACATAGTTTGATAGTAGTCATTTTGACTATTGGGAGAAGGTTTTAGAATGATCTAAACCTTCTATTTGGGTATAACCCTCGACAAGCAGCCTTATCTTGTATCGTTCTATAGAGCCATCAACATGATACTTAATTTTATAAACTCATTTATAGCCTATGGGTTTATTGTAAATAAGCAAAGAGGTAACAATTATTTTTTTCCCAGGATGTAATCTCAGCAGACATAGAATCTCTCTAATGAGAGTGTTGGACTACTTGATGACAAAACTCAGGTTCAATATCAGAAGTAATGAATAAGGCAAATGACTTATGATTAGAAGATAAACGATCATAATAGAGAAAGTTAGAGATGCCATACTTAGTGCTTGAATGAAGAGAAGAATGAGGACTTGTTGAAAGATATGATGTTGAGTGTGCTGAAGAAGAGTTATCATAAAAATTCTACAATTAACCAGGAGCCCTTCTGATTCTATTTGATCGCCGAGGGAATATTAGTGATGAAACAATATTTCCAGAATCAGTGGTATGATGAAGGACATCAGTAGGTAGAGAATGATTTTCAAGAGAAGTATGAGCTGGTGAAGAAACTGTTGAAGGCACAGAAAAGAATCTAATTTTGAATTTTCAATAAGAAATGGGAGACATGTTTGAAGAATCAGACTTGGGAGGAAAAGAATTTCAAAGTTTGAAAGGAAACACATGTTCATGATAGTAGATACAAAACACTAATTTGTGTTGATATCAAGAAGTTTATAACCTTTAATACCCAAAGGGTATACAAGGAAAACACTGTACCAGCCTTGGAGTCAAACTTTGTGCGAGATCTTCGTATGGTAGAAGCAAAACACAAACAACTAAAGGTCCTTAAATAAGCATAAGAAGGAGAAGAATGAAATAATAGCTCAAAAGGAGATTTTTGTTTCAAGATAGGGGTAGGCAACCTATTAATAATGTAAGTGGTTGTTAAAACAGCATAATCCCAAACTTTAATATGCATGTGAGATTGGAACATTAAGGCTCATGCTATGTTAAGGATGAGTTGATGTTTTCTCTTCGACACAGAATCTTGTTGTGAAGTTTCAACACAGTTGTGTTGATGAATGACACCTTTGGAATTTAGAAATGTGGAAAGTGAGAATTATGTACCATGATCAGTACAAATTTTTTTAATTTTGGTATGGAATTGAGTTTTGACTAACTTCAAGAAATGTTTAATGAGAATGGACACTTCAAATTTACATTTGAAAAGATAACCTCAAGTGGCAGAAGTTGAATCATCAACAATAGTCAAGAAAAATAAGTAACCTTCAATAGTAGGAATGAAGAATGGTCCTCAAACATTACAATGAACAAGATCAAATGGAAAGAGAGAAAAGTGATGGTTGCTAGGAAAAGGTAATTTTTTCTGTTTGGCTTGTGGACAAATTGTACATGGAGTATCAGGTACAACCAATTCAGGAACAAATTTATTCAAAAACAACATCCTTGAAAAAGAAGGATGGCCTAATCTATTATGCCAAAGCTCAAACAGGAAGCATTTGGAGGATGCAAAACAAGCAGGTAAAAGTAAAGCATTAGCAGAACTAGAAAATGCAGTATATGAAACAGGAAAAATTGTAATTAAGAAGAAAAAGAAGAGCCTAGTTGTTGCATGATGTAAAGTCCTCCTTGTTGTCTACCCACTTTAATCAACCTCCAGTGGATCAAGTTCTGAATGAGATACAAATTAGAGGAAAATTAAAAGAAAAAACAAGTGAGTGATTTAGTGAGGTTGCTTCTAGAAATCAACTTGAAAATAAATGAAGGAACACAAAGAAAATCATGAAGAATAAGATGCTCAAAAATATCAATAGCACCAATATGTATAACAAACACAGATTAACCATTAGGAAGTTTGATGGATGTATCAATAACATAAGTGATGGAAGAAAAAAATCTATAGAAGGAACCATATGATCAGTGGCTCCTATATCAAGAATCCAACAATTTAGATTTAGCATAAGAAAAAATAGAATGAATATTATGACACAAGTGAAGAGGTAAAAAAATACCAGAGAAATGAGAGGATGTTGAAGCTATGCCATTAACAACATGAGAGGAATAATCAGAACTGTTTAGTGAGTGATGTATGTATAAAAGTTGTTGATATTGAGCCTCAATTAGAAAAAATGAGATGAAACCAAGGAAGCGTTGTCACTAAGAACAACTTAATTGGCCATAGAATATTGTCTTGGCTTTGGTTTGTATCCCAATGGAAATCCATGCAATTTATAACATTTCTCAACAACATGACTAGTGATTCCATAATATTTACACATTGATAATTTCTTCTTGGAGAAGAATTTAACAGATTTGGAGTTATTAGATTTAGTAACAAAGGCATGTGAGTCAATAGAGGGAAAGGGATTAACTGAGTTTTCTCTATATTGCTCTTCTTGTAAAACAAGAGAAAACCCTTTTTAAGAGATGATGGAGGCTCCATTAACAAGATCTGAGCCCTTGCTAAAGAAAAAGATTCATTTAATCCCGAAAGGGATTGTAAAATGTGTTCTCATTGAACATAGGAGTTCAAAGTATTCACAGCTCCCCAATATCAAGCTGGAACAGGTTTGTAATTCACCAACTCATCCCAAAGAGCTTTCAGGCTAGTAAAATAAGCACTCACCGAAAGTTTTCCTTGAGAGAGGGTGGATATGAATTTCTATAACTGAAAAGTCTGAGGACTGTTTTTCTGAGAGAAACATTCCTTAAGATTGGTCCAAATCTCATACGTAGTAGTGATATTCAAAATACTAGCAGAATTATTAGGCGAAACAGAGTTAAGGAGGCAAGAAATCACCATATTATTGCAATGTAGCCATGGAGAAAGAAGAGGATTGGTAGGTTATGAAGGCTTGAGGATCGAACCATCGACACACCCTAACTTCTTCTTTGCCAAGAGAGTCATGGTCAAAGATCGAGACCATGTGTGATAGTTATTGCCGATTAAGAACTATGTAACAAGGATGACACCGAGATTTTCACTTTGATGAAGAAAGAACGGGCAGTTAGAATTGTAATACCTAGGCCCATAACTTGGCCCAAGCTACGAAAATATTAGTCCTTTTGGTGAATGACACCATTTAGGAAAGGGATCTCTGCTTCTTTTCATGTTTTTCCCTCCCTCCCATGACGGTTTCTACTCCCTCTTCCCTTCCCCAAAGTTTTCACCCCTTCTCATGCCATTTCAGATCTGCAGTCCCCAAGATTTCCCCAACCGTTTTCCCCTTCTGTTACCCACGTCCCCATTTCTCTCAAATGCTCTTCCTCATTTTTATCACTTTCCCTATTCTTAGATCAACCTTGTTGCCCCTCAAGTTTCCATAGCCAACCACCTAGCCCATGTACAAACAACTCAGCACTAAAAGAAAGGAACCAACCATGCAGCCTCTCATCAAGACAAAACTCCCCAAGTCGCCTGCCTCCAGTTTATGAAAACACCTCCCAACACAAAACGTAGCAACCACGACTCCTCCATCCACAACAGAGAACCACTACAAGAATTCCATGCTGAGAAACCGTAAACCACCCTCCACCAACCTTTCTCCATCACATCACTGAACACGTCAGAAATCACCGCCCTCAACTTCGCGAGAGACCCCAATTTTCCATACTCAAAAACTGAACAACAAGCATGCATGGATGCGATACTCCAATTGACCACCATGCAGCCAACCTCCTCCTTTTTACCCGCATGCAGTCATCGAGATACTCCCGATGCACCAACCAAAACAACCATGCCCAACCTGGTGTAGCTGTGAGCCACCATCACACAATATCTCCACCCCTCTCAATAATGCAACTCTCCCTCTTTCTACATGATTATCTCTCTTTTTCATGGTGCACTGCTGTCGTGCTCCACCATAGACCTTAGCTTAACCACCAGTGAGCCCCTCATTGCCTCTCTCATTGTGAGCTTCCTCTCTCCCCATGTCGTGTTCTCTCATTCTCTCTCTGAGTCTCTCTCTCTCTCTCTCTCATCTCAATATCTCTCTTCCATAGTGACCTTCTGCCTCTACCAGTAGTGACACCGTAGACATACACCCAGGCCACCGCTACACATAGCTCTCAGTAAGCATACACCTTCCCTGCCATTGGAGTCCATTTCATGGTGGGGGAAGGGTAATGTGTACTCATGCATGTTAGCCTTAACTTGGGGTAATTATGTTGTTACCCTTAATTTTAAGGTGGGCTTTGAAGACTTGGGTTGGTTTTGGGCTTGTTTGTATTTTTGAGTGGGGTTTTGTTAATGGGACTATGTTTAATATTTTTTTTCAAGTGGGCTCTATTTTATTTCATAATATTCTTGAAATTTTTATGTTTTGTTCACAGAAATTATTTAAGTGATTTTTAAATTGTTATTAAGTAAAGATTTTTACAAACTTATTTTTAGAAGTAAACGGTAACTGTGTAATTTTATTTTAAACAGTTTAGATCTGATCTAGTTTATTTTGTTATTATTGAATAAATTATGTTGTTTATTTTAATATATTTTGATATAATTATATTAAATAGAATTAAATTTTATAGTTAGATTTCCATAGTAAATAAGTTAGATTTTTTATGTGTTAGTTGGAAAAATTAAATGGATATTGATTAATTTTGGGAAGTGATGAGATATTAGGGTTAGGAGAAGTTTAGGTTTTGGGGGATTAAAATAGGATATTTCAACATTTCAGGTTTACATATTGATATACATGTTTGATTGAAAATTTACAGAGGTTACATGAGTATTTTTATAAGTGACAAGTAATATTTGTTTAGCATTATGGAGGAAAACTTTTGGAAAACTAAGAAGTCTAGGTAAGCGGGGGTACCTATGCTCGATTTGCATAAAAAAAAATGAACTGAGATTGGTTTGTAAAAATGTGTATATTATATTTTGAAAAGAAAATGTGAAAATAACCTCAATTATGTGTTCTGCATTCACTCATGAAATCTATATAAAAGAGAAAATACTTTTTGACATGAAAAGTATAGACATTAGCAACATTTGACATGTTTAGAAATGTGAAAAAAAGTGAATATGATATTTGATTTTCGTTCATGTGATATGAAATGCTTTGGATCTGTTATTGTTCATTTGAAAATGATATGAATGTGTTCCGCACGTGATTTGATATAATATGAATATGAAAAACCTTTGGCATTCTTAAATGTTTTTATTCTGATTTTGAATATGGTTCTGATATGAATATATTGGTTCATGTGATATGGTTGATACCAACATGATATTATATGATATGACTGCATCCACTTTGGAAGTAAAGTGATCTTTTATGCGTTCTTTCCTGTGTACACACTTGGGGCTCTGAGATTAAAAAATAGAAAGTTTCACAATATGATATTGTCTGGTTTGGCCACTAGAGATAGTACAACTCAACCAAGGGGGTTAAAAAATGTATATAATATGATAGATACGATATGATATGATAAGATGAGAGTGTTTAGTTATGTTATGCCAAAGTGTTTTTGAATATGAACGGTTGGTTTTTTCTGAGTATTAAAAGATTGAAATATTACTCTATTTTTTCTGATAATATGTTTTGAGATCTGCATATAAAATTAAATGTTTTTATTTCTTGCATATGAAACTTTATGAAAAGGCTTATGTTGTACACACTAGTATATGTGTTCTGCTTACTAAGTTGTTAATAACTCACCCCTTATCTCCACAATATTTTTTAGATGATTTTGGATATTTCAAATGAGGATCAAATTATGAAGTATTGGGTGAGATGATTTGAGAATGATGGTTTAAGTTTAGAGAGTTTCTATATGTGTATTGACAAAATTTATTAAGAAATTTTATTGTGTTTTGATAACTTAGCATGTTGGAAATTTTATTATATTAAGGAAATTAATTTAAATAAAAAATTCTTTATGATATTGAGAATTTGGAGTTTATAATTATATTGTTGAAATATGAGCTTAAGTGACAGGAATTAAATCTTCGACCCCTGCCAAACCAAGGCGTTATAAGAATCATCAGAGAGATTATATTAGGTTTGATTTGGTGCCATGGAAGAGTAAAGCAACTTATACCATAACAAAGTAAAAGACCTAGAAGATTCTTGTGCATATATCACAATTAAAAGTAAAATACATTGTATTTATACTATGGACAAATAATTAACCCTAGAGTACATCTAAGATACAACTTACACGTGTAAAATACACTTGATAAATAACAATAGCAAAAGTAATGATAATAAAAATAAGAAATGTTATTCTTTATTCAATGTTTTGTCATATAAAAAAATTATGATTGAGAATGACAAAACATATGTAAAAAAAAAGTTCTCAATATTAATGATAATAATAGAATATTTAAGAAATTTAGATGACAATTAAAAAGTTATAACAACAAAACTAAAATGTGTTTTTGAATGATTTTTCTGGGAAAGATAAATAAGAAGTAAAATGACAAGTTATATATAGGTTCTTATTTTATTATAATTAAATAAGAGGTTAAACCACAATATCACTCTAAAATTTATAATGAAATGAAGCAATTTGTGAAGACCCGTTTTTACTTGTATTTTCACTGAATGAGTGTTTTTAATTTAATTAATATATTCGTTTATTTATTTTAAATTAATGTATTTTAATTGGTTTTTAATTTATTTGATGTTGTGTTTAATTTATTTTAATCGTTTTACGGTTTTTAAAATCGTTTTCGGTTGATCTGTTTTTGGTTTCCGGAATGAGAATTGGACCTCATTTCTTTTCTTTTCTCTTTTTCTTTTTCCCTTTTCCCTTTTCTTTTTCTTCTTTTCTTTCTTTTCTTCCTTTTTCTTCTTCTTTCTTCCCCGTTTCCTCTCTCCCGCGCGCTGCCCCTTCTTTTTCACCTTACCGTCGCCGCCACTTCGGCCGCCCAGTGCACCGCCGTCCGGCGGCTGTGTTATACACCACCCCCACCATTCTCTTCTCCTCCCACTAGAGTTCATCCCCACCAATTTTCAAAGCCATCGGACCAGCCGTTAGCCGCCCACGCACGGTTGGAAGTCACGGCCCCAGCCCTGTTTTTCTCCCCTATCGTCAGTTTCTTTCTCAGCCCAGAACCGCCGCTCGCCGGCGGCGTGGCCTACACCACCCACCCAGTTTTCTTCCTCTCTCACCGGTGAACATCTCCACCAAGTTTCACCTCCATCCGAGCCACCGTTAGCCACCACGAGCTCCTCTAAGCCACACGGTTTTTCACTGATTCCGGCGCCGTCACACCACCTCCGGCCACCATCTCTTCATAGCTTTTTCCTATACCTCTTGCCGACCTAACCCACCTAATTTCAGCCCTGATCCGTTGCCGGAGCAGCTCCCACGAGCTCAACTCCGTTCAGCCCCTTTTTGGCCTTCGACCGCCATTTCCACCGCCACCCACGGCCAAAGCTCACTTCCTTTAACTTCATAAATATCTCAGGACCATTCCCTATCAATTTTGTGTCTTGGTTTGTCCCCGTTCGAAAGTGGGTAATTTATTACCCACGACCACAGTGTAAAATACACTGTTACGTTGCTTTTCCTCCGCCGTTTGCAACGCCGCAAGCTTTCAAAAAATACCGTATAGCGCTGTAAGTATTTTCCAAACTCTACTTTTAGATTTAAATATATTTTGCTCTTACAATAAATTACCTAGTTGGTTGGTTGATTCCGAACTGAGTCCGAGGAGTTCGGGGGTCGGATGGATGGAGGACGGAGTTGCTTGGTTTGTTGATTTATGGTTGGTTGGTTGTGTTGTGCATTGAGATTTGCATTTACATGGCGCATGCGCGTGCGTTTTATTTTAATTGAGAAAAATCCTGTTTTATTGGCGTAAATGGATTTTCGGGTGCGTGTGTCTCACGAGCCCAAGCCGGGATGGGTTATTATCTCGGTGGAGCTCCTCTGGTCACTCGGGAGTGGATAATACTGAGTGACATCCCCTGGGTTGTCGCAGGGCAACGACCGGATCGCACGATACGGTAACGCTGTTGTGTCGACTCCGTGGTCCTTAGAGTGGCGGGGATTAGAGGATGGCCTGGCCAGGGACACGCTGGGCGCGAGTCTGGGCATCGCTCGTTTAGGTGTCACACGCGTAGTCGTTACCTGCGGTGTGGCACAGAGCCAGGGTGTGCGGATGATCCCTAGGGGAGATCATGGTGCATGCATAATTGGATTGGTTTTATGGTTTTTGGATACGGGCCATTTTCTGGGAAAATGGCGAGGATGTGTTGAGGCTTTGTGATCCATTTTCTGGGAAAATGGTGGTTTATTGATTTGGGCCATTATCTGGGATAATGGCGAGGACTGGTTTTAAAGGTTATGTTTTTGGGCCATTATCTGGGATAATGGCGATGACTGGTTTTAAAGGTTATGTTTTTGGGCCAAATGGGTTTTTGGCATGCGTGGAAAAATATGGTATATGAGTTTTATGCATTGGCATTCTCTCATGCATATTGTTTGAGTTTTAATATGTTTTTATCTAGTGGTATTTAGATTTTACTTACATGCGGCATCATTTTTGGTACCGTAGATTTTGATGCAGAGATCGAGGAGGAGGAGGAGGATGAGCCCGAGGATGCGGCTCCGCCGGAGTATTGAGTTGAAGTTAATGCTTTGTATTTGGCTTTGAAACTATATTTGTAGTTTGTAATATTTTATTACGTATGATTTGAATAGCTTTGTATCAAACTAAGAAAAATTCTGGTACTTAGTTATGACTTTACTATCCGCTGCGTGTTTGTTCGTACACATTTGTTACTTTTACACACACTCGGCACTCGTCGATAGGATAGTGACCCGTGTTGTCACCATCCGGACGTCTCGATTTCCCTGTGTTCGTGCGTGGGGATTTGGGGGCGTCACACAATTTATCACCATTCAAATTTTTATTATTTAAAGAAATTACTGGCTTACTATGGGAGGATCCAATTGTTGTGAAAAACGATGACAGAAAAATAGAAAATAAACGAGAAGAATAAACAAACAATTAATCATACGACGCAAATTTAACGTGCATCGTCAACATGCTACATCCATAGAGTTGCAGATGATTTTATTATGCTAAGGAATCACAAAATATAATTTCGGGTGAAATTTCACTATTTAGAACCAGCTATACTGTTCATAAAGTATATATTTATAATGTCACACGGATTCGCTCGACTTTCCCTTACGTGACTTGTCGAGTGAGACTCAAGCAAATTTGTGACACTTCCAACTCTCATATACGGACATATGGAAATCAAGGCCTCGAGATAATGACAATACGGGTCACACATCCTATCTCCAAGTGTTAAGTGTGTGTACATGCAATACATATACAACCAAAATAATACAGCGGATAATAAAAGTCAGTCGACTAAGTACCAGAATTTAAAATACGGATTTAAAAACAATCTTGCTTAAACACAAGCGTACCAAAAATATTACAAGTTCCAGTAACATCATAAATCTAAAATACATAATTTTAAGACGGAAAATAATTTCTAAATAAAATAAGCCAAACTCCAAATCAGTCTTCTGGCGGAGCCGCCTCCTCGACATCTACATCAAAATCTACTATACCAAATATGGTAACACAGGTAAGTAATAATCCAAGCAGTCCACAAGATAAAAATACATTCAACTAATAACAATGTGCATGAACGTGATGCCATATGCATGAAATCCGAAAATAATCCTTTCCCAAAAATAATCATTTTTCCAACGGACGCCAAAAATCTCATTTTGGCCTAAAGAGTTCTATTAAAACATTTCCTTGCCATTATCCAAAACAGGAGATCCACAATTTTTCCATAAATTGGTCCACAAAAATACACTTATAAAATCCCGCAAATTTTTCAGAAAATGGCCCACAAATATCCTTTAATCAAACTCGTCATTTTCCCAGAAAATGGCCCGTATCCAATATCAAAACCAGTTTCCAATTTATCATATGTACCATGATCTCCCCTAGGAATCATCCGCACACTCTGGCTCCAATGCCATACTGCAGGTAACGACTACGCATGTGACATCTACACAAGTGATACCCAGCACCGCCCAATGCGTACCATGATCAAGCATCATCTAGTCCTCGCCAGCCGAGGGACCACGGAGTCGGCATGATAACGTTACCATATCGTCTAAGCCTGTTATCGCCAAGCGACAACCCAGGGAATGTCACTCAGTATTTTTCCCTCCCGAGTGACCGGAGGAGCTCCACCTAGATGATGCTCCATCTCCGACTCCTCGAAGTCAGTCCAACACGACCAACCAATCACAAAATTATTGTTAAAAATATATTTAAATCTTAAAGGAAGTTTGGGAAATACTTACAACGCTTTAAAATAATTTTCAAAAGATCAATGAGCTACAAAAGGCATTGACAAAGCAGAGTAACAGTGCAAAATGCACTGTGGCCGTGGGTACCAAAATACTCAAATTTGAATGGAAGCAAACAAAGACTAGGGAATGGCTCGTGCAGGTCAGTGGAGTTGATCATGGGGGCTGGTGGCCGTGGGTGGCAGCTGTGACCCCCCAACTCCGGCATACGATCACGTGGAAATCGAGACGTTGGGATGATGACAACACGGGTCACGCATTCCATCGCCAAGTGCCAAGTGTCTGTACATGCAACACGTGTATATAAAAATAATGCAACGGTAATAAAAAGTCTTTCAACTAAGTACTAGAATTTTGTTTAAATACAAACTCGCTTAAAACAAGCGTAATAAAATACTATAAGTTTCAACATTATCTCAAATCCAAAATACATAATATAAAGGCAAGGAAAATAATTTTCAACACTACAAGTAACTCCAAATCAGTCCTTTGGTGGAGCCGCCTCCTCAGGCTTTGCCTCCTCCTCCTCATATGCATCAAAGTCTACGGTACCAAAGACGGTACTGCAGGTAAGTAATAATTCAAACACCCACAAGATAAAAATACATTAAAACTCAACAATATGCATGAACAGGACGTCATATGCATGAGATCCAAAAATAATCTTTCCCAAAAATAATTCATTTCCAACTTAAGCCAAAAATCACATTTGGCCCAAAAATTTCCTTTAAAACTTGTCCTCTCCATTTTCCCAAAAAATGGCCCAAAATCCAAGTCTCAACTCAAAATCCATTTTTATTAACTGAATGCACCATGACCTCCCCTAGGGGTCATCCGCACACCCTGGCTCCCTTCGTCACACCATAGGTAACGACCATGCGTGTGACTTCGTGACGAACGATGCCCAATTCCACGCCCAGCCCTTACATAACCAAGCATCCTCTAGCCCTGCCAGCAGAGGGGTCACGAAATCGGTACGAGAGCGTTATCATCCCGTGATGTCACTCAGCAGGGGACGTCACTCAGTATATTACGCTCACGAGTGACTAAAAGAACTCCACCAAGATAATACCCCATCTCGGCTTGGGTTCGTGATACACATGCACCCAAAAATTTATTTACATATGAAAACCTAGTTTTCAATATTTAACACATGTACATGTATGTCATTATGAGAAAAATTCAATTTTCCTTTTCAAACATGAACATGCATGCAATGCACACATCAAGACACAAAATATCCAACAAATCTCAATATCAACCAACATAAATAACTCCGTCCTCAAATCTATCCGACCCCCAACTCCTCAGACCCAGTCCGGCATAACCAATCAATCATAATTTATTGTTAAAGTAAAAATATATTTAAATCTTAAATGAAGTTTGGAAAATACTTACAACGCTATAAAATATTTTTCGAATGATCAAGGGGCTGCAAAAGGTGGCCAAAAAGCAACATAACAGTGTAAAATATACTGTAGCCGTGGGTTATAAAATACTCACTTTTGAATGGGAACAAACTAAGACTTGGGATGGATAGAGAATGGCTTAGAGGTGCTAGTGAAGCTATTAGAAGTGGTGGTTGGCCGTAGGTGGAGATGAAAATGGTGGTGGAAGTGAAAAATGGCCAAAACGAAATTAAGCTCGTGGTGGTTACTCCAACGACGGATTGGAGTGGGAAATGGGTGTGTTAGGTTAGCAAGGAGTTGGTGATGAAGTTGTAAAGAAATGGTGGCCGAAGGTGGAACGATGGCAGCGGAACGACTCAAGAATCGTGCGGATTGGTAGGGCTCACGGCGGCTAATGGTGGCTTGGATGGGGCTGAGATTTGGTGGGGGTGTTCACTGGTTATAGGGGAAGAGGATGGTGGGGGTGGTGCAGTGCAGGCGGCACGACGGTGGTGTAGTGGCTGAACGAACAAAAATAATAAACGGGAGGGAAGAGAGAGAGGGTGTTGCGCGGGGAGAGAGAGACCGGGGGAGAAAATGGGAAGAAAGGAAAGGAAAAAGGAAAAAGAAAGAGTGACTCAGCTTATAATGTTGTCTTCCAAGCGTAGAAGCTGTTAAAGTAATACAAGGGTAAGTCCAAGATCGAATTCACAGGGACAATGGGTTATCAAAGCGTTTGTGAGATTTTCTTTGTGTAAAGGATGTATCGATTATGAAAAATGAAAATGGATGTGGAT
Source organism: Carya cathayensis (assembly GCA_011037825.1). NCBI lineage: Eukaryota > Viridiplantae > Streptophyta > Magnoliopsida > Fagales > Juglandaceae > Carya > Carya cathayensis. The sequence goes on from QGSO01000366.1 coordinate 595,892, forward strand.
CTATGTTTCTAAAATTACTAAACTAAGAGACTTAGAGAAAGTGTGTAGCAAATGAATTAAACTTGCAATAAACAATAAAACAAATACTTGGGTTGAGTTTGAGATTCTTTTTATTTCGGATTCTAGATAATTTCTCGATTAACAATCCAGTCAAGGAATTGATATTCGGAAGATAAAAATTAAGCTCACGTTTTTGCAATATTTTCTCAAGAAATTCTCTAATTTACTAGTCAAATTTATATTCATAATCAATCAAAAGAGGCCTTGATTAATTCAAGCTTTTGTTGTGCCTTACGTCAACAACAAAACAAGAGCAAGAGCCGCAATCTATTTTCCTTTTGAATCCAACTAGTAATTTAGTGAAGTCAACATTACACAACAAAATATTGCATCAAGCTAGAATCTAAAATAAATTAAATCTCATTCCACAACCCAAGCTTTAGAAATTAGCTATGCATGATATTTTTAATAACAAAAATTAATCTAAACAAAGCCATAAAAAAATCTGTGAGAAGAAATAAAAATAAATAAATAAAACTACAAACTCCACGCCGACTCGACTAAGAACTTAAACGTAGCAGGATAGAAAAGAAAGGCAAAGACAGTGTAAAAATGGCCCGCCGACCTCTCTAAGGTTTGGGTCCCTAAACGAAAAGAGTAGCAGGAAAATAATATCAAGCAGAAAACAAGAAAGCTGCCGACCTCTCTATCTCTCAAGTCCGGAACAAGAATGCTAGTCAACTGAAATAAAAAAAAGAACGGAAACAAGAATGCTGAACCAAAGAAATAAAAATGCCGATCACTAGTTTGCAAAAATAAAACTAAGAGATAAAAAAAACAAGTCCAGCGGCCTCCTAAACGAGGTCTGGAACTGTCAAACGAAAAGCAGAAAATAAGATACTAAACTAAAGACGTGAGAACAGAGAGCTGTTCCGTCGTCCCATGAGTTCTGTAAAAATGAAAATAAAACTGCCTCTCTATCCGGTCTGAAACTGAAACAAAACTTCCCAGAAAAAAAAACCAACGTAAAAAAAAACAAAACAGAAAATGAACCACCCCCTTCGGTCTGCCTCTTTAATCTGGAACTACCGAACGAAAAAAAAGAAAAAATAGAAAAAACTGAAAACCAAAACAAACACAGCTAGTTCCCCCCTTCCACGTCCGAAGAGAGCCCCTGGTTTTATAAGGTCTGCAACGTCCGAAGAGCTGCTGTTTCCAGGTTGGTGACTTTCTGCTGCTGCTTCTTCTCTTTTGCTTTTCTTCATGTGTGCTGGTTCTTTCCATGTTTTCTGCTTTTCTTTTTGCTTTTCTGCATGTGCCGTGAGTTTCCTCTTCATTCTGCATGTGTGTTGTGTTTCTGCATGTGCCTCTTGCTTTATTTTCTGCATGTGGTTTAGTTTGCCGTGACTTTCTGTTTCTATCCGTGTGATGCATGTGTTTTCTGCTGCTGCTTTTCTTTTTGCTTTTCTGCATTGAAGTCTGCTGCTGTCCGAGTGTTTGAGCGGCTTTCCATCATCATTTTTTGGTTGCTTTATTTTTCTTGCATGTGTTTCTGCTGTATGTTCATTTCCTGCATGTGCATGGTCTGTTTCTATCCGTGTGATGCATGTGTTCCAGCCGTGAGTGAGTGGTTGCAAGTGTTTCTTAACTTTTTGCATGTGGTGCTGTTTCTGCATGTGCCTCTTGCCGTGTATGCTGCTGCATGTGCACTTCCAGCCGTGGGTTTCTAATTCATTTTCTGCTGCTTTATGTGAGCTGCCCACTTTGAGCTGTATGTGTTGGTTTGAGCTGCATTGCTTCATGTCCTGCATGTGTAAGCTGTCCGAATTCTTGCATTTTCTGCATGTGTGCTGTCATTGCATGTGCATGTGAGTGGCTTATGTGAGCTGTCCAAGTGATGGTGTGAGTTGTTTGCTGCCGTGTATGCGTGAGTTTCATCTTGTGCTCCCTTCATTTATTTCTTTCACTTGCTTTTATCTTCATAGAGTTTTTCAGCTATGTAGGCAATGGCTTCACTCCTAGACACCGACCAAGATTCAACTATAAGTTTTACGTAAGCATTAGTCGGCCCCACATCAAAATGCATGCATCTAAGTTTAATTAGGGGTAATATATTGTTTCGCATGTCAAAGAAAATTAATTCACATTATCTAACTAATACTCTTATTTTAACTCATAAAGCACTTTTACTCAAGATATTTAAGAGTATTAATGTCACATAATTGACCATTTATCAAAGAGGAAAAGAGAAAAAGAAAAGATGGGGAAAAGAAATGAGAGCCAATCCTCACATCTTGGGTCAAGAAATTGATCCAACGAAAATAATTTTAAAAGCAATAAATTGAATAAAATAATTTAAACACAGTATCTATTTCAAATAAAATAAATAATTGGTAAAAACTAACAACAAAATTTAAAATCTAAAAATAAACTAAATTAAATTAAAGAGCAATTAAGACACAAAATAATAATTAATATTAAGAAAGCAACTCAAAATAAATTTTACAACTAAAAAAATCAATTTAAAATTCGATAAATTTAAAACAAAAGAACCAATATTTTAATTAAATTAAAATACTCTTTCAATAAAAATACACTTAAAAACGGGATATCACAGCGGTGCATGGAGGAGATCGACCAACTTTGAAGAAAATAGCTCAGGGGAGAGTGAGGGAGAGTATGGTGGCTATAGGTCACGGTAATGAGAATGGATAGGGGAGGTCACCGATGGATGGAGAAGCCATTGGTGGTGGTGCGGTGGCCAGGCGACGGCAGTGGAAAGGGGAGAAAATCGTGAGGGGTCTTAGGTTTCGTCGGAGCAAACGACTGGGAGTTAGGGGCTAAGATTGATGGAGGATGTTGGTCGGTGGGAGGGGAAGCTGTAGTGGTAGTGGTGATGCCAAACGGTGGCGCACGGCGGCACTGGAAAATCATGGTCATTTTGTGCCCTACATGGCTATGAGAGAGAGAGAGAGGGTGAGGCGTGGGGAGTGGTGGCGGGCATGGGTGAGCTCGCCGGCATGAGGGGAAGGTAGTGGGGAGGGCAGTGTCAACCGGCGGTGCACGGTGGCTGGGCTGGCTAGAGAAATAGACGCACAGAGAGGAATGAGGGGGGGCGGGGGCACGCACGGGCTGGAGGCAGGGGAAAAAAAAAAAGAAAAAAAGAAGGAAATAAGAAAAAGAAAGGAAAGAGAAAAAAAAAAAAAAAAAAACGGAAGGGAAAGAAAGTGAGGTCCAGTCCTTTCAACTCGGGGTCTCAAAATGATCTAACGAAAATAAGTTTTAAAACAATGAATTAAATGAAATAATTTAACACGGTGAGTTTATAAGATAAAATATTAGAATTCAACAATAAACTATTTTAAAATAAAGAGCACAATAAAATAAATAAAACCTAAATAAAAACACTACAACTCAATATTAATAAAATAAAATAGTTAAAACCTAACAATAAAATAATTCAAGCTAGAGAGTAATTTAAATGCGAAGTAATTATTAATATTAAGAAGATACATTATTTAAATCTCACAACTTAAAAATCATAAAACAATACAACAAGAAAAACGTTTAATTTAAAATAAAAGAATAACTTATTATAATAATTTAGATAATCTTTCAGTAAAAATACACGTAAATATAGGGTATCACAAAACTTGTGTCTGAGTTTTGTTTGAACTACTTATCGCCCAACTATCGAGTGAACTTTCTATTTGGTGCTAAGCTTCGGCTTTGGCCGATAGGCCCAAGCTTACCCTCCATGGCCTAAACCTCATTGAAAATCTCCAAATTAAAAACTATAATACATCCTTATCAATTCGGGTCATCAAATTGGGTCGACACACCTACAAACCAAGCTCTACAAACCCAACACCAATGCCCATGGTTGCCAACATTGGGTCCATGGCATTAGTAGTACTCGTGGTTATCAAATTATTCGTGTAATGAAACTTGGCGCCATAGGTGTTTCGATGGATCTTTATGGTATAATGCTTCTTTAAATATGGCACCCACTCTACCCATTAACTTTGTTAATTAGGTTAATTCTTTTTCCTTCTTCATAAGCTTCTTAATTATGAATGCTTCACAAAATCATTTCAAGAACAAATTGAGTCAAAATGTACGAATCATCATCCATTTGCATGCATGCATGCTATATAAGCTCATAAAATGACCTTTCATCTAGAGCACATATGGAATTACAAAACTTAATTAGTAGCAAACAATTGCATAACATATATGTTTGTCGTTTGCATTTACCAAAGCATGACGATGTTTTCATGCGTCACGTACGTCATGTGTATACACAAAATTTTCTAATCTAACTAGTTGTTTTTTATTATTTTCTTTTTTTATTTAATGAAAACAGACTTCATTTCATTCAATGAAGCGAAATTACAACTGTGACTTATGAATACTGGAAAATCCAGACAATAAGCCAAAACTAAGTATCTGCTCTAGGGCATCCCCACACACATAGTCGCAGATATTATCTTAACTTCTTAATAACTCTATCCTAACAGAGAGAGAGCGCTCTGTATAAACGGAACTGAATAGCCCCCTCCATCCTTCTAGGGAGGCAGAGTATGAGAAACTGCTGCTATGAACACCAAGTCAAATATCCTATTTCTACATTATTAATAACGAAACAACAAAAACTAAATTACAAACCACAAAAAAAAAAAAAAACAAAAGAGCCACAAGTATCAGCATGAGCCTAGACGTCATGAGCACCCAGCATGCGTGTGGACCACCAGAGCCTCCACTGCAGAGGCTAGCCATATGACCACCAGCCGTAACATCGCCCGCCATTCTCGACTAGCTCTTGCCCCAGATTGTGTCCGATCTAGTAGCTCATCACCTCACTCGAGTCAAAACTTGAAGAGAAAGAACAGAAACACTCCAGAATCAAAGGAACATACCACAAAACCGGCGGCAGTGGCACGTACAAGACACACACAACTCTTGGAGGAAAGCCAATGATCAATGTTTGAAGTCCTAGAGTTAGAGGTCCCAAAGAAGTCGAGCATTGTATTGGAAAAATGCTCCTCGGTGGCATGTGAGGGCCATGTGCCGACGAGCTCTAAAACTTCCTCTCGCTCGTGTGGGCTAAGCTCCACTTCGAATGGCGCCCCGTTCGGTGGTCTTGAAGATCGACGGCTGGGCAGCATCCAAGTGGGGCGTGTATTGACGGTTGGAGGCTGGATAGACCCAATCGGTGATCCTCCCTTATTTGTCTGAAAACACATAAAAACAAAACTAAAAAACACTACACAGAAAGGAGAAACTATATAAGAGAAGGGAGGGGGAAGGAAAGCCCCCTTTAGCCGGAGCTGGAACTTGGTAGAGTTTAGAGAGAAGGGACCACCAACCAACATTCGTGAATTGTGAAGATTGTGTTTTGATTATTTTCTATGAGTTAGAAATTAAACACTACATGAAAACATCCCTTAATTCTAAAATTTTATATACTCTTAACACTCCCCTCATGTACTTGGCTAGACTCACATTCAATAAGTGGAGACAAAACATAAAATGTTTAACTAAATGGGGTATAGTACTGTAGAATCAGTACATATTAAAACTCATTAAGACCTATAATCTGATACCATATGAAATCACGACTTGTCTAAAAGTTTAAACTGATAGCTAGATAGAGCTAAATTTAATTATTTCTATTATATTCTTAATATACTCAACTTTCCTTTTCCTTCTTTCTTTCTTTTTCTATTTTCGGGTGGTAGTTTTTTTTTTTTTTTTTTAAGCAAGAGCCGCGCCGTTCAATATAAATGCGAAAACTCATTCTTTATCAATGACACTAAGCGACCATAAACGGACGATTTTTGCGAGACAGAACAACGTCCAAAAAGAGAAATCTAGTCCAACATTACTTTAATGCATATGACAAACGATTCTTCTTTTATAAGAAAACATGAAATGGAGAAAGGGACATTAGAGAGTTGCCTTATAGCTTCGGCGTGGCACCTTCGTAAAGGTAGCATGTATAAGATCAAAATATAGCGGAAATTGCACTGCAGCAAAAAAAGTTACTGGCAGGCACGTTGCTGCATACACTGCAAATGCTACATACTTAAGCTTATTTTGTACCACAAAGAAATGTCCCGAGCAGAACGAAATCAACACCGCAGCTATGGAAACAAACAGCGACGTTAAACCTATCAAAAGCTTCCTAGGCAGGTCCTTTCCGAAATCTCTCTCCTGATGTCGTGATGTTAAGATAGAGAGAAACATGACCAAGGCCGTGACCGAGAAGCAGAGCGCAACAAGTGATGAGATGGCAAAGAGGTGGAATGCGGGTCTATTTTCCAGCGTTGGAATGCCGGTATCCTCCTTGACGCCTCCAGGCACTGTGGTGGAGGTGGCGAAGGCCACAGTGGCTATGAGTGCTGCGACGAGAGAGTAGGATTGGGAGGTGTTGGTTAACCACTCACCACCTTTCTTGACAAGGTTCTTGTGAGTTTTGATGAACACGTCCTCAGGGGTCTTGCCCTTCTTGTTGTAGCGGGGAACGAAGTTGGAGGGAATGGACGTAGTCACAAACTGCATGAAGCCAAGCAATTAGTACGTTTTATAGGTCTCTGTGTGTGTATGTACATGTGTGTATTCGATTCTTCTATGTGTACGTACCTCATACCACTTCATCTCCCATTGCATTTGCAAGGCTTCCCCAGGAATTAGCCAAGGCTTATAGGCTGCAAGCTTTGCTGCGAGATGAAAGGCACTATTCCCTTTCTTATCCACTACACGAAACACGCTGTCTCTATTCATGATATTTCTTTGCAGCAAGAGTTTATATATATGGGGCTGCCTGTTCTCTACTGCCAACAGCACTGCATTCTTGTTATCTTCATTCACATCGTGTATGGCAACCGGAACCAATTCCAGAATTTTCTCCACAATTTCGGCAACACCATTTCTAGCCGCGATTAATATTGCAGTCTCATTTTTTGTCATTATTTTCTTCCCTGCTAAATATTAACTCGAAAGTTTAGTACTGTAACAACAACGTACAACAACGTTTACTTTTGAAACAATTTCCCTCTTATCTCGTTCCATTTCATCTCATCTCATTTCAATTACTTCACAACCATCATTCTAATAGAAACACTTCCAACTAATAATTACAAATTTTTCGAACTAATTGTTACAACTTTATTAAACTTTGAAATAAAAAACAAAAAAAAAAATTCAACATTTTCAAATCTCAAAACAAAAATAATATTAAAAGTTATATTCTAACAATAATATTTAACTTTATAATATTTTTTATTCAACATTTTCTCTCTCATTTTTTGAAACCTAATAAATACTTAATTCAAACTATTTACTTTTATTCACAAATCATTTTATTATTACTATTAATAAAATTCTCATCTTTCCAAGCCCCCCTTAACAAATCTTAGATCAAGAGACTAGTCTTTATTGGAAATTAGGACGTACTTACCATCCGCAACGGACTGATCTTTATTATTCCCTCCGGTAGAATTGGTTTGCTGGCTGCTAGCTTCATTCTTCCTTCCTGTGCCACCGCTAATTCCTCCCAACCCTTCTAATTAGTTTTTACAAGGAAATTAGGTTAATCCAAAAAAATATATACAATTAATATAGCTGATCATTACGTATAAGTCTACTTAATTTAAGGTAAGACGCAGAGTTGTCGAAGACAGAGATCAAACTGATGATCCTTTTTTCTTTTTTTCTTTTTTTATAACCAAACTGATGATCTTCTTGAAAGAGAGATCATAAAATGATTGTGATATGAATGGATTATAAGCACCTGCATTATCAACTAGAACAAGCTACAGTGGCTACTAATTACAGAACATGCATGATGTCCTTTATAAGCAGGGAAAAATTTGGATCTCATGTAATTTGGAACTTAATTTGTACGCATATATATCAGAAAGAACTATATATGAGTGATCGTGGATCGTTAATATACCTTCTCTGTTCTCAGCCTCAGAATCATGAGCAGCAATCGCATCTAATGGGTTTGTTTCCTGATCTTCTTTTCTGGATGTATCTTTGGCTTTATCTGACTGTAGTGAGGGCTTCTTCCCAGCGTGATAAAATTCGGACATTTTAACACCCTCTAAAAGTTTGTTCATGATCTGAATCGACATTGTGTGCTGCCGTTTCTCCTTGTATATCTTCTTTATAGTGGGAATTCCTTTATATTAACGTCGTAAATACAGAAAACACTTTAAAATATAAGAAATTTAAAAAAATAATAATAATGCTATTTTATAAAAGTATTAAATATTTTATATATACACGCTGATCATAAAAAAAAAAAAAATAAGGTAATTAATATAGTTAAGATCTGGACTCATTTTGTTAATTTTCTTTTGAAATTCGAATTTTGATTTTCAAATTTCATGATTTTTAGCATATCAATTACTACCATATGAAAAAGTAAGTTTTTTGTAAGTATTTTTTAAGTACATTTAGCATATTTCATAATAATTTGTATGTGTGTAGTAAGATTTTCTTTTGTTGCTTATAAAAGGGTACGAAATGCTTTAATTATTTCCAAAATCTTTGTGAACATTCCATTAATAGAAGTACGTAATTCTACAGATCACACACCTCCTCCAAGAACGATCAACACTATCCTGTTTGCAAGCTTGAGAAAATTGCAGCAAACCTCATAATTAGCTGGAAAAAATCGACGGTTCCAAGCTTCATGAGTACTGGTAGCTTTGTTTTCTGCAGAGATAAAAGTAATTTATTTATCATGTATCTACTAGGCCTATAAATAATACTATTATAAAAAGAAAATAATTTTATAACCTTCCACGCATTGTTACCTGATGTTTTACTATAGATTATCAGTTTTTTATAATTATAAAATAGATTTGATCATGAAATTATAATAGTATCAATTAATTGACCATTTCTTGTGCCAAAATAACAAATTTATGTTTTCTAAGTACAATATCATATGCATTAACATATAACTCAACAATTTTACTGTACTCATGACAGACAGTTATCATGAGAATAGTATATATGCGTTAATGCTTGCCTTGATTTCCTGCGTGTGTTTGAGGATTCTCGGCATCGGCCTGTACTCCAACATTTATTCCCATTGCGAGTCGTACTTCATGAGGAGAAACAAGAGGTTCGGTCAGTAGTAGTAGCCCGTGCGATATATATTGTAAATTAACTATAAGAAAATTAATTACCAGATAAGAAAAGAGAAAACAACAATGATCATCAGTTACATACAAAATGTAAAGAAATTCCAAAACAATCGATAGAAGTCGTTGCATGTCCTGTAGTTCTCAGGATAATTAGGGGCCGGAAGTCTTTCTTTCGGTTGCATAGAGCGCTGGAAAGAATGATCATCCGGTTCCATCACGGCCTCGTGCTCGTCAACATATATGCCTTTCAGAGTAACAACAACGGATAAGATGAATGATTAATATAATCCGACATTAATAATAATAATAATAATAATAATAATAATAATAATAATAACCATATACAACGAAAACATATATATATATATATATTTATTTAAGAAATGTTTTAGCCATAAATAGATTTCACAGAAGTAAATTCATAAGCTCATAATGTATCAATTTAATGTGATACGTCAAATTATAAAATCATTTTTATTATAAATTACATCTAATATGTCACTTCATATTAGACGCATCAATTTATAAACTAGTGTTGGATTACAAACTTATATATATATATATATATAATGCAATGCTACATTAATTTAAAAAGAAAAAAAAAAAAGGAAAACAAATTGAAAGAGGTATTTGAGTACTTGGTGATATATAGATGAAAAAACTGATCTACTCATCATTCTCACGTATAATATTACACAAAGTATATAAATTTTTAATTTTTAATTTTTTTTTTCCTTATGTGGTGTATAGATAATAAATAGAAGAACTCATTTAATTTAGAAATAATAAAATCAATAAAATTAAAATAATTTAAAATAAACTGTGTGATATTGTGTGAGAATGGTCATGAGTAGGAAACTCTATGTACGTACCATGATAAATCATTCGTTCGAAAACTCCAAGGCGGCTGCCGCTTGGGAAAGCCGAAGGCTTGTCCGCTAGTAGATGGAGAGGTGTGATTCCATTCTCATTGACAGCGTTTACCAGTACTTCCTCATACAACTCAATTATTCGCAATGCCAAATCTGTCGATCGACATGTAAAAAACGAAGCATTAATTCCACCTCTATCCATCCTAATTAATGTAATATTTATTAATTAATACGAATATTTAGTTCATAATCTACATAAAAATGGGTATGTTAAATACATCCTCTATTTAATTGACATTACGTACAAAATTTAATATTTTCAGAAAAACAGATTACGTCTTATTAATTAAATCGAGGAGGTACTTTACACACCGACTCTAAATAGAATTTTCTAGTATTACTCACCAAAATGGTCTCCAGATATGGCGCAGTGAAGAATCGTGTCACCAGTTTGCGTATTCCTGGAACAACTGTAACGCGCGTCAGATGGACACAAATCGTAAAGGCATTCGAAGGCTTGTTTTTTACCGAAGAGCACTGCCGTGAAAAGAGGAGTCTCTCCCTCATGGTTACGTTCTCCTATCAATGAAGGATCAACACTTGCTATGCACTTACACATGGCCTTATTCCCCATTAGTGCAGCGATATGGAGAGCGGTGTTCTCTCTCTCATTTTTAACCCTCAGTAGCATTTCGTGATTTGGCTGTTCAGAAATAATAGTTGTGAGTTTTCGGACCGTCTCCTCTTGGCCGCTGGAGACAGCTAGGTGTAATAGTGTGTCCTCCAACCTGGTGATTCCGGCGACCAGAGACCATGGGTTGTCCGTACATATATCGACGACTTCACCCCATTTCCCTTTCATGGCCTTTTCGAACAACACGTTCCCCAATTCTAGATTCGTTAGATCATCTGTCATCGTCGGATCCATTGTTCCCGATCTCCTTTCTAATTCTAAGTATACGACTACTATTCTTGAGCTAGGATCAAGCTAGGACCCAGACAGAAGTGATATATATATAATATATATATATATCTGTGTATAGCAATGACACTTCGGGTACCGTGCAGGTGGGTACCATGTGTTGATTTATACTCGATAAATTCCCGTGCCGCTCACACTTTCAAACCGCTCACACTTACCATGCTTTACAATATAGAGCAGCGTCATACACACACACTTCATATTTTTTATTTTTTAAAATTTTTTAAAAATGTTTTTTAGATTTTTTCTTTTTAAATTATTTCAATTTTTCTATTTATTATTTATATACCAAATATTTGATAAAAGAAAAAAATAAAAAAAAATAAAAAAAATAAATAATATGTAATATAGAGGATTATGTTTAGAATTCTTCTACAATATCTTCCATTTAAACAATTTATTAAAAAAAAATTAAAAATGGTTTTCTTTTATCATACTCCATGTCCCATGAGATAGGCCCCGCAAGACTTGCATACGAAAGCAAGGTATCTTCCACGTTGCTTTTCACACCGTACGCAATTCTACCTCTTTTTTTCTTCCCTAAATTAAGACAGGAACGATAGCCTGATCACTTTTTAAAAAGAGAGGCAAAGGAATATATGTCTTATATTATATGGCTCTTTTGATTATTCTTTCTCTAACATACTAATTTATGGTTCTTCATCCTTTTTTTAATTAGTTCTTACCCAATTATTTGTTCGTTATACATATATATATATATATATATATATATACACTTAAATATATCATGCCAATTATGGTTAATATTTAGAAAATTTGATCCAAAGGAGATAGAAAATTATAATCCTATATATATGCAAATAATTGATGGGAAAAAAATGGAAAATAATTCTACCAAAGAGGTCATAAAAAGATTTGGGAGTTGTTTATGAAGAGAGAAATTATATTTATAATCGTGATTGTACAAGTGTCGTACAGTCTTTTTAAAATATAAATTAATATATGACTAATATATATAAAAAAAATTAACTTTTTTAATTATAAATTTCACTATTTCTTAAAATAATTACGGAATATTTACATATTCTATATTTATATTATATATATATATAACGATACTTTATAAACGCCTTCTCATCGAAAGAACATGTCAGAAGAAAAGCATATTATGTTAAGATACTGGCACACGCAAACTATTTTAAGTATTAAAAGCGGAAAAGCTTCAGAAAAGTTTATGCTCCCCGCGAAGGTATATATAAACAGTACTAATAATAACATCAACTATACTAATAATAATAATAATAATAACAATAATAATAATAATAATGTGTAATGTTATTCATCGTTGCTAGATTTTTTCATCATCTGCAGGTCATATAATTCGTAATGATATGAAACACTTCAAACTAGGTTGTTCATTTATATTTTTAACTATAGAACTATTTAAATGTATTACATCAACAAGTATGACTGAAAATATTAAAAAATAATTAAGATAGAGAAGAAGTATGTAAAATCGACATATTCTTTTGTATCTTCTAAAAATTGTTAAAATTTTCTATAGGTACTATTATTATTATTATATATAAAATGTGTAGGATGGAATAACTGAAGGTTGTTTTCATATTTGAAGCGACCATACTAGGCTAGTAGCATTGTACTTGCTAAAATTTGGTAGGAGAAGGCTAGACTCTAGAAAGCCGCAACCGCTTCCTCGAGTTAGGTTTAAGCATTAACTTAAAACTTAATCCCACTAAAAGTTTCAATTAGGCATCGTTTGGTTTTACAGATAGTCTCAACTCATTTCATCTTAACATCTAAACATTATTCATATACAAACACTTTTTAATTTTTAATTTTTAAATTTTTAACTTTTTCATCTGATCATTATCTAATCATTATAACTTTTCAAACTTACAAATAAAATACAAAATAATTCAACTTTTTCAATGGCAATTGTAATGTGTTGTGTAATAGCAGTTGTAGTCTTAAATAATCACTTGAAGGTGTCTGTGTTGCATCTGTATCAAGTAGTATACTATGGTATTTAAAAATGAGAGGACAAGAGGGAAAAGGACATGAGTCTAAGGGGTGCTACTTGGCCCTAGCAGTCGAGTAGCCGGGGTGCCCGCCCTTGCATAGGCAGGGGCGAGTTTGGTCACTTGGCCCCAATCCCATCCCACAGGGTAGGTGACTCTGTCCTGATATCGTGGGGAGGACTAGCGTACTAGCTTGACGGCAACAGAGAACAAAGGAGAAGTTAGTAGATTGAAAAGACAAGAGAGAAGTTAGAACGAGAGAGGTTCTTACCCTAGGGTTGAGAGTGGAGATTGAGTGACGGCGATGCTGATGGCAACTACGTAATGCCAGCTAAAGCTAGAAGAGACTCGAAGTAGAGAGCATCAAAGAGATTCGAGAGACGGGGGAGAGAGGAGGAAATGGGGATAGATTTAGGTTATACATGCTTGGTCTAAACGGCGTCATTTAGGGAGAAGGATTGCCTAAACAATGTCGTTTTGATATATATATATATATATATTTAAAAATGAAAAAATATATATATAATACATATATGCAGGTAGGTGGTGTGACGCCCCCAACTCCCACGTACGGCCACGTGTAAATTGAGACGTCAGGATGATGACAACACGATCACACATCCCATCGTCAAGTGCCAAATATTAATTTTTAAAGGATCGGCGTGCAGCAAACGATGAAGGAAAAGCAACGTAACAGTGAAATTTCACTGTGGCCGTGGGTTGTAAAATACCCACTTTTGAACGGGGACAAACCAAGACTCGGGATTGATAGGGAATGGCTTAGGGGTGTTTATGAAGCTAAGGGAAGTGGAGTTTGGCCGTAGGTGGTGGCGGAAATGGCAGTAGAAGGGCTTAAACACCCAAATCGGAAACTAGCTCGTGGGAGCTGTTCCGACGACGGATCGAGGCCGGAAATGGATGGGTTAGGACGGCAAGGAGCCGGTGATAAAGTGGTGAAAAGGTGGTGGCCGGAGGTGGTGCAACGGCGGCAAATCAGGGCTAAAACCGTGCGGCTTGATGGTGACTTTCCGGCTAAACGGCGGCACGATTGGGGATGAAACTTGGTGAGGTGGTTCACTGGAGGGAGGGGAAGAATTCGGTGGTGGTGGTGTGGGGCACAGCGCCGCAAGCGGCGGGTCTGGGCAGCTGGACGAACGCGCGAGGGAGAGGAGAGAGAGAGAAAGAAAAACGCACGGGGGAGGGGGAAAACGCGGGGAGGGAGGGGGAAAAAAAGAAAGAAAAAAGAAAGAAAAGAGAAAAAAGAGAAAGGAAAAAGAGAAAAGAAATGATGGAGGAAAATAAATGAGGTCCAATCCTCACCTCTGGAGTCCAACAACTGATCCAACGAAAATAACTTTAAAAGCAATAAAACCAAGAAAATATTTTAAACACAACGTAAAGCTAAAATATAATAAATAATTAGTAAAAATTAACTATTTAATTTTAAATCCAAAGACAAGCTAAAATAAATTAAACAGCAATTTAAACTCAACAACAATTAAAATCTAATTAAAATCTGATAATTTAAAATAAAAGAATTATTATTTTAATTAAATTAAAATATTCTTTCAGTGAAAATATACGTAAAAACTGGATGTCACAGGTTGGTAGTGATCCACACCTGGACCCTGCCTGCATACTAAATTTTTTAAAAAAAAAAAATGGTTTGCTTGTTTGCTTGATGTAAAAGCTGAGCAAGGGTGTCTGGTGGGCCAAGTGTGGGTGCTTGCCCAACACCCCTATGTGGCCCAAGTTTATTTTATTAAAGTTTTATACATGGTTTCTTCAACCTAAAGTGGACAGAATATTGTATTTACTCTGTTTTGACCAAACTTTCAAATTGACCTAGCTATAACTTAAAGTCACAATTAAGGGGTTAACTATTGAACTAAGCTCGATGATTACAAATTTGCAAGACTTTGTGAGACCAACCTAGTTAGAATAAAGTAGCCATAATTTCTTATGCTAACATTGGGTTAAGGAGAACTTGGAGGCATTGGAAAGAAGACTCAATTCTGTATGAATTCATGTTTTATGAAGATATTCAATATCTAATATTTACAAAGTTAAAATAGGTCAAATGAAAAACTAGACAAAGAATTTGCTTGACCTTTGCTCAAGTGAAACATTGAACAAAGAGTTCACTTGACGTTGGTTTTGACATTGGCTCAAGCAAATATAACGTGAAACACAATTTTCACTTGGATTTCAAATCTCTATTGACCTAAAGAAGTCCTACCTTTATGTAGGTTATTATGCATGACTTCAAGGGTAAAGAAAGGCCATAACTGCTCTTGTTTTATCTTCATTGAGAGAAAATTATGATCACATATTGAATCCTCAAGATAATCTCTCCTTGATTATTTTCATTATACCAAATCACAGAAATGCCTACGATCACAAAAATTGCCTCAAGATAATTTTCATTATACCAAACCTCAGAAATGTCTATAGTCACTGAAGTTGCAGTTTAAAGCTAAATAAGTTCTTACATCAAGTTGATCCATATAAAAAAGACTAGAGGTTTAACACCGGAGTCACTATGCAATAGGAGGCAAATCAGTCGTTTGGTGGGATCCCTTTGTGATCCATATAAGTTCTTACATCAAGTTGATCCATATAAAAAAGATTGACATGGCACACTAGCACTGAGTCATGTCAGTTTGTAGGAACCTTGTCTCCAACAACTCTCAAATATTAAAGTTGCTTAAGGTCTCATTTGGTTACATAGATGAGATGAGATTAATAGTATGATAGTTTGTAAACAGTAGTGAAATAGTTTGAATTAAGATGTTTTATGGGATTTTTAGAAATAAGAGAGAAAAAGTTACATAAAAATATTGTTAGAATATAATTCTTTTAGTATTATTTTTGTTTTTGGATATGAAAAAGTTGAATTTTTTATTGTGTTTGTTTGAAAGTATGGAAAAGTTGTAATAATTAGATGAAAAGTCAAAAATTTGAGAATTTGAAATTAAAAAATGTTTGTGTTCGAATGATATTTGGATGTTAAGATGAGATGAGATGGGTTGAGACGATCTGTGAAACCAAATGGGAAAAAATTAAAGAAATGATGAGGTTTATATAAGACAGAACATAAAGCAAGAAAGGGCATAGACTAAAAGAGGGAGAACGAGATAAAGAAATGGGACTTTTAGACAAAAGAGGAGATTGGACTTTGAGGCCTAGGACCTAGATGGCCATCTTCTTTCTTTTTCATCGTCTAAAAGGAACTTCAATGGAGAATGTTCATCTTGATTGAGGGAACAAAATCAACTGAACCACTAATTGTGTGAATGGAGGAACAAGATGAAAGAGAAATTTAAAGAAGAAAATAAATGAGTATCAAATAGAGAAGAAATTGTGAGAAGAGGTGTAGTGAATATATTACCGTTCAATAAGATGGAGAGAGAAACTAACATAAGAAATTTAGATGGCCACTATTTACTTATATATAGGCAACTACTGTAGCTCATAATTAGATGACTTATACTTGACTATTTCAATGCACACTGATCTTTCTTCATCTTGGGCATATTTTAGATAGTGCAAGTATATGGCTAAGTCAATGTCAGTACTCTTAGACAGATCTCCAACCAAATGGTCTTTATAAACTAATTGATCCTTTTTTGAGAAAAGAAATATTTTAACCACAAAAAAATCTCACAAAAGTAAATCCACAAAATGGCATGACTTGATATACTACGTTAGATTGTAAAGTTACTATGACATCCCTCAGTTCCTTGTATTTTTAATTAGTTATTTTACTAATTATTTTATGAGTTCCTTTATTTTAAATTGGTTATTATTATTATTATTATTATTATTATTATGGTATTTTATCATATTACTACCTGAGTTGTGCAAATTATTTTAATGAGCCTTTTCTCATTATCATTTATTGTCTAATATTTATTGGCTCTTTATTTCAAATTATTTTATTGTTGGGTTTTACTATTGTATTTTACTTAGTTACTGTCTGTTTATCTAATTAAATTATCGTTTTAAATCATTTTTGTTGGATTAATTTTAAGACCTCGAGATGAAGGGTCTGGATCTAATTTCCTTTCATTTTTTCTTTTTGCCTTCTTCTTCTTCTTCTTCTTCTTTCTTCTATCCTTTCCTATCTTTCTTTTCTTTTTCTTCCTCCTTCATCCTGCACGTCTCTCTTTCTTTTTCTCTCCTCCATGCATCCAACCCCTCTCCTCCAACCCTATCGCCATGCGTTGCCCACCTCATAAACTCCTCCTCACGTCGGCAACCCACCTCCACCAAACCTAGCCTCCAACTCGCCGTCGGCCTCCCCCACACACACATCAAACCCATTCGGTTTCTCCACCCTAGCGCTACCGTGTCGTAGCCTCTCATCGCCAACTATTCTCTCCTTCACTGATGACCACCTAGCAGCTTAACCCAGCCACTTGCAGCCCCATTCAGCCCCTCTCAAAGCCACTCTCTCACATGGATTGGCTCTTCACAGCTCGATCCGCCACCCACGCTGCCACCCATGGCTCCAAGCCACCACCATCACCTCCACTGACCTCTATAAGCCCCTTCATGGCCAGCCCAAGTCTCTCTTAGCTCCCATTCAAATTTTTCAATTTTGAAACTCACAACCATCACTTGAAAACACTGTTTTGCCGCTGTTACACCACTTTTGGTGTCACCTTTGATCTTCTAGAGTTGCCTTTCGTCGTTGTAAGTAATTCGCCAAAGGATTTTCTTGAAATTTACATATATTTTTACACTAACATATTTTCTACAGTCAAATTGTTGTGGCAGGCATTGGGTCTGAGAAGTGCATGTCGGAAAACTTATTGTAGTTGTTGTCGAATATGGGTTTTGGGTCAGATTGGAGTATGGGTTTATTTGTAGAGTTAGTTTGTGGATTTGTGTACTTGGATTTGTGATTAGTGTATTTTATCTGATGTGTGATATGCCATGACATCATATATACTGTTTTCATGCATTTTCAGGTATCATTTTTGAAAACTGAGTTTTTGTTTTAAGAAAGGATTTTGGGGACATGTGTAATGAACGGATCGAAAGGAATGAAAGAAAGAAAAAAGGAACTATAGGGATTGTGGTAAGTAGAGATAATGGTAAGTCCTGTCTGTGATTCCCGCCTATGGTGGTAGTTGTAGGGATGGTGGTAAGTTTCGCCTGTAATTCTCGCCTATAGTTTAAGCTATCCAGATGGTGGTAAGTCTCGCCTGTGATTCCCGCCTACAGTGACTGAATGAATGGATAAGTTGGGCCATTTTCTAGGAAAATGACAGTTTATAATTAAATAGATACAAGGATCATTTTCTGAAAAAATTGTAGATTTTCTAGACAAATTGTGGATTTATGTTTGGGTTATTTTATGGGAAAATGGCAAATGATATTAATGGCGTGTTTTGGATCAAATGAGATTTTTAGTGTGCGTTGGAAAAGTGATCATTTTCAAAAAAATGATGGTTTTTGTCTCATGCATGTTTCATAATGTGCATGCATACATGTTGGTTGTATTAATGTATTTTTATCACTTGGGTTGTTTGGTTGATTGCTTCCTGAGATTCATAATCTCACTGTGGTAATCCTACCCTATGGAATCTTAGATTTTGATATAGAGCAGGATGTTTAACCTAAGGGATTAGCTCCACCAGAGGAGTGACATGTGGTCGCTTTTTGTGTCTTGGGATTTGTTTCCCACTTTTGATTATGTATTTTGGTTTTTATTTTATTATGCTGGATAACTGCATAACCTTGTTGAAGGACTTTTATTTTGTGGTTTTGTATAAAAATTCTAGTACTTAGTTAGCTATTTTTATTTATCCACTGCAATTTTTATTGTACACTTTTTGCATGTACACACACTTAGCACTATCATTTGGGATGTGTGACCCATGTTGTGATTATCCCAATGTCACGATTCTCGCTTTTTTCACACGTAGGAGTTGGGACGCCACAGTTATTTTTATTATAAAGTAGATCTAATATATCATATGAAGGTATGTTAGTTTATGAATTTACTTTTGTAGGATTTCTTTATGGTTGTAGCACTTCTCTTATGGGAATGGGGAACACATGTTTGCAAGGCAAGTTCCATCCTTACCAATCTTTAAGATAAATCTAGAAAACTTTTATTGCATAAGATTTTTTTGGATGACTATGCATTGATAGGAGATTTTTCGAGATGATTGTAAATTGATAGTTTTTGGGAAGAGAGATGGAGAGGTGTTTCAGACTTTAACACCATTGCTCTCTGTTTTCTCTGTTCACCAAGAATGAAACTCTATGGGACATGTTGAATATACTAAATTAGTGCTGAAGAGGGAAAACCACTACCTGTAACTCATGATCTTTCATTATTATAAAAATAGATCTTTTGTTATTGTTGTTGTGTCATATGTATCCCTACACTGATTCATGTGGTGTTATTTTAAAATATGAATTTCAATCTCTACCCCCAGAATGCATGGTTTTTAACAAAGATTTTTTTATTCAATGGCTGACACAAAAAAGGAGACTAGAAAAAGAGAGAAAGAAGGACATGTGAATTCAATGAAAATGTAATGTGAACAAGCACAATGTAATAGCCCAATCCTCAGCCCAACCCAACCCTTTCCCCTTTCTTTTTTTCCCCGTTTTCCCTTTCCCCACCCCCAAAATTCCCATGACCTAAACCCCCCTTCTCTGATTCTCTCTCTCTCTCTCTCTCTGTGTGTGTGTGTGTGTGTGTTTAATAATCTATTTCTGTCTCTATTTCTCTGTTTCCCCCTCAATTCTTGTCTTTGCAACATAATAATCTCCACCCACAGACACTACTCCATGCCGTTTTATCAATACCAATGATAATATTAGGTAAATTCTTCTTCCTCATAAGGAGCATATTCAATAAATTTTGAATATAAGATTTGTTAAGATTTAATGTTTTGTATTGTTGAGGACATATACTTAGTTAATTAAGTTGTTGGGATGTGTTGAAGATGAATTTAATACTCAAGTGTTAGTGGTGGGTGTGTATAGTTCGGGATTGGTGAAATTTTAGAAGATTAAGTCTTTGATTAGGTTTTTTAGTGTTCCTAGATGTTTTCAAATCTGTCTAGGTTTCAACTAGGCTTACTTTAGGGTAAATTAGCAAATCTAAATTTTAGGTATTAGCTAGAATTAATCCATGTTTATATCATGGTTATATGAATGCATTTAGACCTTATTTTAGCGTAGAAGTTTACGGATTGTAATGGTCTTGAAATAGGTTTGGATTGACCATTTGCAAAGGAACATCGTCTGATTATTTTAACTAGAAATCGAGGTAAGTGGCTCTTTAATGGGGGTTTTTTTTTTCAAAAAGAATTGATTGATTTTGTTTGGAATTGTGCACTTTGGTATTATATTTCAAACTTGTGTAAACTTTGGATTTGTGCACTTTTTTTTTTTTTTTTGGTTTTTGTTATTTTGGCACTATTTGTGGGAATTGTGCAAATTCTATAATAGTTTGAATGTTTGAGAAATGATATGTGGCTTATTTAATTTTGACAATTAAATGTCAGCATGCTATTTATTCTTAAACCCATTATATGAATGTCTTTGTGACGTGTTTAAAGTCCCTCATGGCATGATATCTTTGTGGTATATTGATGCCCCTCAAAGCATGATGTCTTCATGTCATGATATTTGTAGATGCAATAGTTTGACCAGGACAGGGAGACTAAATTGATAAGTTTGGATAGGACTAGATGACTAAAATGATGGACTTCATCTTATTTTTGGTTTTGTAAAACACTTTGACTTTATCTATAACTATTTTGAGTTTATCTAGAAGTTGTTCGAAAGTGTTTTAGATAAATCAAAAGTGTAAAATGTTGAGTTCTAAGAATTCTAATCTTATATAGAGAAGAGTTTGAATGAGAAATTGCGACTGCTGAGGAGATAAAGTGTTAGGCGTAATCATTCCGTTAGTAGAGTCTGTTCCGATAGAGACTCTCCATTGGTAGAATCCTACTACAATTCAAACTGCTTTCATAATGTTATTTAAGGGATCCTATTGATTATGATTTGTATAGATTCAGTATTAGATATTTTTTAAAGCACTTTCCAGTGCATATTTTGGTAAGAAAATTTCTTGGAGAATTTTCATATTGTTTATCTCAAAGAGTGTGATCGTTGATCCAATATTGAAATTGAGTAATCGTAGTCAATGGAGTTTTAGGATAAAAAAGCCAATGTTTGAAAATCGTCAGAAGTCTTGGTTGTTACTGGGGTAAAGATAAATGGTTCGTTTGTCTGGTCTAGTAAAAATGTCAATTGACAAAGGTTTGGTAATACGTGGGTGATTTCATTATCTTTGTGGTATATTGGTTGAACATATTGTTTGAGATAAAATTGTATTACTTACATTATATTTTTATTGGGAACTTATAATTCACTCTCTTATAGTCAAGAAAATTGCCAACTCCCACACCTCCATTAAATTGCTAATTAATGAGCACATAGCATGTAACAATCTGGCCCAATAATTCTAAGATCAGAATATTGATAATTTTTTTTGGGCCTAAATTATATTCAATTGGTTATATTGGATAAGCTCATGAGCGATAAGTTATTGAGGTTGATTAGTAGTTTTAATTAGACTCAATAACCAGATTAAATCTCATTTATTATCTATTGAACAAGTTAAACTCCTTTTAAAATTTATTGATTGGCCATTAGAAATGTATTTTAATTTAAAATCAGTACTGATTGAAGTCTCATACGCAGTCTTAGTCACTGCTAATCCTACATTGAATGGACTACTAGATCATGTTTTTAAATTCAAACCTTTTTTCTTGAATAATCATGACCGAGTTTTCAATAGAGTAGTGTCACTACATGTATTAACCGAATCCAGTTCGAACTTGTTGGCACCATCTCCCAATTCCCTTTATACATATCTTCTCTTCCGTATGTTATTTAGAAAAACCATAAACCTCTGTATGTGTAGTGACCAAAACCAAGATATCCAGTCCAACACCGTGCATGTTCCACGTTCACCACGCCAATAGCGGACTAGCTAATTCCTCTCACAACATCCCTCAAGTTTTCTCTCTCCTTCTCTCTCAAATTTGTTTTCTCTCAAGCTCTCGGTTAATCTATTTCTCTCCCTAACCAATGCCAAGCCCATGAATGGAAATCAATCGTGCCCCAAAAATATTGGATTAGCATTACAAGATAAATAGCTTAATCATAAATTAGGATTAACACACATTAGCTAGTTATATATATTATTATTAAAATCAATTCTTTAGAAGCCAACATTTATGTACCATGCATGTCATAATATTTGCAAGCAAGCCATTCATCATAATTCATTATCATGTTCTATTCCGTATATTATAGTTATGTATGTATTATACATCTCATGTATGTCACGTTGTATAAGACACGTAAGTTTTCATAAGATCAAGTGTAAAATAAAGATCAGATTTATCAGATGACCATTCAGATGCTTGGTATCAATGCAGTCAAAGTGGATGTGCAAGCCACAGACTCAAGCATAGTCCATTATAGTATTTTATTATATCAAATCAACGGTTCCCCTTGTGGCCATAGGATGTGAGACCAGTATACAAGCTTGTACATAGGGATAAGTATGTTGGCCAGTCAGACAAGTCAGTTAATCCAGATAAGTTAGATAATTCAAATCAATCAGATCAGTTAATATACTAGAAATATTTCCAAGTCTGCATATCATCAGCATATTTATAAACAATCATGATTTTAATTCTCAACATGAAGTATTTTATGAAAAACCTTATGTTGAGTATGTTTACGTTATGATGGATTTCTTACTGAATCTTCGGCTCATTTTAGTTTGTTTTATATTTTCAAATCACCTCAGGTCAAAATGTTTATGAAGGTAGAGTTACATGATGGGACTTACTCTAGAGAGGCATTATAGTGGCCTAGATCATGTAAAGAGATTTTAACTTATAACTTTTCTGGCAAAGACTTTGAGAGATTTTTAATAAATGCTTAGTATTTTAATACAAATTGCTTCTATTTATTATAAGTAATCTTTATACTTAGTGTTTACTTTAAAATAAAAGAAAATATTTTTAAGTCAGATTCTGTAGTAGCAATCCAGCCCTCCTAGATCTCTAAAAATGACTTTATTAATAACTGTGGGGAATGGGGTGTTACAAAGCAACTCACCTATTCATTTCACATCTTTTTCAAAGTTGTAGAAAGTTCCTTCTTGTAAGGTGATAGCTTTTGAACCAAAGACTCAAGAATAGACTTGGTTTAGTCAATTGAGGTTGAAAGTTTTGGGGCTTGATGGTTTTGTTACTTGAAAATGATTTTAGTTGTATAGAAAATTTTCTTATGGTCATATGTTTGTTACTTTTATAGTTTTGTCAAGTTATATGTATTGTAATTACTTAGAATTTAGTGGCTCTAGCCGAACTTGTGAATAGATTTTTTAGAATCATTTTATTATAATTGTGAATAGTTTGAAAGTTGTGTATTTGATATATATTTACTCCATGTACTAAAATACTAAAATATTTTAATTTTGGAACTTTTTAGTACTCCCATGTACTTCAAACTTTGATCAAATTTATCCTTCTATTAGTTTCTTTTTTTTTTTTTTTTGTTGAAATGAAACATCATACTTTCATATAAATCAAGAGAAAAAGGGAACACGATTACAAAGTGGTCTAGAGACCAATTCAACCGAATTCTCTGGTAGCTTTAAGGAGTCCTTAGCTAGACAGTGAGCAAAATGATTACCACTTCTCCTAACAAAAACTATTGTCCATTGTCTTAAGCTAGAGAGCAACAATTTTGTGTCAGACAAAATCATACCCACACTATCCCACCTTTCGATATGGTGGTTGATACCATTCACAATCTGGATTGCATCCCCTTCTAAGATAACAGAATTGAACTTCATTTCCTTAGCCAAAGTAACCGCATGAAAAGCTCCTACTGCTTCAGCCAATAGAGGGTCAATAATGCTGGAGATAAAAAGCTTTTTAGTGACCAAAACAGTACCTTTATGGTCTCGAGCCACCAGACCAATGCCAATTCTAGATTGAGGCAAATCCGCAGCAGCATCCCAGTTAATTTTAATAACTTCTATTGGAGGAGGAAACCATTCAGAAGCATGAGAAGGAGCCCCCTGAGCCTTAGACATTTTACTACCTTGGGCAGCCTTATAATCTGCCAGAGATTGAGATGCCTAATTCAAAACCAGATTTGGGTGCAAGAAAGACCCCTCAAAGATCAGCTTGTTTCTTCTTGACCAAATGCTCCTGGCAATAGCTGAGAACAGTTCCATTAAATTCTGATCACACTGACTATTAAGGCACTCGTATAGCTCTTTAAAATTGGCTTTCCTCAGAGAACTTTTTTGGAACACTATATGAACTTGACCCCAAACATCCATAGCAAAACTACAATTCCATAGAGCATGTGTGGTGGTTTCCTCTTCCCTGCAACAGATAGGATAGATAGGGGAGTCCACTATCTTTTTCTTGGATAGATTGAGCATGGTGGGAAGTGATTCAAGACACGCTCGCCAAAAGAAAATCTTGGTAGCATTAGGAACCTGCAGCTTCCAACACCCAGTCCAATCTCTCTTACTTTGCAACCCTCTAGATGACTGTCCCCTGAGCTATTCAATAGACTCTTTCTGCATATGATAGACGCTCTTAACAGTGAATGATCCATCTTTGGTGCCCAACCAAATTAGTCTATCTTTGGCACCAGAAGAGCTTATGGGAATTCTTTGAATCATTGCAACTCTATAAGAACCAAAAACATCTATGATCAAGCCTCTATCCCATTGCTTAGTCTCATTGTTTATGAGTCTTGCAACTTTTTCATCCTCCTGCAGAATGTGTACTGGAGTTTGGACCTTATAACTAGTCGGTTGGGGCAGCCACCTATCCTTCCATATTCTGGTATTTTGACCATTTCCAATGCGCCATAATGAGCCTTTTTCAACCAGTCGTCTTGTAGCACAAAAGCTCCTCCAAATGAAGGATGGTCTAGTTCCCACCTTGGCTTGGAAGAAGTCAACTTGTGGAATATATTTCAACTTAAGGACTTGGGTAGCTAGAGAGTTAGGATATTAAATAAGTCTCCATCCTTGATTTGCCAATAGGGCCAAATTAAAACTCTCAAAGTCTCTAAAACCCAAGCGTCCTGCAGCTTTCAATCTTCCCATCTGTCCCCAAGACGCCCAATGCACCTTTTTTTCATTTTGTAGATGACCCCACCAGAAATGATGCATAACTTTATTAATATCACTCAATAGGGATTTGGGAAGTTTAAAGACTCCCATGCAATAAGTAGGGAGTGCTTGTATCACAGCCTTGAGTAGTATTTCCTTTCCTGCCTGAGATAGAAACTTATTTTTCCAATTACTGACTTTTCCTCTGATTCTATCTATGATACCCTTGAATGCAGCATTTTTAGATCTACCAATGAATGCTGGTAATCCAAGGTACTTTTCATAACAAGAAGAGGATCTAGTTTCTACAAGACTCAAAATGTATTCTTTAGTTGCTGATCTTGTATTAGGACTAAAGAATATTGAGGTTTTAGTCTTGTTAAGCTTCTGGCCAGAGGCTTCTTCATAGAGATTTAGCAATACATGGATAGAGGACCACTCTCTTGCATTTGCTCGACAGAAAAGAAAACTATCATATGCAAAAAATAGGTGGTTAATGCTGAGCTTCCCCTGCAAATTGGAAAACCATGAATCAGTTTGGCAGCTTCAACATGGTTCAATAGACTGCTTAGCACCTCGGCTACCAGTATGAATAAATAGGGAGAAAGGGGATCCCCTTGTCTAATCCCTCTTTATGGAATAATTTTGCCTTGAGAGCTTCCATTAATAAGAATAGTGTAGGAGGCAGTAGTTACACACTGCATAACCAGATTTATCCATCTGTTATTGAACCCCATTTTTGCCATGACCTTTCTCAAAAACTCTCACTCCACCCTATCGTAGGCCTTACTCATGTCCAGCTTTATAGCCATGTATCCGTACTGCCCTTTGCCTCTAATGGACATAGAGTGAAGTGTTTTGAAGGCCACAATGACATTATCAAGAATCATCCTGCCCTGAATAAAAGCACTTTGTGTGGGAGAAACAATTAAAGGAATGACCATCTTCAATCTGTTAGAAAGTGCTTTAGAGACCACCTTATAAATGACATTGCAAAGAGAGATAGGTCTAAAGTCCATAACTGTTTGGTAGTTTTTGACTTTTGGAATTAATACAATGTAGGTATCATTAATAGAAGAAATTTCCCCACCCCCATTTAAGATCTCCAAAACAGCTTTAGTGACATTAACTCCTACAACTTCCCAATGAGATTGGTAAAACAAAGCAGGGAACCCATCTGGGCCAAGAGAACCCATGGGATTCATTTGGAACAGAGCAACCTTAACCTCATCAGCTGTAAACTCTTTGGTAAGGTTGAAGTTCATCTCACTATCCACTCGATGATGGACTTGGCTCAGACAAGCATCAATACCATTTGGATTCGAGGAAGTGAAAAGCTCCATAAAGTATTGGGAAAACATTGCAGAAATTTCACCCATATCAGTTGTAGCATTTCCATCATCCCTTACAAGCTTTTGAACTCCATTGTTTTTCCTCCTCTGATTGGCACACTTGTGAAAGTATTTAGAATTTCTGTCACCATCTTTAAGCCACACATGTTTTGCCCTCTGTTGCCATTTCAAATTCTCTTCCTCAAGAGCTTTATCAATCTCCTTCTGTAATGCCTTAATAGCTAATGAACTTGAACAAGTGTTTGATTCTTGCATCTTCAGGAGCTGGTTCAATTGAGTTTGAATGTCTCTCTATTTTTTCCAAAGAGTTGAGCTCCAGAGTTTTAAGGAATTCTTGCATCTGTTAAGTTTCCTCAGAACTTAGCTAACCATAAAAACCTGATGAGTATCCCGAAGGGACCAGCTGGACTTAATAATGTTGTTACATGCTTCATGTAGGTTCCATCTTGCCTCAAATCTGAAAATCTTCTCTCTTTTAGACTCTAAATATAACCCCCTCCTCCCTCTTCTACTTGCCTTAATCAATAATGGACAGTGGTCGGAGGTTTGGGCTGCAAGTACACTAATGTTGCACTCACAAAACAGACTAGTCCATAGCAAATTGCCCAAGGCTCGATCCAATCTTTCTTTAGTGAACTGGACTCCCTCTCTATTATTGCACCAGGTGAATTTTGAGCCTTCAAAGCCTAGATCACTCAGGCCACACCAATCCACAGAAATTCTGAAGGCTTCCATTTGAGAATATGGTCTACTAGTTTCTCCAACCTTTTCATGATGGTGCATGATTTCATTGAAATCTCCAAAGCATAGCCAAGGTTTATCCTCCATAGGTCTGATCATCTTCATCAAGTTCCAACTATCCCCTCTTTTTGTTGTTTCGAGGGATCCATAGAAACCAGTAAGCAGAATCTGTTGGCATTCCTCTTCTTGATTGAAAGTCATAGAAATATGGTTCTGAGAGTAATTCTCTAATTTGAGATCCATATTATCCTTCCATAGAAAGGCTAAACCTCCACTGAGACCTCTACTTTCCACCATGAAACTACAATCAAATTGCAGTTTGTTCCTCACTTCCTCAACCCTTTTTCTTCCACACTTTGTCTCCATTAAGAAGATAAATTGGGGGCACTTTGTCCTCACTAAGAGGTTTAATTCTCGAACTGTACAGGGGTTCCCAAGCCCCCTACAGTTCCAGCGAAGGCCTATCATTGTTGTTGGTGGGGCTGCACAATAGCCTCCACCAATTCATTTTTGTAGCTGTTTTCATTTAAGTCTTGATTACACTTTG
The DNA here is from genome assembly GCA_011037825.1 of Carya cathayensis. Lineage (NCBI taxonomy): Eukaryota > Viridiplantae > Streptophyta > Magnoliopsida > Fagales > Juglandaceae > Carya > Carya cathayensis. The sequence goes on from QGSO01000366.1 coordinate 623,752, forward strand.
ATTTTTTCACTTTTTTTGAGAAGTCTAGATGAGTGTTCAAGCCTCTTTTCTTACTCCCCCTGCTTTTAGAAACCGTGTCCATAGGGATAGAAAGAGTTACCTCCCTGGCCTTCCTTTTCCATGTGGCCCCTTTTTACCTAGTCACAACACCAGCAATGCTTGGCACTGCCACCTCTTTGTTAACATTAACTTGAAGCAGCTCCCTGTCCATGACTGATGGTGAATCAGTGTAAACAGGAGGAGGAAATTCATTAGATGTATTCTCTTTATTTTCAGTTATGATAGATAAGTTAGGGGGTTGACAGTTGGTAGGAATTGCCTCCACCATAGGTGCTATTGGAGATTCTGCCTTTTGGGTGTTCCCAAATTTAGAATTAACTTTTCCCTCCTTAGACTGAGTCCCAAAGGTGGTCTTGACATCCTCTTCTCCCTCTTTCTTACCAGGGTTGGATTCACTTTCATTACCATAAGAAGACTCAGTTTGCTGCCTTTGCTGTTGGTTCAGAATACCAGAATTACCACCATACTGTCGACCATCAAAGATCTTAGAATTGATTGGTTGAACCCGGAGCCAGGGGCCAAATTGCAATGGCTTAGTTTCATCCCCATATGTAGGACCCCTCTGTTGAACACAACTTTTACCTTTATGAGCAATAATACCACAGTGAAAACAATAAGCCTGTAGCCTTTCGTATTTTATAGAAATCCAATATTTCAGATTATTCAGTTCCACCCATTTTCCACGTAAAAGAGGTTTATGTAAGTCTACTGCCACTCTTATCTGCATACACTTCCCCCATGCAACACCATCAGAGTCAGCATCTACTCTAATGACATGGCCAACCGAGGAACCCACATGCCTACCTACTTCATCTGTCATTGCCCCCCCATGGCAAGCCGTGCAATTGGACCCAAAAAGGTTCAAATTGAAAACGGATAGCATTCAGGGAAACATTTTCATCAACTTCTAGGAAGGACACAAGGTTTCGATCAAAAAACTTAGGGCGACCCCCTCTTTATTACCAATTCGATTAGAAATTGGTATTCCCCTAATTCTTTGAGCTTTACCCAACCCTCCAGTCTCCATACTTGCAATATGGTTACTCTGAATGCTTCGCTATTTATTCCTTTTTCGGTCATCACTTCCCTACAATGCAATGTTTTCTACGTAAAATAACCTCCTTAGACCTAGCAGAAGGGACCTTTAATACTTCACTTTCTGCCGTGGACAAGTTTAGTCTTTCCCATCTCTTGGCAAGATCTTCTTCCTCCATTATGGCTTGGGACCGATGAGAGTCAAAAAACCAGAGAAAGGACGAGGCTCCCGTCGAGAGAGACAAAAACCACCCTGCACAGGCAAGGGGACTAAAACCCTACTCTGCCTTAGCCTCGAGATAGAATGAGAGAGAGAAGGACTCCATCCACCTGATAATTCTAACGGGCCGATCTTAAAAAGTTAAAATTGAGCACAACTCTATCCTTCTTTTAGTTTTCTCTTTATAATCATATAAAAATGACATATTAGAACCAATAATTGGGTGTCACACATATCATTTAAAAAGTAAAATTTACTTTCGAAGAATAAAAAGCTAGATGACTCAAGCAACGCTTGAGTACTTGCACACCCTGCCATGGGCACCTAGACACCCAGCCCTGGTTAGGTTTGGATGTTGAGATGAGAATTTTTAGTTTAAGATAAAAGTTAAAAATTGAATAAAATATTATTTTTTTAATATTATTATTACTTTGAGATTTGAAAAAGTTGATTTAGGATTTGAAAAAGTTGAATTTTTTATTATATTTTATATGAAAATTTGAAAAAGTTGTAATGATGAGATAAGATAAGAATTTTATGTTTGAAAAAACTTCCAAACCTAGCCAAGTGTGCCTAGGTGTCACTTAGCTGCAAATCTCGTCAACCCGAGTCAACAATGAAAATTGAGGTACTATTAGGAATAAAATATTTTGAAAGAATAATAAGTCTTTCAACATTAGACCTTCCATGAGAAGGAAGATGGGATATAAAGAAGGGAACATAAAGTAAGAGAGGGCATAGACTAAAAGAAGGAGAACGAGATAAAGAAATGGGACTTTTAGACAAAAGAGGAGATTGGTGTTTGAGGCTTAAGGACCATAGACCCATCTTCTTCATTCTTATTTGTACTCTACAAGAGGCTTCAACAATGGATGTTCATCTCGATTGAGAGAACGAAACCAATGCAATCATGACTAATGTGTGAATTTAGATAAGAACATAAAATAAGTAAAGGGTAGAGATCTTGCTGGTTTATTGCTTTGCAAGGATCTTGATATAAGAAAGTTAGAGATAGAATGTGATTCTATGTTAGTGGTTCAATGATTGAAAAACCTTTCTTGTACAGTTTGATATATATGGGATTTTTGGAAGGAGCTTGTTGAGGTTCTTCAGTATTTTGATTACGTGATTGCTCGTCAATTTAGGGAAGGGAATAAAATGGCAGAATTTTTGGCAAGACTAGGGGAGGGAGGAAGAAATTGTACATACTTGGGTACCGATAATTTACCCCGCCAGGTGAGAGGTTTGCTAAGATTGGATTATCTTGGTTTTTCCAGTTTTAGGGAATAATGTTTCAATTTGGGTTTCGTTCGGTTTGATCTAGTTTCAATAAATTTTTAGTTTGTGGTTTGGTTGGTGTTTTGGTTTTCCTCCACCGTTAAGTTAGGGTTCATTTCAATAAAGTATGGAAGTTCCATCCTCATTTAAATTTAAAAAAAAAAAAAAAAAAGGTTTTATAGTGTAGAGAAAAAATTGTGAGAGAAGGTGCAGTAAAAATGTTATCCCGTTCAAAAATAACATTAAGGTTTAGATGTGCCGTATTTACAATTATTGTAGCTCATAACTCAAATGACTTGACTATTTCGATGGATAACAATTTTTCCTCGTCTTAAGCATAGATCCCCTCTTTCAAAAAAGCATAGATCCCCAACCAAAAGCTCTTTATAAAGTAATTGATCATTTCTCGGGTACGTGGGGAACCACGCACGTGCAAGGCAAGTGCCATCCTTACTAGTCTTCAAAGATAAATCTTGGAAACTTTTACCTCAGTAGATTTTCTGGAAGACTGTCATTGATAGTATATTTTTCGGTATGATTGTGAATTGATAATTTCAAGAGGGAGAGAGAGAGAGGTGATGCCAACTGTAACACCATTGTTCTCTTTGTTTTCTCTGTTAACCACGAACAAAACTCTAAGGGAAATACTTAACATACAAAATTTGTGCTGAAGAGGGAAAAACACTGCTTGAAATTCATGATCTTTCAGTTCTATAAAAATAGATCTTCCGTTACTGTTGCTGTGTCATATGTATCCCTACACTGATGCATGTGGTGTTATCTCAAAATATGAATTCAAGTCTCTACCACTGAACGCAAGGTTTTTAACTAAGATTTTTCAGTTCAATGGCCAACACAAAAAAGGAGACATGGAGGTATAAAAAAAAATAAAAATAAAAATAAAAAAATAAAAAATAAAAAAAAGGAGAAAGAAATGAAAATTCATTGGAAGGCAGTGTGAACAAGCACAACGCGGCACCTTGGCAAGTTGGTTCATGGGAAATGCGTATTCTTTTTTATTTGGAATCTGCAACTGTAAGTCATACAATATATAAGGCCCGTACAGACATCTTCAGCTTGACCAGCATACAACGCTTCTTACTCAATGACAACGAATTTGCATATTATTACACTGATGACTAACATATTACTTGCAAACAAAAGGCTTGCAGTTGGCCATCGGCAACCTCTACCTTTCCAGCCTCCATTGAAAGAACAAGACGCCTACCTCCGCAGGAAGTTCAGCCGTCCTACAAAATATGCAAACATGGAAGCAAAAACGAGGGGGAAAGCCATGAGAACAACCGCCACAACAGGCAAGTGATCATGGTGAAACCCAAAGTAATCTTCTAAGAAGGCAGCCACTGTTTTCGTTTCTCCAAATACCAAGATGGCCTTATTTATATCTCCATATTGTGAGGTGAGCATACCATTCAGCGACCAAGATGTGGGTGTCAGATAATATAACCAGATCCACCACTTTGGAATTTTCTGTAAGAACAAGACAATCCGGTCAGTTTAACTTTATATATTGTTCATAACTTAAAGACTCCATGGTGCACAATATAGATGAGTTTTGAGTGTTTTTATCAGCTTACCGGTTCAGGCATCAGAAAACCAGAAAACAGGTTGAATAATGTGTAAAAGGCCGAGCACAAAATTGCAGCTACCATGAAGTTTGGCGTCAATGACACGAGTAGCATTCCCAGATAATTGAAGTACAGCAATGAACAAAATATTGCATAGAAGTACCAGAAAACCTTATAAGCTGACCCATAATATCCAATCATTGGATATGAGATTGTCACAAATAACGCAGTTTCGAAGAACAGATAGGGGATTTCCACTATCACCTACAATATCAGTATCCCCAACTATATAAGATGAAAATAATGGCTAAACAAGAGCCCCCTAATCAAGACCTTAAGACTCCACCAATTTTGCTTTTAGACATCAAATGGTGATAGTAGGCCGCACAAGTAGAATTTACAGGTAGAGAATCATACCTGTGCAAGTGAATGAGCCCATGAAGAGTACATTCCGGCAAATCTTTCGCGGTACATAACATTTCTCTCTGCTGATATATATGGAAGAACTGTCGTGCAATTATTTATGCCCAAGAAGATAACAGTAGCGTACATTGAACCAAAAATATTGAATAGGTTCTGCTGGTTGTTTCTAACAGAACAAAAAAAAAAAAAAAAGCAGCATTTAGTTCTTTGCAATACTCCTAAAATATGCACCTTACAGAAAAAGGCATATATGTGACGGATGGAGTGCATTGTCTTAAGCAAAGGAGAGACCTACAGCTGAATTTAGCCAAGTCATCGAGACTAACAATTTCTCATGTCATATAGATTCTGCCAAAAGGAGAAAAAGTAGAAAACGATAAATAACTAAAACTTACAATTTTTTTCCCTGGTTCCAATATAGCGCTCCAAAAATTAAAGCAGTAACAAGTGTATGCACAATACGAGTCAAGTTGTATGCAGGATTCCTCCAATAAGTCAAATGTTGTTTCCATAGGCAGGATTTGACTTGTCCCCAACCATTTTGTGAAAAGCGGGACACAAAATGCAGATCTGTTGAACCAGGAGGTGGGCTACTCAACTGCCTTACAAGTTCTTTGTTGTTCCTGAAAATGGGATAAAACAGGTTGTCATGTTTGTATAAAGAATGCAATACAGGTCATATGACCATGATCTATTTCCACACAATAGATAAACTTGTAACAACACATGGTCCAAGCCACATCTAAACCTATATATAATGCAAAATGACTAATCAAATTACACTTGGAGTCCTTGAATCAAATGGCCAAGAACTCCTCATTACAATCATGCTCCTTTAAATTGTTAATGTCCTTGTCATGTCAAGTCTCACATTTCTAGTTGGATTTGGCTTTGATACTATTTGTAAGGACCTAAGACCAAAGCCACATCTAAGCCTATACTCTAAAAGGGCTGGTTAATGTTAGAATTGGAGTCTTTAGAATTCGTAAAATGGCAAGAATATCTAATTTTCAAGCATTGTAGAATTCCTCTGCTGAATTGAAGTTACTATTTTGAAATAGCAATGCGTTAGTTGACATCAGACAACATCAAAAACCAAGTACAATTGTAACCAAAGAAATCAACTCACTCATATAGGGGAGATTCCCTGTATTTCTGGGCAAAGTCTACACCAAGCTCAACCTCTGAAGATGTCGAAGTGACCTCTAACATCCACGTTGATGGGTTGTAATTTTCTCTAATCTTTGGAACTCTTGGAATACCCTGTCAGAATAAAACTTAATTATCAATGTAACATCTTAAAGCAAGTGGTACTACCATACCAAAAATTGAAGCAGGAAAGATCCCTAAGATATGTGTATTGTTACAGCATATAGCAAGCTACCTCAAAATATTCTATAACCCGACTTGAATGCTGTCCTAATGGTCCAGAGTATATCATGCGCCCACCAGTTTTTAGAAGGATCAACTGTAAAAAAGCAAAAGGGGAGTGAGACAAATAACACTTGAAGATTTGTTAACAAGGAACTTGATTCCTAACACTTGAAGATTTGTTAACAAGGAACTTGATTCCTAGGATTGGATGTTGTCTAACACCAGTTCTGATATCATTTTTTGGGGGAGTAGGCTGGATGCAACATATCTGACATACTTTTCTCCATTGCAGCCGTCAAACCTAAATGCTCTAGCTTTATTTCTTCAGTAGTCATGTATGTACTACTGAGTTAGTGAGATAAACAGCACTTCTTGGAGAAGTAAATACTTCCTTGGTATATTCCATGGATAAATTTACTTCAAAATAAAAATAAAAAATAAAAAATTATACCTCATCAAATGTTTCAAATATGTGAATGCTAGGTTGGTGGATGGTACAAACAATTGTTCTTCCTGTATCAGCTACATTCTTCACCGCTCGCATGACAATTGCAGCTGCTCTTGCATCCAAACTTGTTGTCGGTTCATCCATAAAGATGATAGAGGGGTTAGCAACAAGCTCCACGGCTATTGTAAGCCGCTTACGCTGCTCATTTGATAGACCAGTAGCCCCAGGCATACCTACCAATGCATCCTTTATTTCATCAAGCTCAATGGTCTCAAGGACTTCATCAACAAACGCCTGCAAGACATCACACAAAAGCTTCAACAAACCACTTTATAACCTCAACAATGAATATAAATTCCAAACCCTTTGACTAAATGTCAGTGCATTGTGATCTTACGGCTTTAGTTTTTGGGTCTACTTCAGCAGACAAGCGCAGCCAAGCTGAAAAAATGACTGATTCTTCTACAGTTAGTTGAGGAGAATGTATATCAGTTTGTTCACAGTAACCCGATATCCTAGCAAACGATGCTTGAACCTTGGGATACCCTCCAATCTTTATTTGCCCTTCAATATAACCACTGGTCTTTCTTCCAGCAAGAACATCCAGAAGAGTTGTTTTCCCAGCTCCACTGACACCCATCAAAGCTGTTAGAACACCAGGCCTCAATGCACCCGTAATATCCGAAAGAAGTTGAAGTCTTTTGTTTGTGAATCCCTGTTCTCTCATTTCCTGAGAACCAGAAATGACATAGGAAACAAAATTACAGGAATGGATATAATGTTGTGAATGATTATCAATCCAGCAACCACAAAGGACCTAACATCAAATTAAATGAGATTACCAGTGGGGTGTCAACATAGTATTGCATATCTTGAAACACTATCGTTAGGGGTGTAAAAGGTAAAACCATCCTACCTGTTATTGGAACAAGAGTCTCATTAAAAGCTGGACAAATACATTTAAAGAAAATAAAGAGAGGTAATGATCTGAAGAACAACCCAAAGATCGAGAAAATTTATCTAACCTTTCTTTGGTCCTATATTTGCCTGTAGATGAGAATTTTTTAACTTTTCATCCACACGGTCCCCATCATGTGAATCATCACTTCCAGGTAGTTTGGAGAGCATTTCACGCGAAATAATAACACGAGATGATCCAGGAGCTGAATTTTAATCAAATGTCAACAAATCAGCATCTATTGTTCCAATGCTGTTTCAAGTTGAAATAGAACAACCGCAAAGAACTTACACTTCAGGTAACTTAACGCCAAGATATATCCAATGTTGAATACTATTGTAAATCCAAATAAGGCTCCAAGTGATATCCAAAAAAGATAACCATCAAAGTTTAGTCCACGGCTTTCAAGTATTTCTTGCCCTATCGTAGTGTTTGTCGATGTCATCTACAGATAAGAAAGGAAAGCAGACTTAGCTGGAACATCAGTTTCTCCCAGCCGTTAAAGTCATAATTAATTACAGAAATAACACAGCATTATCCGGCTTGTACCGGAAGTATTGGAGTACAGGTCATACAACTGAAATTGATTGTGTAATTACAAGTGTTATCCAAGCATTCACTACTCCCCAGTTATTGGTGTATGAATTAAGGTGGAACTTAAAACTTCACCTAAGATTCATTTAGCTGGACATTGGCAGTCAGTAGAAATATATTGCACTGAGGTGAAAGATATGGAGTGAAATGCTGCTGAATTTCCAGAGTTAGAAGATATAAATATAAAAAATAAAAAAACACCTGTAGGTTGATAGTAGTAACTTATAGGATAATTCTCTAAAAGATTAAAACAGGTCAAAAGCTGGCAGATAGAGTTAGTGAGGACGGATTTGAACTTGAATAAACTAACAGAAAGCTGGGCTAAGATTACGAAGCCAGAAGTAATGCTGTGGGAGTCTCACCTTTTGCCATCTTGGGGCAAGAAACTCATTTAAAGAAAGCCCTATCTCTCCATATGTCATGGGTGAAACCCAAAAACCCCACCTCAACCAGACAGGCATGGAAGCTGCAGCAGAACAGTTAAGCTTATCATTTCAATTGATTATCTTTGAATGAGATTTGGCAAAAGGAGAAATGGAAACCTTACATTTATTAATAACGAAGCCACCAAATAACAGTAGAAATAATATTGCAAAACTACCAGCTGTCAAAGATGCATTATTTGTCTGGAAGACGGAGGCCATGAAACGGAACATGGACAATGAAGATAAGTGCACTGCAAAAAGTAGAAATAACTGGCGGAAGAACCTGAAACAGCAGCAAATGAACCAAGGGTCACAACTAAAAGAATTTGGCACTTCTGCTGCCTTCAACATTCCTGCTGTACTTGAGTAAATTGTAAAGGTTTCAAAAAAAGAAAATGAAAGAACACACAACTGCTTGAGCAACAGAAGATGCCGTGGTAAGGCTCTAGCGTATGAAAAGTTATGGATATAAATTTGCAAAGTCATGAACCAAAACTAGGCAAAATTAACAAATATGTACATATTTTCATGTCAAACTCACCTCTGGGCCTCAGGACTGTATCCAATGACATAATACGTAAGACACGTCCAAACCAGAGATTCCACAAATGAAAGAGGGATCTTTAGCATGCTTGCTGGAATGGCATAAGCCCATGCTGGGTAAAAATAAAATTCTTTCTGTTTGTAGAATACTTCCAGTCTTTGAATAGTCATGGACATCTCTGGGATACCATCAACAAGAAGGATGACAAGAGCATAGAACAGGGCACCCATATAGTAATTTGCATGATAAACATCAATATCCATGCGAGACCGCAAAAACACAGTCATTGTTACAAATGCAATGATGATAAGCTGCAGATAGAAAAAAACCAAAACATGTTTCAGATTTTGCAGGGCTTTGCACAAACTAAACAAAGAATAAAGATGAGACATGAAGAATGAACATAGGTTTTAATGCTCCCACACCAGGAAAAGTAATGATGGTAAAGGACCAAGGAACATCAGCATAAGTACAAATCTTAACCTGACTTGTTTTGAATATGTAGATAAAAGAATTCCTTTTCATGAGAAGAAGTTCCCTTGAAGCGCAAGCTCTAAAAAGATCCCATTTAGAAAGGGAATACCGACTAAAGGAAAGAGCACTCTGATGGCTTTGGGACTTATCATATGGCTCTGAGAGCTCCTCTTCCAGCTTCTTTCCATATGGAGACTCTTTGAACTTCCTAGAGAACAAATCAACTGGAATGTAACTGTGAGGTACTTCCATGCGATACCAGTACTGTGCTTGATCTTTCCTTGAGATTACCTGTATAAACATAGGGTGAAATACTTTTTTTAAAGAGAGAAGCTTGAAAAGAAAACAAATATAAGCTGATATGTACTTACCTCCTGGATAAAATCAGCAACCCCTTTCCTAGCCGGACATCTAAAACCACAACCCTCAAAAAACTCTAGAACATGATCACGTGGACCATGATACACAATCTTTCCCTCTGACATCAAAATGAGGTCATCAAAAAGATTAAATGTCTCTGGGGCTGGCTGAAGAAGGGAAACCAGTAATGTAGCATCTGTGATATGCACTAGCTGCTGAAGACAAGTAACAATTTGAAAGGCAGTGGAGCTGTCTAAGCCATTTGTTATCTCATCCATAAACAGAGCTTTTGTAGGACCTACAATCATCTCCCCTGCAACATTGAAGTCCAATTCCTTGTAGTCAAAATCTAACCTGGCATTGGGAGTTGGTTCTCTCATGAAAACTAGCTAAGGTTATTTTTTTCACTTAGATTACCTGTAGTCAATCTCTTTTTCTGACCACCTGAGATTCCTCTTCTCATAGCATCTCCAACTAGAGTGTCAGCGCAGATATCAAGTCCAATGATCTGAGAACTCAAGGCAACAATAGAAATAAACTGGTAACGTATTCATCCATTTACAAATTACAGGGTATAGGTTTTGTCAGCTTTGTTGAAAGAGAATGACCTTTAGTATGTAGTCTGTTTGAAGGGTTCTTTTTAGTCCTTCCACAGAAATTGCCTGCCAAAAAAATACAGTCAATATTACAATGAAAATCCTCAAGAAAATCATCAATAAGTAGAAACAAAAGACACAGTGTGACCAAAATAAATTATTTCATTTCATTCCATAAGTGTGACCAAAATCTTTTATATGCTAACTTTGGCAGTGGCTGTGATTAACGCACATGCAACAGAGATTTTTCCTATGAGTAAGAGGATTCAGCTTCAATGGTTTTGTCAATGATGGTTCTCATTATCTTAAGTTTTCCATCATTTTATCAAAGAACAAAATTCGCATATGGTCTGGATGGGATTTTTTCCCAAGTTTCTGTCAAAAACAAAAAGACGTATTTCAACAACTGTAACTAGTTTCACGTAGCCAGATCAGTTGGCATACAGCAGTATAGATTATTTCGTAAACAAGGAGAAAAGAAGATTAGAGATGAAACCGTTACCTTCATGTAAGTGTCTATGTCTGGATCCGGAACAACTCCGGCTTCCTTCTCTCTTTTACTGACTTCCATCAAAACATCTGAATTAGTCCAAAAACAAATGTTGATGTCATTATCCGAGTGTTAGGGGTCTATACTTTATGAGGCAGTACTTATCAATAAATCATCTTCCAGTTGAACTCTAAGGAAAACTTACCTGTTCGGCTTCCAACACCCATACAACGAGCTGAAAAGTCCAGTATTTCCCTCACGGTCATGTCAGGAATGTGCACGTCATTTTGGCTGATATAAGCCGAAGTCTTTTGGGGGACAAACTCTTCTAGCTTGTATCCATTGTAAGAAATTTCCCCAGTAATCTATTAGGCAAAACAAATGCATTATACATAAATTTGAAAGACTACAAACTAGATTAGCTATCAACCTAAAACTTGGTAACACTTATTATACTACATCAAACAAGGAGATATACCTATAATTATATATACAAAATTATCTGCATCGATTGCTTTGATCTTTCTTGAATTTTTTTATTTTTTCCCTCTATCAACATTCTGCTGACTTACTTTCAAGTTATAGCTTCAAACTACATGACCATTAATGAGCGTATATTGCCCTCATCAGGCTGACAATATAAATGCATTCTCTAAGTAATATGGAAGTACGAAACCTTGAGAGATTCTTCTAGATTCCCGGACAGGGCCTTTAGAAGGGACGTCTTTCCACAACCTGGGGGGCCAAGCAGCAGAGTTATCCTGCAGAAAAGGTCAGGCCATGTGAATACATCTCCAGCCTCATAACACCCCAAACGTTTCGAATCCTCTCTATAGAAAGATTTCTGTGAAGAAGTTATCAAAATTGAAATGGAACTATTAAAATTGAAGGCAAAAAAAAAAAATTCCAGACGTTCCAACTCATCATAAACTTGTACTTTGAGACACTCGAGAGGTGAACATTTCGTTGAATGTGGGAATACCACTAGGTGATGAGGAATCACAACGTGGTAATGTTCCTGTGTGAAGTTTCTGCTTTGAATTAGCAACTCCATGGAACAAAGCATGGCGATCCAACATACAACGCACACACCTCAGAGTGTCCCAAATACAGACCTAAATCTTTAAAACAGATACAAACTTCCTTTTGGGGAGGCAACCACAGAGAGGCAAATTAAGGAACTTCATCTTTTGTTTCTATTCATCTATGTCCATAAGATAGAGAGACAACATTTATAGACATTTTATGCTGTCAGGGGAACAGACATCCTTTGAGCTTTAACCATTGAAAAAGTTCATTATCATGAAATCTTCATTTTGGACGACCAACGCTCTGGAATTTTATATATTCTTCACAGTTATCCAAAGCTTAGGCTTTGTCTTGGAGATTATTCCACAGCAAGAAACAACATTCCATCAAAACAAACCGGCGAGAAATTAAAGAATCGTGAGAAGGTTACAGGAAACAAGGAAAAAAAAAATTAATAATAATAATAATAACTGAAAATGATTACATCCTCGAACTTAAAATGTCTGATTTTGGGGAAATTAACCAAATAATAATAATAATAATTGAAAGATTTATATATATATATATATATATATAATTCACCGCGCATTAATTAAGATAAAAAATATTGATGTTATAATTATTTTTTTACAAGAACAATATATAAACTTTATCACAAGTACTCTTGTAATTGCACAACAGAATTCTAGCAAAAATATTATCATCATTAAAAACTTGAGTTGATCAATCTAAAGGCAGGATAACCGAAAAAATCATATACGAGTACATAATATGAGTTTAAGGAATTGAGTCTCGTATGAGGAGTGAGATGAAATAAAAATTTTATGAATAGTAGTAAGATAATTTGTGAATAGTAGTAATATAGTTTGAGTTGATTATTTTTTATATTTTAAAAAATGGGAGAAAAAAAAGTTAATAAAAAATATTATAAAATTAAAATATTATTTTATAATATTATTTTTATTTGAAAAAGTTGAATTATTTTTTTATTTTTTATTTAAAAGTTTGGAAAAGTTGTACTGATTAGTTTGAAAATTTTGTATTTAAATTATATTTAAGAAATAGACAAAATAAAATGAAATGAAAATTTTAATATTAGATCTATTTCTAAACAGAAAAAATGATAGTTACAGTCGTGAGTATGCAAACGTCGTGCAATCAATTTGAAAAAATGAATAAATACGGAAACCACATAAAAAGAAATTAATTTTTTAATAATAGATCCTACTTTTTTTCAAAATGATTTCATAAAACTTAAATATTCTACTACTATATATAGTATTATTATAATAAACAAGCCCTAAAATGCTAACAAGATCAGCTGAATTAGGACAGTTGACTTAGATCTTAATCAAAGCTCAAGTATATCATTATCAACCTTCCAGGCTTTATGATACTACAAACGTCATTGATGATGCTTATCTTGGCTTGACGTGACTTTGAACCCGGCAGCTTCGCGTACAACTGTACATTAAGGACCAAAAATTAATTAATTTTGACTTATATATTAATATTAAATATTAAAACAAATACAAATGAAGACGGCAACTTAAATAGAAATATTAATACATAAATGATAATATCTTATTCTACAAGATTTGGACAATCTGTCCAGGTCGATTAATCTTGGCGAGGGACGGCAGAATTGTCAAATTTCAGGGGCGGCCACGTCAGACATGTTAGAAATCAGAAATAATTAAAAATATATAAACACAATTAATTTAAAATTTCTATAAAAAAATTTTTAAAGAAAATATTGTCAAAAAGGTATTCATTATGCATGCATGTAGCTAGGCTGTGCAGGTTTGAACACAACGTTGCCGTTTTATTCTACTACTACGTACCGACCATGTTTGAAAGTACGGGAACTTGAATAGTACTTACGCTGGAGATGGTGCTTTGAAGAGAATTCCATAGGGTTGGAAGGGCCTTGCCATGCACCACCTCACACTCAGCTTCAACACGCAGATTTCTGCACCTCACTTCCACAGTAGGCAACTCTACACCAACCCTACAAAACGATTCATTCGGGTCCATCCGTATATTTCATAAATGAACTGAAAATTGAAGGGTAAACTCGATTCAAGCAGCCTTAGTTCATTTCATAAATGAATTAAGTTTTCTATGTTTATAATGACATTATAATTAATATCTAGTAAGATTCTAATAACAATTATTTATTAAAGAGTGTATGCATGCATCGATTGAATTCACGAGTATTAGTGTAAAAAATTGTGATCTATGTATGCCTATGGCACTCATTATTCCATTCACATTCATGATGCTACACAAATGTCTAGCGTTTAGAGATGCATCACAGCTATGCATGATTTTTAGAAGACATGTTTTTGTCAGTACTTTTAGGAGGAAATTACACGGAGAGAGAGAGAGAGAGAGAGAGACAGAGAGTAAAGGGGCTTACTTGTCTATTCGGTTTCTAATTTTCTGCAACAAGCGATGGTTGTCATTCTCAATCTGTTTGATGAGCTTCTCTACGAACACATGGCGTTCTATAGCTCCGAGCTTCGTAACATCAACAACCTGTTTTCCTTTCTTTTCAACAGTACCACCACCATCATGATCATCAGCATCAGCATCCTTATCAAATAGAGAAGATCTCAGCCTCTCAAACGTAGGTAATCTCTCAATTTCGGCCCACTGTAATGCATATTCAATGTCACCATCCCCCTTTACAGAACTCAATCCTGAAGTACTGCTTCGGAAACTTGAGGTATGCCGCTGAAAAGATGATCTGATGCTTCTTCCTATCTCTGCCAACTCAATTCTCAGCGACTCTATCTCATCTGTACTAACTATCTGAGCCATGTTTTTTTTCCTGAACTTGGGGAACTTCAACTTGCAGAGGCATAGATATGTATATATATAGACAAGCAAGACTGTGCTTAGGTTCGGTTCGGACTATAGGATTAATGAAGCAAGGATGATGCATGCAGTACTACTCATGATCTTGATAGCCAAGCCATTTTAAAAATATTAATTGCTGGGTATTAAATATAACACACGACTTTAGAGGATGACGCATGCACTGATCTTCATGCATGTTCTTGGAAGCCAAGCAAGTTGAAAAATATTGCTGGGTACTACTAAATATAGCTCATGACTTTACTTGAGAGAGAGAGAGAGAGATTCATCTGTTGCATGTTGATCAATTATATATATATTTAATGGAAGATTGTTTGTTTTTTTACATGATCAACTTACTGATATGTTAGCATCAATAACCACTATATAATGTCGTACCCAGGAAATTAATCTACCTATCTTATTACAGGCCACCAATCAAAGGCCGGCTAGCTGTGGTTGGGTTTATAAGTACTACATGATGTCGACAAGAGTCTCTGCTAAATTAACGTGTCTGTCTTGAGTTCATCGATTGCTCATATTCTCTTGATTACTGTGAGGCCGCCACCATGGTACTACGTACTTGCCGCTTGCAAGATATAGATAGGACTGCTCTGCAAATTGACGTTGTATATAAACTAATTTTCCGGTATGACTCAAATATGTCCATTATATTTTTTATTTTTTTATGATTAAAAAAATAAGTATTAGTAAATTTATATTTTTTTTAATGATTAAATAGGTTTAAAAAATAGTAAAATACATAAAAAGGAAAGAAACAAACTATTTGTACCGGTGTGCATGCACATTTAGTGTACACCCTATAGCATTATCTATAAATTTATATACATGCATGCATAAGAATATAAATTTGAGGTGATCAGGGTTTAAATATAATCTTGTGAATATTGTTGTATATAAATTGTAAATTATATATTATCATATTTCAAATTTTATATATAAATTGTGAATAGGTTGTAAGATTATCACAACTAGTTTAAATAGAGTTTTTTATAATTTGATGCTCGTTTTTATAATATTGTTGTCCTTGCAGTTAATTCACAACTCGTTTATCTCACTACAACAAACTTACTCTTTAGATACAAATCTTTTATCCTAGAAAGTTCCCATTTCGTCCCTAAAATTGTTTTGAGATGAAATATTTTCATTCCTAATTCATCCCAAAAGACCTAAACGTATTTGCTGTGAGATCTGATCTCGCCGCAAATACTACTTCTCCAAATCCGGTTCAACGGCAAATTATGCCGCTCAAAGATTGTTAGGGACAAAAATGCTTTTTGTTCCAAATTAAGTCTGCTCGAACGGAGTTTTTTACTGTTGGAATGATGATTATGGACAAAATTAAAAAACAATCCATTCGAACACTTTCG
Source organism: Carya cathayensis (assembly GCA_011037825.1). NCBI lineage: Eukaryota > Viridiplantae > Streptophyta > Magnoliopsida > Fagales > Juglandaceae > Carya > Carya cathayensis. The sequence goes on from QGSO01000366.1 coordinate 639,902, forward strand.
AATGAAAATGACGAATTTCTTCCAAAAAAATATTTTTTTAGACGAAATTTCAATTTTATCCCAAAAAACCTTCCATGACAGGTCTTTTGGGATGAATTAGGAATGAAAATATTTCATCTCAAAACAATTTTAGGGACGAAATGGGAACTTTCTAGGATAAAAGATTTGTATCTAAAGAGTAAGTTTGTTGTAGTGAGATAAACGAGTTGTGAATTAACTGCAAGGACAACAATATTATAAAAACGAGCATCAAATTATAAAAAACTCTATTTAAACTAGTTGTGATAATCTTACAACCTATTCACAATTTATATATAAAATTTGAAATATGATAATATATAATTTACAATTTATATACAACAATATTCACAAGATTATATTTAAACCCTGATCACCTCAAATNAATGAAATATTTTCATTCCTAATTCATCCCAAAAGACCTGTCATAGAAGGTTTTTTGGGAAAAAAATTAAAATTTCGTCTAAAAAAATATTTTTTTTTTGGAAGAAATTCGTCATTTTCATTTGAAAGTGTTCGAATGGATTGTTTTTTAATTTTGTCCATAATCATCATTCAAACAGTAAAAAACTCCGTTCGAGCATAGTTAATTTGGAACAAAAGTAGTATTTGCGGCGAGATCAGATCTCACAGCAAATACGTTTATGGAAAATTATATATATATATATATATATATATATATCACCATTTGTTCCATTCACCTTGCAGCAAATGGCCATATCAAATCAAGAAAATTAATATAAAAGCTACAAAAAGAAAAATATTCCTTGCAAAATCCCCTCAAATTGATCTTAACCATAACGTACATAAAAACTCTTAAGTGACAAGTCAAAAACAACAAACATGAATTTTACAAGTAAAATGAATAATTTCTTCCAGTATAACACAACCCATTACATAGCCTTGAAACATGCGGAAAATAAGTTTAAAAAAATAATTAAATGTCTTAGTTATTAAAAAAAATTATATATGTATATATAATTAAATGTCTTAGTTATAAAAAGATTTTAAAAATTTAAGTTTATAAATTAACATAATTTGATATGATACATTATATTAGAAAATATTATATAAAATTATATTAATTTATGAGTTTATATTATAATATATTTTCGTGGCTGTAACAATTTTTATATAATACATAGATTGATTGAAGCAAGGTTGAGACTACATAGTTGCTTATGAGGTATGCCACATAAAATAAGGAAACAAATTGTTGTCATGCGAGGCAAATCCACGATGCTTGCTTTTTTCTAAGAGAAAACAAACTTTATTGCTAGCTTTAACAAAATAAATGAATACTTTGAGGGAATTCCTCTAAATCAATCATAACATCAGTAACACCTAAAGTATCTTTACTTAAGGCATGGGTAGTCTTGTTACAATCTCTCTCACTATGTGGTTCACTAACTATTGATCAAAAGAAGCCAGAGTCTTGGTGATTTCTGATATGAACATGTGACGTCCCTAACTTCCATATACAGACACATGAAAATCAAGGCATTGGGACGATGACAACATGGGTCACGCATCCCATCGCCAAGTGCCAAGTGTGTGTACATGCAACATGTGTACAAAATAAATCACGCAGCGGATAATAAAGTCTTATAACTAAGTACCAGAATTTTATTTAAATACAAACCAGTTTAAAAACACACGTAATAAAATATTACAAGTTCAACAGTATTGCAGATACCAATTACATAGCATAAAAACAAGTAAAGATAATTTTCAATGTAAAACTACTCCAAACCAGCTACTTTGGCGAAGCCGCCTTCTCGGGCTCAGCCTCCTCCTTCTCAACTTCTGCATCAAAATCTACGGTATCAAAAATGGTGTCGTAGGTAAGTACTAATCCAAACAAACCTCATGATAAAAAAACATTTATGCAATAACCAAATGCATAATCATGATGCCATATGCATATGTCCCAAAAATCCACATTTTCTACACATGCCAAAATCTCATTTTTGGCCCAAAACATTCCTTTTAAAACGTCACTCGCCATTATCCCAGATAATGGTCCGAAAAACCAATATTGCCATTTTTCCAGAAAATTGCCCTTTAACCAAACCATCAGATCACTGTAGGCGGGAATAGCAGGCAGAACTCTACCACCATCCCTGCTCACCATCATCCCTACGCGTGCACCGTAGGCGGGAATCACAGGCGGGACTCTACCACCATCCCTGCTCACCACCATTCCTACACGTGCCTCTGATTCAAACCAATCAATCCAATCGTTCACATATACCAAAAAACATTTCTTGCTTAAAAACCCAATTTTCAAGTTCCAACACATATACATGCATGCCATTACACGAAAACCCAGTTTTCCTTTTCAAATATGAACATGCATGCACTATGAAATGCAAACATCAAGACACAAAATATTCAATAAATCTCAACATCAACCAAACATAATTAACTCTATCCTCAAATCCATCCGACTCCCGACTCCTCAGACTCAGTCCGNCTGGCGAAGCCGCCTTCTCGGGCTCAGCCTCCTCCTTCTCAACTTCTGCATCAAAATCTACGGTACAAAAAATGGTGTCGCAGGTAAGTACTAATCCAAACAAGCCTCATGATAAAAAAACATTTATGCAATAACCAAATGCATGATCATGATGCCATATGCATATGTCCCAAAAATCCACATTTTCTACACATGCCAAAATCTCATTTTTGGCCCAAAACATTCCTTTTAAAACGTCACTCACCATTATCCCAGATAATGGTCCGAAAAACCAATCTTGCCATTTTTTCAGAAAATTGCCCTTTAACCAAACCATTAGAGCATTGTAGGCGGGAATCGCAGGCAGAACTCTACCACCATCCCTGCTCACCATCATCCCTACACGTGCACCGTAGGCGGGACTCTACCACCATCCCTGCTCACCACCATTCCTACACGTGCCTCTGATTCAAACCAATCAATCCAATCATTCACATATACCAAAAAACATTTCTTGCTTAAAAACCCAATTTTCAAGTTCCAACACATATACATGCATGCCATTACACGAAAACCCAGTTTTCCTTTTCAAATATGAACATGCATGCACTATGAAATGCAAATATCAAGACACAAAATATTCAATAAATCTCAACATCAACCAAACATAATTAACTCTATCCTCAAATCCATCCGACCCCCGACTCCTCGGACTCAGTCCGGAATAACCAACTAGTCACAATTTATTGTTAAAGCAAAAATATATTTTGATCTAAAAGAAAGTTTGAAAAATACTTACAGCGCTATATGATAATTTTTGAAGGATCACCGAGCTGCAAACGATAAAGAAAAAGCAACGTAACAGTGTAAAAACATTGTGGTCATGGGTTGTAAAATAATCACTTTTGAATGGGGACGAACCAAGGCTTGGCATTGATAGGGAATGGTTTAAAGGTGTTTATGAAGCTAGAGGAAGTGAGATTTGGCCGTGGGTGGCAGCGAAAACGGTGATGGAAGGCCAAAATACCCAAAACAGAAAGTGAGGTCGTGGGAGCTGTTCCGGCGACGGATCAGAGCCAGAAATGGGTGGTTTAGGATGGCAAGAAGTCGATGATGAAGTGGTGAAGAGATGGTGGCCGGAGGTGGAACGACGGTGGTGGAACGGCACAAAAACCGTGCGGCTTGGAGGAGCTCGTGGGGGCAAATGGCGGCTCGAATGGAGATGAAATTTGGTGGGGATGATCACCGGCCGAAGAGAAAGAAATCTGGGTGGGTGGTGAGATGCAAATGGGTAAGGAAAACTCGCACACGGGAGAGGGAGAACTGGGGGGAAAGGAGAAGGAAAAAGAAAGAAAAAGAAGAAAAGAAAGAGAAAGGAAAAAGAAAAAGTGAAAAAGAAAATATAGGAAAAAGAAATGAGGTCCAATCCTCACCTCTGGAATCCAAAAACTGATCCAATGAAAACAACTTTAAAAGCTATAAAATAAAGAAAATAATTTAAACACAACATAAATCTAAATTATAATAAATAACTAGTAAAAACTAACAACTAAATTTTAAATCAAAAAACAAGATAAAATAAATTAAACAGCAATTTAAACTCAAACAATAATTAATATTAAGAAAGCTCTACAAAATAAATTTCACAACTAAATAAATCCAATTAAAATCCGATAATTTAAAATAAAAGAACCAATATTTTACTCGTTCAGTGAAAATACACGTAAAAACGGATATCACAGAACATACCAAAACAAGTGTCATCTACTTCTTGCTTCTAGATCCTTTTAACAACTTGAAGAGCATCACCCTCAACTATGACCTTCTCTTTATTTCCAAAACCTCATAGAAAATGATGGCTTGAAATGCTGCAAGAGCCTCTGTTAAAAGTGGATCAAGATATAGATCTCTATTCATCCTTAAAATGACAATTACATTGTCTTCCTAATCTCGAATTATTGCTCCAATACCAGCCTTACAATGAGTTTTATCCACTGTTACATCCCAATTAAGGTTATAGACCCTTGAGGAGGAGCTTTCTAGTTTAGATCTGCTTTATGTTGAATTGCTGACAAGTTGTCATTACTGTTATTAACCTGTTGGAACTCTTGCAACGGAAGCACAGATTAGTGCATTAGCATGTTTGGATGAGTAAAAGCACCTTTGAACACAAAATCATTTCTTCTAGCCCATATCTTCTAGGAAATAACTGAAAATTCTTCCACTTTCTTCTTTTCTAGAAGATCAAGAGTACATTTTCTCCATAATATCCTTGAAACCTTGCCTTTGAGACTTGAGTTTTTGGATTCTGATTGAGCACTACCCCCATACATCTCTTGCTAAAATACACTCTCATAAAGCATGCTTGACTGTCTCAGGTTCCTACCCACATATAGGATAACTTAAACTATCTACCAGCCTCCTCCTAAAAAGATTAAATTTTGTGGGAAGTGCATCTGGCCAAGCTTTCCATAGAAAAGTCTGGAAAGCATTAGGGATATTCAAATCCGAAAATTTTGTCCAGTATCATTCATTGTCTGCACATGTACACTAGATTATTGACCTTACTTTTGCTCTTGCATAGCTACTCTTAGGTGATAAGCACTCTTCACAGAAAATCCACGATGCTTCTAATGCACTCATTGATGCAATAGCGTAATGATCATACACCACATTTTACAATTTTGTTTTAAATAAAAACATGTAAGATCTGAAATCCAAATCAACAAGAGAAAAAGATAAAAACATTTTTTTTTTCATAATTATCTTTTAGCTTCATTTTAAATGGCATTTTGATAAAATAGATTTTTAAGGTCCATATCAATATTATTTTAGAAAAATGCCATCAATTTAATTAATTAATACGCGGTTTAGAACTATATAAGATAAAAATAAAAATAAAAATAAAATTGTAAGAGAGTTGTCTTAATTATCACTAACCAAACTTGAATATGATCTTGGTGAAGTGGCACTACTATATTAGTGAGTTTTAAAATAATTATAAAAAAAATTATGATCATTCTTCATCGACTAGTATTATGTGGGATCAAAGCAATATCCGATATTGCTCAAAGTTGAAGGCTTCAAGTGGAATATAAGAGATAAATACATGAAGTTGAGTCATGAGTCATGTAACTTAATTTATTATATGCATATAAGGCCACTTCATGTCTAATTTCTCACTTAAAAAAGCCCTTTAATTCGAATAGGAAATTACGTGAATGATTCTTCAATATATAAACTGTACATGAGACTTGTTAATGAAATGATCAATTCCTTCAATCAGAATTAATTCCGCTCTCTCTTGCAGCCTGTTCGACTTTTGATTATTTGATATATATATATATTCTCTTAGAATACAAGACCAATCGAGTATATACATATAGAAATGTTTCAAGTACAAAGAAATTTTATAAAAATAAACTTATAAATTGAAGTAACTTGATGTTATGTTTAATTGTAAAGTAAATCTAACGTATCATATGAAGTCATGTGATCAGCTTATAGATTTATTTTTGTTGAATTTCTTAATTACTTATATATATAATATATATATATATTAGGTTTTAGCATACGTTCGGTAGTGTATGATAATTAAAATGCTCTAAAGTACTATAGTCCAGTCAATATTACCAACAAAAAAAAAATACAATGAGTAGCTTTCATGATATCCGTAATATCAGAGAGACAGTGTAAATTGAAAACGTGCAACGACTGCTAAAAAAAAAAAGTCAAATCAATACCCAAAAAAATATTGATAATGTCTGACGTCAGCTTCTCGCGTACGTACGTATCATTAATCTGGATTTTGATCCCTTAGAATTTTTTTGAGTTCATACAGAAATAGAGATTTATATATACAGAGCTAGGGAGCTATTGGATAAGTACATGCATTAATCGTCATTAACTTTATGAAGAAAAATAATTGCTTGGCTGCCAAGATTCCTTCATTTACTTTGAATTGAAATTATTGTGCATTAATTTATTGTCTTAATTGCTAAAATATTCATGATCTCTTGATCCATTTAGAACCTCCTGCAACACAGACGTGGGGCAATTGTATTCACGACGGCTCCTTCAATTCCTAATGTCTTCTTCATCTCTTTTTTATTTTTTTTCCTACGACCTCTCTCTCTCTCTCTCTCTCTCTCTCTCTCTCTCTAGTGCTATAAATTCCTTTGGTTTGCTTGTCATGGTGTACAATAAGGGATTGCAACTTGCATTTCTATAGTTCGTCGTGGGAATCCATCAAATAATTCCTCTTTCTTTTATTGCAAATAGACGCAAGGGCGGTATATCGAACCAATAGTAGCCTTACCATCATCTAAGACACTCAAGACACTATATCAAATAGGAAAATACTATAACCACAAAGAGATTAACAAAAGTAAAAGCACAAACTGATATAGTTTGATGTAATATGTCAGACTGTAAAGTTAGTTTTATCATAAAGTAAATCTAATGGATTTCATGAAACCACATCAGTTTATAAATTTGTTTTGTATAATCTGTTTATATCTTTAACAATTCTCAAATATGTGAGTTTCACATGCGACAGTCGTAGAACGTAGATTAATTGTTAGATCTTGAAGATATGAGAACACAAGATCAATAGAGGCAGCATGCATAATTCGGAGACTCGTAAATGTGATGGCGCTTGAAGCTCTTAGCTCACTATAAATCAACTTCTCCGTCCCTCTCGCCATGGGCATAACAGCACGCCATTATATTAGTCAACAAGGATTTTTCATTGTTAACTCGTATCAGAACACGACTAGGGCATGCATACATGCTTATGGGATGGAACCTCACACCATACCTTTATTCTAGTGAAGAACACAGAAAGAGATCCTCGATTAATCCACATGGGCTTTGAAGGTTCCTAAAACGATGAGCAGAGAGCAATGGAAATTGCTTCAGGATACAAGACAAGGAAAACAAGTTTAGCCTTACAGTTAAGATCTCCATGCTAGCTGAGATGCACGCACCACTTGGGGTCTTCGGCTTATGAATTTTAGATATTGGGGATGCGAGATATGTGAAGCCGAAACAAGTAGTGCAAAGAGTACTCGTTGAATGGAGAAGGGTCATGTGTCAATTTTTTGCAAAAGTTTTGGCAACATGGATCAGGCATTCTTCTCGTGGCAGCAGCAGCAGCAGCAGCCGCCTTGACACAATCACAAAGACGGTTTCTTTTTGTTGGGTACCTAAAACAGTGTACTTCTCTATGCACAAAAGGAAGAGCATGTTCATCAAACAAGTTAGGGATCTATCAATTCTGTACACGACCCCATTGTATTTGGGTTCTTCACACCACTTTCTTACACATACCATAATCTCTCCATCTACAAGAAACCAGCCTAAAATTTTTCTTTTTCTTTTCTTTTCTTTTTTTTTTTTTTTAATTTTTTTGAAAGTAAGTAAAGATAAAAATGAAGAATGAAAGATCATCTTGCTCATCCACAACTGCGACCCGTCCCCGTGCTCAGATAGGCAAACCCAAGAATTCAATGAGTTGGAAAAATTGTGAGAGTTACCCTCACTTTATATGATCCCTTTGATCCTTGAAACGAATCACTTGTTTGGTTCGGTACGCTGGTAGCCCCTGCTATTTGATCTTGAGTCAGGGTTATCACTCCGATCAGTATCAGAAAAATCCTTCTGAGATTCGATCTCCATGCTGCCTGCCTGAGTTCTTCGGTGCCTTCGATCCTGAAAAGTTGAGATAAAAAGAGATTCATTTCAAAATCAGTCAGGGACCATCAAGGAAAATTAGGAGCTAAAATTATATAGAACAGCAGGGAACAAAACGTGTGGTGAATGGGAGCCAGGCCAATTGGAATGAAAAGAAAAATGACTTTTTTAATGGTATGTTTGGCAACACAACTGTTCTATGACTACTTCACTACTATTAGCTGTCAATTTAGGAATCAAATTATATTTCGAAGGCATAAAGTTAATATGAATATGTGCAGACATGTCGTCTGATTCCAGATGGATAAAATTGAAAAATAAAAAGAACCAGAAGGGTTGAGGTGGGCTCCCACTCACTATTCATCATGGAAGGATTCCCCCTTTTGCAATGGGGCAGATTATGGTGGAAGGGCCACTGTGCCTCCACCCCCACTCCCCCAAACCAATACGCACTGAAGGGTGAAGATCCCCACCTACTTCAACTCATGCAATGGGGGGATCTTCACCCACAAATGGCACCAATGGAGAAGAGAGATCCCCATCCATGCACAGTAGCCCCCGAACGTGATCGGTGGGAGTAGATCCCCCTCCGCTCCATAGTGGCAGATAGGAAGCTGCCTCCACCCCCCTTTTTCTATCTTTATCTGGTTACTAGTTTTTCACGTGCAGAAGCCTCATCAGATTACATATTTACGTCAGTCTTTTCCATCACCTATTTAACAGAACTGACTTTACAGTCTAAATTTAATGCATCCTTTTTTTTATTATTGGCACCGAGTGTCTGGGGCAAAATTCCGACTAATCCCAGGGTGCACAGGATTAAAAGTACAGGTCTCAAATCTATCAGATTAAAAGTGCAGGTCCTAAAATTAAAATATAAAATAAAATAAAATAACACTTTTTTAATCAGTAAAAGGACACTTCTTTTCAGATCCTGTCGGGGCCTACGTCAAGGCGATCCGTTATCGCCTTATCTTTTTATTTTGACGGAGGAGATTTTGTCTTGTTTGTTTCATCAAGAATTTTTATTGGGGAGAATAAAGCCTTTTGAGCCGATGGGGGGGGGGGGGGGGGAGTAATTAGGCATCTTTTCTATTTCGATGACCTCTTGTTATTTTTGAATGGTGGTAGAGATTCAATCTGCAACACTATGCAAATGCTGAAGGTATATGAGAAGATGTCAGGCCAAGAGGATAGTCCAAGTAAGTCGCCTATATTTTTGTCTTCATCTTTTACATTGTCCAAGAAAGAAGATTTGAAGAGTTTAACTGGTTTTGTGGAAGGATCGTGGCCTTGTATTTATTTGGAAGTGCCGTTGTATGTGGGCCGTACGACGTGCATATGTTTGAGCTGTTGTTTGCAAAGGTGCAAAAAAAGCTTTCGGGATGGAAAGGAAAGCTCTTATCCTTTGGGGGTATGATTATCCTCTTGAAACATGTTTTAAATAGTTTGCCGATTTACTTGCTCTCTATGCTGAATTTACCGAAATGAGTAGTTAAGGAGCTAAAGGGGATTTTTGCCAATTTTTTATGGGGTTCGAGTATGGAGGTAAAAAAGAGAAAATGGGTTTCATGGAAGAGGATTTGCTTGCTGGTAGAGGAAGGAGGATTAGGAATTCAGGATCTCTTGGATGTTCAAAACTCCTTATTCAAGAAGTTTGCTTGGAAGTTGTTAAAGGGTTGTTCTTTGTAGGCTGATTTCTTTAAGGCGAAGTATGTGGGAAATTCACATCTAGTGTCGGTGGTTTCGCTATAAGAGGATCAAGATTTTGGAGAGGTATTTTAAGGGTGTTCCCTATGGTATTGAGTAATTCTAGGTGCTTAATTTGAGGGCGTGATTCAAGCTTTTGGTTTGATAATTGGTTGGGGGATGGTCTAGTTACTGATTCGGAGATGATGGTTGGAGATCCGTGTTTGAGAATCCACGATTTGGCTGTTGGAAATGGTTGGGATTTGTCTAAATTGCAGCAGCTCATTGGAGAGGAGATGGTGGAGAAAATTGTAAGTTTCCAGTTGAGGCTACAAGGGGAGAATGATTTCTGTGTATGGAAGCTGGCCGATGATGGGGAATTTACATCTAAATCTGCCTGGGAATTAATTAGGCGCAGGGGTCTGATTTGCTTGTGGAGGAAATGGCGTTGGCAAAATGAAGTCCCAAAGAAAATGTCGTTTATGGCTTGGCGATCTCGACTTCACGATCTACCGGTGGATGAAAGGATTAGGCAGCTGGGTATTCCAATTGTATCAAAGTGTAATTGCTATGTTGCTGCTCAGATGGAAACAATAGATCATGTTTTGTGTGATGGGGAAGGGGCTAGGAGGGTCTGGGATTTTTTTGCTGGGATGTTTGGGATCAGGATGCCGCAGTTGAGAAGTTGGCAAGGGGTTGTTAGTGTTTGGTGGCTACGGGTATCCACTTCTTCTCAAGTGGGATGGCTTTGTGCGCCGATTATTATTACATGGTCTATTTGGAAGGCGAGATGTACAGCGCGTATGGAGGGGGGGACTTTTGATTGGAAACGGATTGTGCGATATGTTAAAGGTTTTTTTGTGGAGCTTTCAACTTCTTTGAGGAAACTGAAAAAGTTCAATGGAAAAGATGCTTTGATCTTGTAGGAACTACACTGTCCAGTGGTGCCGGTGAGTACTAGGGAGGTGAAGAAGATTGCTTGGACTAGGCCAGCTGTGGGGTCAGTAAAGGTAAATGTTGATGGAGGATCCTGTGGTAATCCTGGTATGTCTAGAAGGGGTGGTTTCATTAGAGATCACCATGGTAAGGTTATTGTAGGGTTTGCTCATTGTTATGAATATGTCACTAATAATGTTGCCGAATGCCAGGTTTTCCTTGATGGTTTAAAGTGGTGTCATCAACTTGGGTTGAGAGATTTTTTAGTAGAGTCGGATTCAATGGTGATTGTCGGTTGGTTTCGGTCAGGTGTGTGCAAATTTTGGTATTTATGGGATTTTTGGGAAGAAGCACTTCATTTATTTCATTTGATGAATGTTAGTGTTCGGCATATTTATCAAGAAGCAAACATGGTTGCAGATTTTCTTGCTAAGGGGGGGCGATGGGTCGACATTTCGACTTTTGGGTGGAGGAGTTTAGAGAGAGACGTTTTTGTGGCCTTGTATGTACTGATAAATGGGGTCTTCCCTATATTAGGTGCCAATAATTTGGATTTGGGGCCTACTTAGGAGTTTGGTGGGTGTTTGTGTTTTTAGAGAAGGTTTGAGTTTGTTTTTTGGTTCTTTGGTTTGTTTATGGGAATTTTTTGCACCTGAGTTGTTTGATCTTGTGAAATTTTTCGTAAACTCTAAGGTGACCTTGGATTGTTTCCACGGTATTTCTCCACCACAAGTGATTGTTTTTAATAAATTTGGGAGGGGGTCACTCTTGAACATGTGACCTTTGACTATTTTAAAAAAAAAATGTGTAGGTCCTATTAAAAACACACTGTTATCTAGCACAGCTAGATATTCAACAGAATATCTAATATTTGATTCTAGCACAGCTAATATTTGAAAGAATGACTGCGATCCATCATAGAAAGGGAGAACAAATAAATGGAAGGGAAAAAAATAAAAAGGCTCACTACGATGCACAGGTGTAACAATCCCAACAGCATGAAGAAAGTGATAATGAAGTAGCTGGAACAAGCGGATTTCACCAAAGAACTTCCACAGCAATCAAATCTAATAACTCTAGGATTTCAATTTTTTTTATGAGTAAACAACTTTATTAATACTAATGAAATAGGCCTTGCCCACATACACAGGGAACTCTTAAGATTAAAAAATTCATACTCTAATTTGTCAAACATAAATTGGAACTGCTGTCCAAGTGAGTCGTGCTATAGAAAAGAAATTAGAAACTAACCTCTCTTGGGATGGGATATTCTTCAGATTCAAGCATACGAACAACCTGGCTCATCTTGGGTCGTTTTTCAGACTCTGGATCAACACACCTCAAAGCAGTCAAAAGAGCACGTTTCAGGGCTCTGGTTGATGGCCTTGGTTCCATGTTTGGGTCTACCACCTCTTCTGATTTCCTGCTTCCAACCATCATTTTCAGCCAATCGACCAGATTTACCTGAAAGTATTGCAAGTCATGCCAAGTGAAACATAGTCTCTTGGATCAAATAAAGTTTTAATTAAGATGAATTTTCTAAAACCTGCAGTAGACTTTATGGAAGGATGGCTAGGACTGTTAACCCGTCCTAGTTCAAATGACCCTATGACACTTGAAACATATTGATCCATCGTTGAACCAGCAAATCCCATTTCAGGGTTCATGTCACAAGCTCATTTCTTTTCAAAATACAAAAATAACACGAAAATCTTAAGGTTTAGTAGAGGTTTGGACCTTGACATCTAGAGTAGAAGATTTTACATGCCAAAAACTGGACAAAAGGACCTATCCTCAGTGTCATGAACTCAATCCTACATCAGTGTTATAAAAGAAAACAAGGAAAATCTGATAAATAATTATTTTAAAAGGCCAAAGGAGCACTTAGCAAAATTCTGTCCTTGTATTAGCATGTATGTACACCTTATAAATGTCTTGAACAACCAATGATTACAACAATGCTAAGAACATCCAAAGAGTCTTTGCTGGTTGATGAAATGAGAAGAACAATCAAGTTTATGAAAAAACATGTGGCAGGCTTGACAAATAAGAGGCCTACGTCCTGCAGAAGAGTTTTAGATGTCACAAATTGGAAAAGTAACTACAAAGAAACAGGCCCAAGAGATTTTAAAAACATAAATGTGATGAAGGCGGAAAAGGGAAGGCATTAAGGTGACTGCCAACTATAATTTCTAATCCAAACGCCATTGCAAGCTTAAAAGGCTCCTGGGTATATAGATTACCGTTTTAAGTTTGTTATTATTATTTGAATGGGTTTTATTGATATCTATATATATAAAATAAAAATAAAAAATAAAAATTTGTTATTTGAATGGGTTTTAACATTTTCTTTTACTCTCTAGTTAAAGAAAGGCATTGCTTTCAGCATTTGAAAACAACTACAAGCAGTCATTCTGCAGGTTGGGTCATCTTACCCAACATATCAACAATGATCCAAATAAATCATATTTTTTCATATTTACCTACCAAGAACAACAAAACATGGGAACCAAAATGCAACCCGGAGTCAAAACCAACATAAATTAGTCAGATGAAAATAGGCCTTAAATAAATGCATTCCAGATATATCTAATGAGAGTTCAAAATGAACCAATTTTTTTTTTTTTTTAAGTATTCACCATTCCACACTAGTACTGTAAATATAACTTGCATCAAGTGTTCTACGGCTTCTTGATAACAACAATTTATTGTCATTCACGCAATTAAAAGTCATACATGCTAGAGCTTAATAACTAATTCCATACCTCATGGGTGGGACGACTGTAATCCACAGGATCTCTTCCGGTAATTGCTTCTAAAAGCAGAACCCCAAAGCTATAAACATCACTCTTCTCATTCAAAAGTCCAGTATTTGCATATTCAGGAGCAACATAACTGTAAGCGTGTGGGACAAAAGGTAGAGGGGATGGGGTAAGAATATGAGAATGATCAATTCAGCCCAAATAGATTAACTATATTGAATTTAAAGTCTTACCACATTATGAGTTTGAGAGAATCAGTTTATTCTCTCTTTGATTTTCTTTATGTAGCTCTGATATGTATTAAAATTAAGTTGCTGAAGTTGAAGGAAGAGGGTTACCTTAAGAAGAAAAAAATGTAAAGATTAAGTTAAATGGATAAACTAGCAATAAAAAATCAAAATTAACAAATAAAAGCATTTACCTTCGATGGCAATGTCTTCTGCATGCTCCTCCACCTCATATCAATTTAGAGCTTTAAGCATAAGAAAAAAAATATATAATAAATATTTGTCAATTTAGAGCTTTAATAAATATTATGCAAACTTTGGTTCAGCAAATATATATGAATACAGGATACATGCAACCACAAAAACCAATATAGTGACACTGCCCAATAAAGTTTCAGATTCTCAGTCAATAGAATCTATTATACTCTATTTTTTATTTTTAATATCATATCTAATTCGGAAACTGTAACTTCTAATTTCAATTCTCTGGGAGGGTAACTTATAATGGCCATGACATGAATGAGTTTGTGCCTCAAAGAACTCAGCCTATATCTTTAATCGAAAGAATGGCTAATATTTTTAAAATGTGCAGACATGCTAGCAGAGTTGTCTAGAATAGAAAAAGAGGCAAATATCAAACCTGATCAAGATGTTGATATCTACATGAAGGTGAGATAGAAATTATTGGTCAGTAATTAACTAGTTTTTAACTTGTTCTGGACCTCACAAGAAAATTAAGATTCCAGTACTATTAAGACTAACAATGCTTGCAACTATAATCTTTAGCATGATTCATAGTGTGAGCAAAAATTACGGTCAAAGTTGGATTGAATAGAGTCATTAAAAAGTACAGAACAGACTCAAACTTTGAAAACATAAATCTTAAAATTTGCCAGAATACATATAGGAGCTCTGATCAATAACCTAACTTTTTGCTTAAAAAAGTTAAGCTCACCTTTGATTCTTTGAGTAAAATTACATTGTCTAAACTCAGCTCTTGTTTTCTTAAAATGACAAATTCAAAGATTAATGAGAAAATGTCACATCATCACAGCATTTTCACTTATAGGAGCTCTAATCAAGATTGTTACAGAAGGGTTCCCTACTGATGTATTTAATGGAAGTTAATGTTCACACATACAATGAAACTAGATCATTTTAGAAAGTCTTCTGCCTGGTAGGTTGAGCAAACACCCCAAATACCAGATGACTTTAGAATGGTAATAAGTTCTTTGGCAGAGAGGTCAGAAGGAAAAAAGTTCTTGCTACTCATTGGCTGAAGTACTCATTAGATTCTGTATGCACCTAATTCTGTGGAAAAATGGACCAAAATCTAATTGGAACGATAATTTCTTATTTGGTGATGAATATGATTGGAGGCTACTACATTGTGAGGTTCAGTTATGGTTTTGGGCACTTTTGGAACTCATATCACATCACATGGCCCAAGGAAAATGTAACTAAAATCAAACATGTGCATTTTGATGATAAGATGTACTGAAATTTAAAAGTAGTTTAGTGTAAAATTATACATACTGAAATACATGATAAATGAAACCCTAATAATGGAGGTCACCACTTTTTCTGTTCAACAAACCGTAATAAATCTGTAAATAGATTTAATCCACTGTCAAAACCCTTTTTTTTTTCTTTTTTTCCATTATATAATAGAACCATAAGCTTCAAAAAATACTAAATCCAGAAAATCAAACACAAAACCAAACATAAGCGAAAATCAAATTACAAACTCAGAAAAAAAAAATCCAACTAAACCCAGAAATCAATCAGCTTCCTTTTCGTATCTGTTACATGTCTAAAATCCGCCTCCAACAGTCAAGCATAAGAGGGAAAATGTGATTGGCTAGATGATGCAAACCCTAATATTTAAAGGCTAAATCTTGCAATCGCAAACCAAGAGAGAGACTGAGACAGAGAGAGAGAGAGAGAGAGAGAGAGAGAGAGAGATTAACATACCTTAGGTT
Source organism: Carya cathayensis (assembly GCA_011037825.1). Lineage (NCBI taxonomy): Eukaryota > Viridiplantae > Streptophyta > Magnoliopsida > Fagales > Juglandaceae > Carya > Carya cathayensis. Next base: position 655,665 of record QGSO01000366.1, read on the forward strand.
TCGAGACACAGAGACGGATTTGCAATCGCAATAGCAATCGCCACTTGAGAACTTGAGAGATGAACGTGAGAGAAGACGAGTGAGTTCGTTCGAGAGACTCGGGTGAATTTCGTTCGGAATGCAGAAATGGAGGAAGAAACTGTGTCGTTTGGGAAAAAAAATAAATGACCGCGGTTACGGATTACCGGATTATAATAAATAACTGGATCCAGATTTATAATAACCGCCCGGATGTAAACCGTCCGGATTACACCCGGATCCGGATTTCTGAACCAGACTTAAAATCTGGTCCGGATGCACACCCCTATCTTTTACGAGTGACTCTATAGCTAAGACAATCTTTTACGATTAATTCACTATTATTTATTATTTTATTATTATTATTATTTTATATTTATGTTTTTATTATTTTATAATATTATTTGCTACTATTCAATACTTTTTCATTATTATTTATAGAGTATGTGAAATCATTTCATTATCTAAATCCAATCTAAATAATCTTGAAATATAAATACACATTATTTCTAACTTATTATAGGTTGCAAACTATTTTAATGAGATGGCATATTGTGATAAGTTTGGAATACATGTCATCCATCCGTTTTTTTCCAAATTCTACTCTCTCTCTCTCTCTTTTAATTTATTTATTTATATATATATATATAAATATATATTTATATATATTATGTGGGCTTGCTTTTGACGTTGCATGGCTGTTGCAGTAGCTACAAGTAAATGGTTGCATAGGTTATTAGATTGGTCCTACGATGAATGTGGTCCTTAGAATTAGCAATTTTTTACGTTCTCCCAAATTTTAATCTTTTGCTTTATTTTTAATTGCTATATTGAAAATAAAACTGAAAATTTGATACGGTTTTATGTGATATATTATATTTATTTTATAATAAAATTAATTTTAAAATTTAACGTACCGCATCTATTTATAAACTTAATTTTATAAAATCTTTTTATGGCTAGAGCATCTTCATTGATGGAAGAGTGTTTTTTTTAGTTTAATAGGCGATTTTGACTTTTCGGTAATCTAGTTAAACTCCATCAATAAATTCTATCCCCGATCAACTTCGATAAAGTGGGAGGGGAGTTAGAACTGGACTCCAATCCGACTCGAGTCCAAGAATGGGATTTGTGCTCATTGTCATTTGAAGAATGAAAATGTTTTAATCCATGTTCTATGTTTATGTTTTAATGTTTCTCAAATATGGAAGGTTCGAAACAGCCACCTTTTTCAGTTATTGGGTGATGCTAATCAGTCTGATCTTTTATTATAGAATGTAATGGAAATTGATATGTGTTTAGTCAATATATTTCTCTTACAATATGTTGGGGCATATGGAAAGTTAGAAGTCTTAGTTTGAAGATACTTCAAGTACAATGCTCGAAGTTATTGACCATTGTTTGCTATAAGTTGTAAGGAAGTGAGTTTCTTTGAGGTGGATGAGATTGAATCTTTGGCAGCGCGAAGAGATTTACAAATGAGTTTGGGCACGAGTCTTTGCAATCGAATCATATAAGGTGACTCATGGGATGTTGTTGAAACTATTAAATCTGGGAATGCATTTTCTCACCACAGGGGCCTTTAATTATGGAAGTACAATGTCTTCTTCATCCTTTTCCAGAATATGAAATTTTACATGTGGGATGACAGGGTAATAAAGCTGCACATTGTTAATGCGTCATGCTCATAACATTGATGATACCCTTCAATGGTGGAATACTTAACTAGATGTTATTTTTAATAGAGTTTTATTAAATGTTGCACGTTAAATTTGCCTTAACTTGTATATCTTTGGCTTGACAGGGAACTTTTATTGTAATTTAATTACAATGAAATTCAAATGTTATTAAAAAAAAAAAGCATAAGTTTCTTTTAAGAGATGTTCTCAAATATTTTGGTCAAATTTAGGGGGTAATCAGATCGGATAGGTCCAGAGAGAGAGAGAGAGAGAGAGAGAGGGTTCAAGAACTGAAAATTTTTGTCCACCCTTTTCCAGACCGATTATCTCTATAAATCGGATCCGACTGTTAGCTATTGATCTGGTTGGTCCGATTCAGTCTATATGAGTTAGGAACATTTTTGTCCTCTTTTCTTTTTTTAAGCAGATAAATTAATATAAAAAATTAATTAAATTAATAAAATTAAAATTAAATGAGCTCTTTAATGTGGATTATATAACAAACTCATTAAAAAAAATAATTAAGTATAATTATATTTATGATGTTAATAGTTACCAAATTAGTAATCTAGTTGTCATAATGGCCTATATTAAAATTCTAACATTTTATGTATGGTTAATAAATATTAATTAATTTCATTGTCCTTGGATTATTCATACTTATTTACAACTTAGGTATCTTAAAAAGAATTATCTAATTACTTTAAATAGGTATAAATAGTAGAGTATATATGTACATATAATAGCATATATTATCATATGATATATTAGTTAATTTATAGTATATATTATTTTATATTTTATATGATCAATGGTGATAGATTAGATGTAAGCACTTTCTTTGGTTGGTATTTTTGATCACTGGGGTTTTATGGTTTCTTTTATTTCTTTTTTTGTAAACCCTTTAGTGATTTGTTTGTAACCACGGTATTCCTCCACCATAAGTGAAGGTTTTTTAATAAACTTGGGACGGTGCTGCTATGTGGGTAGCTACTGACTTTTCATAAAAAAAATAGTGATAGATTAGATGAAAATTACATAATTAACTTATATAACTACTATATAAAAAAATTTATACGTAAACATTTCAGTATGATTCGGTCCAGTTCGGTCTAAAAATACCAAACCCCGAGACCAAACCAAAAACCGAATTTCTCAGTCACCATGGATCGAGACCAACCAACATGATTTTTGATTTAGTCCGTTTGATGAATCAATACAGATAGAAAATTTTTTTATCCAAAAATTTTTACCCTTAGTCAGGTTCCATTGTTTTAAATACTAGTCTTAATTAGTGGTGTACAGGAAATGATGAGACCAAACGTCGCCCCATTGTTTTAAATACTAGTCTTAATTAGTGGTGTACAGGAAATGATGAGACCAAACGTCGCCGACGGGAACCGGTCGCTAGAGTTAAGAACCAACCAAAATCGATTTACTGGTGGTAGGAAATTGTTATCTAGATGACTAACACAAGAAATTGTGAATTGGGTTGCATTTACAAATGGATAATTATAAACCAAATACACAATAAAATAAATGAACAAAATACAAAGCAGCAGTAAATATAAAGAGTAAATGTATGATAGAAGCAAACTTAATATTTTGAGGTTCAACCCTACTATCTATGCCCTTGCCTCAAACTACCCATTGAGGATTCTCAAATTCACTATTCAACCTATTTAGTTGGAGATAGAAACCTATTACATCTTTGGGTAGTACTACTATAAAGAATCATTATAAGACATCTTCTACACTTACAATCACCTTATACGTGGTGATTCAACTATTCCTTATATAAAACACATTCTACATACATAAAGATTATACACACTATTTTACTTATATAAGAGCTGATAGTGGGTAGGTTATCAGATAATACTTTTGAATGAGTGAAATAAGAATAATACAACGCAAACGATATATCTCTCAAAATAAATAAGGGTAAGACTTAATGCTTAGAGAATAGAGATTGAAAGTTTTGATGAATATTGTAAAACTTGCAATTGATGTGTTTATACTCTTGTTGTAAATTTAAAAATCTCAATTGAACTATTTATAGGCATATGAGACTTCATTTTTAAATTTAAAAAGATTTACATGTTAAAAAGGAGCACCACTCATTTTTCAAAATTTCAAAAAAAAAATTCTCATTTTTTCAGTAGTCAAGACAATATAATTTAATTTTCAAAATTTTTAAACCTAATCTTTTATTTTTCGCATATAATAAAATGAGCATTATTTACTTCTTAAAATTTTTAAACAAAATCAACTACTTTTTACATATGTCAAAAAAGCATCAATCATTTTTTAAAGCTTTTAAACCTAATATTTTACATTTTTCATATGATAAAAAGAACATTATTTACTTTTACATTTCAAAATTTTCAAACAAAATTATTTACCTTTTGCGTATATCATAAAAAGCATCAATCACTTTTTAACATTTTTTAAAACAAAACATGCACATGTAAAAAATGACAATTAATCATCTTTTAAATTTTTAATCATGTCATGCGCATGTAAAAGATGACAACTAATCAAATTTAAAAAATTCAAAATTCAAAATTCAAATTTTTAATTTTCAAATATACCATCTACATGTGAAAAATACAATTTGATACTTTATGAAAAAAGATTAATTTTGAGCCTTAATTCAATTTTGAATTTTTTCAAGAGATGTACAAATTTACGTTAAGGGCTTTATTTGTGAGCTTGTTCCCTTTTTTGCTCATGCTTGATTTGTTGATATGTTTGATTCCATTGTGTAGATAACTTGACTTTAAGATTCATTTATGATTGAATTCATTTGTTATCATCAAAATCCATATGTAGATATAAAATTATATGAAACTTAAAACCTTGTGTTCAAAAGAAATACAAGAAACTAATGTCGGCTAATTCGGTCTCGGTTTAAACCAAGTTCAAACTATCGAACTGGCCTATATAATATATATATATATATATATATCTTAGGTAAAAGAACGTTGTTTTATACATAATGTAAAATATATATATATATATATATAAAAGTGAAACACCAAACGAGTTCGTTTAGATCTAGGGTTTAATAACCCATTCCCTCCCTCTACTTCATCCCAATTCTCTTTCTTTCTTCTCTCTCTTTTCTTACCCAGCAATGCATCCCTCCGCTCTACTCCTCCTTCACAATGCTCAACCTATCTCTCATCTCTTTGAAATCTCTCATCATCGGCCTGTCCCTCACCACTTCAAGCTCTCTCATCTCTAAAATGTCCCTCTAAACTCTCTGTCGTTCACATTTCACGGTTCACCTCTTTCGTTCTTCTCTCATTTCTCCTGTTCATCTCTCCTCCTAAGGTTTTGTTCTGAATTTGTAATTTTGAAATTCCCAGCCTAACAACCCACCACCTATCTCAAACATAAGATCTACCATACCTATTAAGATAATCTCCCTAAATGCAAGAAAGGCGAGAAAAATGACTTTGCTATTACTGTGATGAAAAGTTTTAACTCGAACATCAATGTAATATGCCAAGAATTTATTTGCTAGATGGAATTGAGGAGGACACATCTCAAGAGGACATGGAGGACAATGCCACATTGAAAGATTGTGGATGAGCTTTTGTAGAAATTTCTAAGACCTTGAGGGCAAAGTCTTTTGAAGGGAAGGTGTTTGTTATGTGCAGCTGCTGATGAAGGACTTAGAAGATTTCGACATTCTGTCTAGGATTATGTTGCCATGTCTTTTTGTTATTTAGTTAAGGTTATTTGAGTCATTTGCTTTGTTTGTTATCTGTTAAGCTTTTGACCGAGTCTATACCAGTTAGTTTAGGTGGGTTTTAACAGAGTCTAAGGTAGTGGGTCGGTAAATTATAAGTGGGGCTTTTATTAGTAAGCGGGTAGAAGCTTGTAGTGCGTGGGTTAGGCATTGGGCTGTGTCCCAACGTGTTGAACATGGGTTGATTAATTTTTATCTATTTATATCATGTACGTATCTGAAATGAAAGTAACGAATTACATTTCATAAATTTCTGAAGTGTTGGAAGCCTTGGCACCTCGAATAGCCAATCTCATAGTTTTTGTTCTTTTTATTTTCATTAAGTGCCAGGCTCATACCAGTTTTTTTACCCTTCTTTTTTTGAAATGGTGTCGGTCTCATGGCTAAAGTTGAAACCCAAGTTGGGTTTTAGTGAAATTAAATGATCGCTCTTTGTTTCATTGAACTTATATAAAAAGAGGCATTAATTTTTGTTTCTTTTGGTTGATTGTGTTCTTCTAGGTTATTTCAATCCTCAAGGTTTGACTATAAGACCATGATGGATTTCTTGTTTGGTTTGTGAAAAAGTAATTTTTGTGCGTTTTGGGTTATAAGGAAGAGAATGACTTTGATGTGTCTTGCATCTATGAGAGAAAGAGAAACAAGTACATATAATCTCCAAACTCTTGACATACTCTTAAAAAAAAGTTTTTTTCTCCCATGAAAATGGACATAGATGTGTGGATAATGAGTTGAATTGTAAAGATGAGCATCTTTTTCCTAGCCCTTTAACCAAACTCTCTCTGTAATGCACCTATGTTCCCCATGAAAATGGACATAAATGTGTGGATATATATTTTAGATATATATTCTTGCTTTGATGCGATTTTTTTTTTTATAAAACAATATCATCATTTCATTTCTCAAACAAATTGGTTACAGAGAGTCACTTAGGACTACAATCTTAATACAATCAGGGATAAACTCAAGCTCAAAAATATCTTCATTAATGTTGAGGGCATCCTTGGCTAGCAAATGTGCAGCCATATTAGCATCCCTCTTTGTGTGTTCAATACTCCAACTTGTAAAAGAATTCAGGACACATTTTGCTTCTTCAGCAATTAGACCAGCTTGACTCCAGTCTCTAGCAGAGTTCTGCATTTTGAGGACCACCTGCATTGAGTCACCTTCCAGCATTAGATTAGAGAAACCACACTCCTTGCAGAATTGGATGGCCACCAACATGGCATAGGCCTCAGCTATTAGGGGTGATAATATAAGCTTCCTGTTTGCCCTTACTGACCCTAAGACCATGCCTTGGTTGTCCTTGATTATGGCGCCAATGCCTATCACTCCCAATGAGACGTTTAAAGCAACATCCCAATTCATTTTTAGTTTACTTGCTTTTGAGGATGATGTTATGAATATGTTAGAAGTAAGATTTGATTTTTTGGAATTCTTGGTGATGTTTTGATTTAAGGACAAATCTTGTGATTCAAGTGTTTTGATCTTTTTACAAAAACAAGTTTGGTGTTGATTATAAGTCTTTTCTAAATGGATGTTTTAAGTATGGTTTTAAACCTAGGATTGGAAGATGGTTGGTGTAAAATTTTGGTTTAAGCATGAGTTTTGAAGTTGGAAGGAATTGCAACAAAAATCAAGAGAAATAACCTATGGATGTTTCGGCCATAGTATGTTTTTCATAGTTGTGTTTTGTCTTAAATTTTTCTAAGTTAATATTTGAGTTTAAGACAAAATTTACATGAGGAATGTAAATTTTAGAAATTTTTGGAGTTAGGATATGAAATCCGTAAGTTATGGATAAAATGGTCGTTTTCCCACATGTAGAGGGTAAAATGATAATTTTACTCTAAGTTAGCTTGTTTTCATGTTCCTAATTGTTAGTAATTAAATTTCTAACTTTTAGAATGACCTTTTACAGTTACTCGTGTTTCACACTTTATTCTCGTAGAACGCGACGATCTGAGTAAGTTAGCTTCTAACTTACTATCAGTTTATTGTGTATGTATGATGGGTAAGGGAACTACAATTTATGTATGTATGTTATCATATATGCCATGTCATTACCTGTTTATCTGTTATGCATGATTTATTCTTTTATGAATATTTATCTGTTACAAAATCTTTTATGTCATGCAATGTTGTATGTTATAAGTATGCCATGTTAAGTATGCCATATGTTACATGTATGTCATGGAATGTTTATGTTTAAATCATATTGTGCATTTACAAGTATACGCCATGTTAGAAAAGTTCATGATATTAAATAATATCTCATGTATTAAGAAAGATAAGATATTTAAGAGTGACACGGACCTAAGCGTGTTCACCACAAGTTATGTTATGCGGTGCCACGGACTCAAGCGTGGTTCACCTTATGTAAAGTTCATATAAGTTTTAGATCATGTTCAAGTTAAGTTATTCATGTCAATCACGACCCTAAATGCTAGGATGGGGTAATATCCTAGTGGAACTCCTTTGTTCACGCTGGAGTGTCTAAATAGGTGTGAAATTCCCTGGGTTGACGAAGTACAGTCAACAGGTTGCGAATGGGGCCTAAGTAACTGGTCACCGGAGCGCGCCAGGCACTAACGCCGATGGTGCCATATTTTATGTTATGTGTATTCATGGGGCCACAACAACTGTGGAGCATGAAGTATGGGGCCACAACAACTGTGGAGCATACACTACGTGAGACACAACAATTGTGACACGTAGAATACGTGGGGCCACAACAACTGTGGAGTACGTATTAACGCACTCACAGCTGGTCTAGATACCTGTGTTGTGATGCGGTAATCGGCAGGGACACACGGCTCTAGGGGACCCGTGTAGCACCCATATGGTCACGTTATTAATTAAGACAATTAAATAAGATTCCAAGTTCATGTATTTCACGTTCAAGTCATGTTTCACGTGTACGTTCATGTTAAACTTAAAGTTCAAGTACATGTTATGTTTCAAGTTCACATCCATGCTATGATTTAAGTTCATGTCACGTCAAGCTAAATTTATGTTTCAGTTCAATTATGTCAACTCATGCCATGTTATGTCATGTCACATTATGCTTATTATTTTATGCCATGTTATGTCAAGTTATGTTATATTTACTTTTGATTTTGATGGTGCATTCATACCTTTATTTCTATGCATACATCATTAACCTGTGTGAAAGTTTTCTGTTAACTTGCTGAGATTTGTAATCAAATCTCACCGTGGTAGTCCCAACTACCATTCCCCCCGAATGGTAGGCGATGTGTCAGGTTCAGAACAAGGAGCAAATACCGATAGGCTGGAGGATGTTGACTAGACGCCGCAGATGCGATGCAGAGTTTTCAGCTTCTATAGTTAGTTTTTTTCTGGACAGTATTCTAACCTTGTTAATTGAGTTACGCGAGTTACTCGATGAACTGGTTCAATAAGTGTATTTTGGTACTGTAATATAGAGTCTAGTCACCCATGTTTTGAGATTACAGTCTTCTGAGACCCGTACTGTAATCGTGGTTATTTATTTTGTTAAGTATGCATGGATTATGTTTTAATTATTTGGGATGTTATAAGTTCGGTGCATAGTATAAAAAAAAAAAAAGAATTATCCGCTGCGAATATTGCATAATGCTAGATGCATGTTAGGAACATTGCATCCTATATGTCATGTACGGGGGCAGGTAACCTTGTGTTACATGTCTCGACGCTTCAGATGTCCGTCCGATCCCAAACGGAAATCTGAGGGCGTCACAGCACCTACGGTAGAAACAGAAACAACTGGTGAACAAGGTGTAGAATACCTCATATATTGGTCACGAGAAGATTGTTGGGCCATTGCAGAGTAAGAATGCAGACTAATTACAGAAAAGTGAAGAAGATGGGATGTGAATGAAAATGAGCTGAATATTTCTTTTATAAAGAAAATTATGAAAGTAAGACAAAATTATATATATTGATAGAGGATACGCTAAACACAAATATCCTACAGTTATTTACTAGGCCATAAAATTAAAAGCAGACTGCCCCTACTCTCTTAGAAGTTGGACTTTTTCAGATATCTTAGGCAAGATTAAATGTAGCTTGTCCTTATTCTCTAAGTATTTGGACTTCTTCAAATATTTGTTGCTGCTGATCCTGAAGATCACGAGCATACTGTTTTAGCGCCTTATTCTCCTCTTTCAGTTTCTTGTTCTTACTACTCTTCGCAGAAGCTTCTAATGCAATTAAGATATTCGATTATTGAGTTGGTTGACCTCATTCAGTTTAGCTAATAACCTCCTGAGACATGGTCATACTAGAGGCAAAATATTGAGTACTAAGAAATCTTGATTCTGAAACGACATCAGAATAAATCATTCCAGAAAAATGAATCTCTGCTCCTATCATAAGAGTAATATCCTCAGGTGAGTAAAAGGAAGGACAAAACATCTCTATTTGCTTCACAGCGTCCCTCGTGAAGCATCTCTCTACAAGAGACAAGAAATGTAGCATCATAGCCCTGCGGTGCTTGACAGCTACAGAAAAGCTGTAAAATTCTGCGGTACTTGTCTGATCTAAAAAGGTGGCCACCGTTTTTGTTGAATATGGAGGTTGGCGGCTTAATTTTGATGACTTTTCCACTAACTATGATTATTTACAAGAACTCCAGAAGAGCACAACTCCAGAAGAGTAGTGAATTTAATGTTAAAATGATCTTGGATCAATATGGCGAATTTGTTTACCAAAACATTACCAACTGCATCATTTAAAGAGTTGGTACACAATATTGAGACGCATCAACCAAAGACCCATTTCTCTTGTGAAGACGATAAAGAAATTCTTGATCCTGAAGTACCTTATCTCAGTGCAATTAGAGCCCTGATGTATCTTGAAAATTGCACTCGATCTGATATTGCATTTTCAGTTAATTTACTTGCAAGATATAGTTCTGCACCAACTCAAAAATATTGGAATGGTATTAAACATGTCATTCGTTACCTCCGAGGTACGATTGATATGAAATTATTTTATCAACATGGATCAAGTCCACAATTAGTTGGATATGCAGATGCAAGTTATCTTTCATATCCAAACAGAGAGATCATAGCAATTCATGTAGAGAAATATGAAATTAATGTCAAGCAGATACGGTCAAGTGATAATCTGGCATATTTATTCACTAAAGCATTACCAACTGCAACATTTAAGAAGATTGTGCAGAACATTGGAATGCGAAGACTTGAAGATCTATTATCATGCACTTTTCAGGAGGAGTAAATGTCTTCAGTGCTGATTGTACTTTTTTTCCTTCGCTAAGGTTTTATCCCACTGGGTTTTTCTTTGCAAGGTTTTAATGAGGCAATCTTAAAGCATTTGGCAGCACACATTGTGACGCCCCCAAATTCCGCTTGGGATTAAACGGACATTTGAAGCGTCGAGACATGCAACACAAGGTTACCTGCCCCCGTTCATGACAGATAAGATGCAATGTTCCTATGTTCTACACGGATCCTTTGTAGCGGTGTTGTTCAAAGGTGTAATAGGTTTCTATCTCCACCTGAAGGAGATTGAATAGTGAATTCGGGGATCCTCAAGGGGTAGCTTGAGGCGAGGACGTAGGCAGTGGGGCCGAACCTCGTTAACATACTGAGTTTGCTTCTCTCTTACTCTTACTCTTTATATTTATTGTTGTCTCATATTTTGTTTATATTTTATATTGTATATTTGATTTATAATTGTTATTTTTTTTAAATACAACTCAATTCACCCTCCCTCTTGTGTTAGTCAACTGGACAACAGCTAAGAACATCCAAAGAGTCTTTGCTGGTTGATGAAATGAGAAGAACAATCAAGTTTATGACAAAACATGTGGCAGGCTTGACAAATAAGAGGCCTACGTCCTGCAGAAGAGTTTTAGATGTCACAAATTGGAAAAGTAACTACAAAGAAACAGGCCCAAGAGATTTTAAAAACATAAATGTGATGAAGGCGGAAAAGGGAAGGCATTAAGGTGACTGCCAACTATAATTTCTAATCCAAACGCCATTGCAAGCTTAAAAGGCTCCTGGGTATATAGATTACCGTTTTAAGTTTGTTATTATTATTTGAATGGGTTTTATTGATATCTATATATATAAAATAAAAATAAAAAATAAAAATTTGTTATTTGAATGGGTTTTAACATTTTCTTTTACTCTCTAGTTAAAGAAAGGCATTGCTTTCAGCATTTGAAAACAACTACAAGCAGTCATTCTGCAGGTTGGGTCATCTTACCCAACATATCAACAATGATCCAAATAAATCATATTTTTTCATATTTACCTACCAAGAACCAGCAAGAACAACAAAACATGGGAACCAAAATGCAACCCGGAGTCAAAACCAACATAAATTAGTCAGATGAAAATAGGCCTTAAATAAGATGCATTCCAGATATATCTAATGAGAGTTCAAAATGAACCGATTTTTTCTTCTTCTTCTTTTTCAAGTATTCACCATTCCACAACTAGTACTGTAAATATAACTTGCATCAAGTGTTCTACGGCTTCTTGATAACAACAATTTATTGTCATTCATGCAATTAAAAGTCATGCATGCTAGAGCTTAATAACTAATTCCATACCTCATGGGTGGGACGACTGTAATCCACAGGATCTCTTCCGGTAATTGCTTCTAAAAGCAGAACCCCAAAGCTATAAACATCACTCTTCTCATTCAAAAGTCCAGTATTTGCATATTCAGGAGCAACATAACTGTAAGTGTGTGGGACAAAAGGTTGAGGGGATGGGGTAAGAATATGAGAATGATCAATTCAACCCAAACAGATTAACTATATTGAGACAAACTAAAAACGGGGAAATGAAATTGTATATGCACTAGAAGAACTACTCACCCAAAAGTTCCCATAACTCGAGTAGTGACATGACTCTTTCCAGCACCAAGCAACTTGGCTAGACCAAAATCAGATACCTTTGCATTGAAGTCATCATCAATCAGTATGTTGCTTGACTTAATATCTCGATGCACCACTTTTGGCTCAATGGCTTCATGCAAGTAGGCAAGACTATAACAAGCAAAATCACATTAAATGAGAACTAGAATGCCAGAAAAGGAAGTAAGTGAATTGACTTACGCTTTAGCCGTGCCAAGAAGAACCTTTGTGCGAGCCTCCCAAGTAAGATATCCATGCTGACGCATAGCTCCATGAAGCCACTGCTCTAAGTTTCCATTGTTGACATACTCATAAACCAACATTCTGAAAGTTTCAATGAAGAGGAAATTAAATTCCCTATGGAGCTACCTTGCAAATATTCAACCTACAAAATATTCTTTTTCTTTCCCTTAATATCTTGTACTCTAGCACTTAATCTCATCTTTTTCATGGAAATTGATTTCTACGAGTGATCTAAATCTTTAGCTGGATTAAAACATAGCATAGCAGAAAGCACTACCTGTGAGTCCCTTCAACGCAGTATCCCAGAAGACGGACCAAATTCTTATGACGCACATGACCAATAGCTTCAACTTCCACTCTAAATTCTTTCTCCGCTTGACCCCTTGAGTGAAGAAGTTTAGGAGTTCAACTTTAGCCAAAGTGACATGAACACGAAAAAGAATTCACAATAAGTTCAGGAAATCAGTAATAATAACTAAACTCACAGGTTATTTAGAATCTTTTTAACTGCCACTGGAGTGCCATTTATCAACTGTCCTTGGTAAACGACTCCATAACCACCCTCACCCAGAACATTTTCCTTAGAAAACCGGTTTGTAGCAAGCTCAAGATCCCTTAATGTAAACCAGTGACCCCAACCCAGGTGAGAAAATTCGGGCAGGCCAGATAGAGGGGAAGGAGCAGTTATAGGATGGGAAGAGGAAGGCTTATACACAGTAACCTTGCCAGAACTACCTTCTTCTCCAGATTGTGACCCGCCACCATCTTTCTCCAAATGATGAAACGAACCTGACTGACTGCTATTGTCTCCATTCTTCACCTTCCCCATACCCAGATGAACCATAACCTTATCTGAATCTTTTTCACTGGATTTGTCATGAATGGTGAGAAGAATTCCATCACGGGGAACAAATTCATCTGTTGGAACTTGTTCCACTCGGACTTCCTTGATTTCCTTTGAAATAGTCGGAATTTGGCTAAGAGGAATCTTGTCCCCTGTTCTCCTTGATTTCTTCCGTGATGTTATACACAAGGACAGCACCAAGAGGATAACTATGATAAAGAACCCGACTGCAATCCCAATTACTTCCCAGACCTTAAGACCAAAAATGGCAGTTTTCTTCGATAATTCTGCATTAAGATCCGAGGCCATCTTTTTGGATATCCAGCTGCTACATTGTTAAACAAAGATACATGAAAAATGAAAATCCATCAATGCATACAAAGATTTGAAATTTTTCCACCTTTTATTTACTTATTTAAAATCTTCGAGTACTTTTCTGTACATTGGCAACCGTCAAGAGGGTGATAAAAGCCAGTAATGTTCATTAGCAGGTGCTTTAGACATCTTCATTATTCACACAAAACTAGCAATAAACAGATGGGAACATGCTATATAACCATTTAAGCCAAATAAGAAAGAGGATGAAGCAAAGACATCAAAATAAGAACCTGGAAAAAGGCATTTCAATGGACAAAATTTAGATCACAGAGCACATCGCGAACAGAAGATGTAACAAAGTTTACACAAATTATGAGATCACACAATTTTTTTACTAACATAAAAAAAGAAACTTCTTAAGCTACACATCTCAAATAGAAAAAAAAAATATGTGCTTAAAAAATAAATAACATTAAGAGAATGAGAAGCAGAACAAAGTGTTTTATGTTTTTTCAAACAATGAAAAAAAAAAACTAATAAGAGAGCGAGAAGCAAAACAGAGTGTTTTATGCTTCTCAAAATATTTCAACCTCTTACCTTCGTATGACGAGATTCCCAAAGGCAACCCTCAAACTGCAGATCTTAGAAACCCTTTCACCATTCCTTGTTCCCAGAGAAAAAAAAAAAAAAAAAACGAAACCCACAATCTCAGATCTCTGGCCTAAGAAAATCCAAAAAAAATATAATCAAGTAGACCCCGTGTAGTAAACCCAGATCAATCCAATTCTCAGAAAAACCAGTTTTATAACCCAAATGAATTATTTTCTATCTGGTTTTCCTGTGTGGAGTAAAATGTGACTGTGAATCTTAGCTGGGAAGGAGCTTTCTTACACCAGCCCTGAGGGTTGCTAAAAACCCAAACCCAAGAATGAGAAGAAATGCCTTCTGCAGCTTGTCGTAGAGAGTACAGGGGCATGGAATTCTTAGTGGTGGGGGATAATAAGAAGGGATTTTCTGATTTGTTATGAACATGACTGATTATCAGTAATTCAATTGACTCTTTATTTATTTAGTAATTCAATTGACTTATTTTATTTTTCTTCCTCTTTTATTTTCTGGGTGATGCTTGATCTTCAGGATTAGTATTAAAATTTTGTCACCTCTCTTATTGGTTTTTTAAGTTTCTTATTTATTTTCTTACTCTATTTCTAAATTATAAAATGTACTTGAACACGAGTTCATGGTATTTTCTTTCCTTTCTTTTCTGTTTTTAAGGTGTAATGCACTCTGGTTTAGAAATATTAAACAATTTCTTGTATTGGCATTGTTTGTTTACTACTTTCTATTTTTTGTTTGGGAAAAGTGTACTCCCGTGAAAAATACGAAAAGTTGTACAGCTTTTGTAATGTTGCTTACCTGAATTCCGTATAAATATTAAATTAAGATTAATGTTCGGTATAAATTTTAAATAAATAAATTTTTATATAAAAATTTATCAAGAGTTAAAAAATCTATTTTATCATTTTTTTAATTGAATTTCAAATTTCATAATCTTCAATTTATCAATAACTGACATGTCAACACGTATTGTTTTATAAGTAAAAATTATAAATATAAATAGTGTTTCTCATCCAAATTAAGACAAACAATTTGATATTTATGGATTTTTTTTTTCCCTTATCAGGAAGTAAGTATATAGGAAGTAAGTATATAGAGTCAAGACTCAAGAAGTCAACATCATCTCTTCCCTTTGCCTTTACTGTTGAACCATCAACATGTAAAGGGGATTGAATGATAATTATAAATGCCATAAAAGTAGATGAAGCAAACTGATAGGAAGAAGGGCAATAATACGGATGTGTTAAGGCATTTTTTATTTTCAATATTCAATTTGCATGACATTTGTACAAGAAGTTCTCAATGCCACACAGGTTTAAGAGAGATTGGTATCAGTGTTAAAATCTAACTCTGCTGGGGGTGTTTGAATTGAGCAATCATCTCATCTCATTTCATTATTATAATTTTTTAAAATTTTTATATAAAATATAATAAATAATTTAATTTTTTTAAGTTTCAATTTAATTTTTTTAAATTTTAAAATAATAATAATATTAATAAATAATATTCTAATAATATTTTATTTAACTTTTAATTTTTATCTAAAATCATTTCATTCCATACCATCTGATTATGTAAAGTTCCAAACAACCCCTTAGTATTAATAATTTAATTATTTTTTATATTCTCTCTTTATTTGTCTTTTTCAACTTGAGACAACGTATTTATTGGCTACAGCTGGTTATAAAGTGGCATATGCACTGTTCCCTTGGTCCATAGACTGACTTTCTTTAATTATTATGGTCATATAATCCTCAAAAAAAAGAAATTCTTTTAAAATTTCTTTAGAATTTAAGAATTTTAACTGAGAGAAAAAAAAAAAGACGTAACAAATACGCAATTAAGAATTGTATTAATCATCTTAAAGTCACATCAATTACATCATACAATATGATTAAATATAACAAAATGTAAAATAAAAATAAATAAATATTTTTCCAAAAGTCAAAATGGTCACAGGGTTACACCGATGCACGTTTGAAGCGGGTCAAGTGGTCCAAGCCATGTCATGGAGATTGCATAAAGGATAAAAAAGATTGATTGTTAGCCAAAGTTTTCTTTTTGTGTGCTAACATATATGCAGCCTATATCCTTGAAATCAGCTCCTCTTCAACACACTACCCTACAAAGAAAAAAAGGAAAAATAATATTTATAATTGTAGAGGAGGTAAGTATCGCATAATCTACGATTGTATATAATAATTATATGATACTTACGTACTTTACAATTGTATATAACATTACTCATAAAAAATTACAAAAAATTCCTTCATTTTTTTACCCACCAAAAATGGTCCAACTATACCCCCTTCTTGTAATGTGAGGATAGTGTTCTTGTCATGATCAAACTAATCTCAAGAAAGTCAAAGCAAAACAAAAAGAAAGAAAGTAATAATATCAAATCATTTCTTGCTCTACTTGCCCATAATGGCCTTGCTTTAATCTGTTTCCACCACAACTGTTTCCTTCACAGATCAGTTCATGGAATCATGTTCTTTGTAGTTGTAGGGTCTTCGATCCCAAAAGTATATATATATTTATGTATGTATGTATGTATGTGGATAATTTCATTGCTAGCACCTGGGTGTCCAATATAAGCTGTCAACTTCTTGGCAGCCAATCTTCATGGTTCAATGTATTGTAACTAATTGATTAATTAGACTAAGCACGATGAGCCCAATTAATTAGAAAAAAAATCCGGCTTTAATAGATCAATTTTTTTTATCAATAATACTAGATATAGTCTTCATGGTGTCATATATTTCTTTAAAAAAATATAATTCATCATTAAAAAATATTTTTTTCATAAAAATTGTAAATTTATCTATTTTTTACAAAAAAAAAATACACAAAATTTATATATCCGTAAATATTATTTCTCTTCCTTTAATCTTTCTATAAATGTTTGCAAATTGTATAAAATGGTTCAGCCTATGTGCTTAACATGCATACGGGGCCACAAACTTCAAGTAATTAAATGTATTTTTTAATGACCTTGCGTGTTAGCCTGAAACTGAATGTGCATCAAAAGCCAAAAAACAACTTATTTTCGGTGATTTTCTTATATTTTATAATGAAAACTATCACCTTTCAATAATGCAATAAAACTTGTTGGAGACTAAAAAGAGGACAATAATGGGTAATAAAAAAATATTAAAAAAATTCCAATTAAATCTTTATTAATAAGCTGCAAAAATGTATATATATGCCATTTTGGTTGGACAAGGTGCTTGCCTGCCCCCCAATAAAAGGACATATAGAAATGGTTAAAAAATATTATTATTGTTATTTTAATTGTGACCTAATCCTGTGACAGCGTACCTTACGGTTAAAGGGTAATGGATCTCCCTTTATTTGAAACACATGTTTGCATGTATTGGTTGAAGAGTACTGTATCTCTCTTAAATTCTCCCCCATGTTTCTTTCACAGTCCTCGGAACTAACCAGCCAATCTCTTTAATGGTTTTAACTTTTCAAGTACTTGAAAGTGCCAAAACCTCTGTTACAGCTCAACCCACATTATCTCCTCGTCTTGCATGTTCCAAAACTAGAAATTGTGTGATTTGTTGAATATATCATCTCTAAAAGAAATGTTGTGATTTGACGTAATACGTTCTATTATAAAATATTTTTTTATTATAAAATAATTATGAGTCAATAAAATTTCTATGTAATCTTTGAAAACATTGAAAGCCAGTAGACAAACGGTGGCTCCACCCAGAAGCCATTGAAAACTTGATGCACCGGCGTAAAATCATTTTTCTCGTGAACATGTGTAGTACACAAGAAACAACGCAGAAAAATACTTTTTCTTTATGAAATTTGGTGGATCGATCCATGCCCGTGAAGCCGAAGGCATGCACAGACTTTTTCCTTGCTTAAAGCAACCTAGCTACCCAGCATGAATTTCAACCTGTGCAGTTGGCAATTACCTAATGCCCTCTATATATACATAAAATCAACCAATATTTATATATGAGAAATTGTGCTTGATCTTCATTTTATATTTATATATAATCCTCAATATTCATACTATTAATGCATGTGTTTCATTTTAAATCATTGTCTATTTAAGTGATTGACATATGAAATTCCGTTAACAAGTGTATTAATTAAGATAATATATAAGATTTAAGATGAAAAATAATATTTTCAAATAACCATATAATAAAATTCCAAAACTTCTCGTATTAAGTTTTATATAATTGCAAAGCTTGCGAGACGTACAGAAAAAGTTCATATATCTTTAAATACAAGTCTACCCAAAAACAATAATTTTTACATGGAATTGTTCATTATGATTACAATTGGCTTATCCACCTACTACTTTGAGGACCCTCTTTATAGGGTGGGCAAAACCTCTGCCCACTTCAACTCCATCCAAAATCTGACAAGATTTTGAGTTTGACGGAGTCGGAGTTTTTGGAAATCGGAGTCGAGAGTATGGAGGTCATGTAGGTTCCGAACTTTGCCATTTAGATTTAATATATTTAATATTGTAACATAAATAATAGGTAGTTGAGTGGCCTAATGGTTCAATGCTGTGTTTTACCAATTAACTTACTTGCATTTGAGCCTCTCGTGTATGAGATGGTGTATTTTGCAAAAACATTTTTAGAAATCCTCAAAAGTACAAAGCAACGTTGTTCCTGCTTCCTATATATTTATTTCTTCAGGACCAAAACCCTATGCCATTTCTCTCCACCTCCTTTGTTGTTGTAGGACTGAAAGTCTCTCTCTTCTCTCGTCTTCATTTCTGTCATTTCCCTCTTCCTCCTTCATTTTATCCAAAATCGTCTCTTGTCCAACCTCTCTCTCGAAAACTTTCTTTCATCCTTATTTTCTCTTTGCACTTGTCTTTCTCTGTTGCAATCCAAAACCCTAGGTTGTGAAAATCCTATGCGAATATCTTTCTTATAATTTTTGTTATTTGTTATTAAAAAAAATCAGAAAAAACCGACATTTTCTCATAAATGTTTGTTATTTGTTGTTTGTTAATTATTTTGTTATAATTTTTGTTGTTGTTATGTTCTGTTATAAAAAATAAATAAATAAATAAATAAAAATTGAAGCATACTTGTTATTTGTTTTTCTGTTATAATTTTTGTGAAAAGTTCTTTTTTGGGAGATTATGAGATTACATCGCAAGAGAGAAAATAAGTTGTGAATTGTGAAATGTTCTTTGTTGGGACTTTCTTCTGTTTTGTTTGATTTTTTTTTTTTCCGTTGCTTTTCTTCTTTCATTCAACTCTGATCAAAGCTCATATCCTCAACTCCAACTCTGACAACTCCAATTGGAGTTGAAATTTGCTCTAATTCAGAGTCGGAGTCAAAGCCCAACTTGGTCTCCAATTTTGGTCAGAGTCGGAGGTTGGAGTTGAGCTTTCCAACTCCGTCGGAGTTAAAGCCCTGCTCTACCTCTTTATGCCAAGGCTTGGTTTTTTTTCTTCCTATTCTTTGCCAAGCATAGATATTTTATATGTTTATCATGTAAAGGTGACGATTTTCCAATAAAATTAGTGGTCTATAATTCATAATTGTTGTTTGGCCAACAAGTCCAACTAAAAAAGCCAAAGAGAAAAGAAGAGAATTAAGAAGGAAAGCGATGATCAGTTAAAGGGTCATATAAAATTATAAATGGTGCACAAAAAGCAATTAAATGAAGGATATCAATAACTAAAATGAAATTAATTAGTAGGTTGACTATTCACGTACGTAGTCCACAACCATGAAAAAGAAATCCTAACAAATATGATTTGAAAGGTATTTGTCGATTATTATATATATATGATTAGACTATGCATGGGTTCAATTAATCACAAAGCAAAATTGGCCAATTCTTAAAAGAGTAAGAGCGATCGACCCTCTGGCCTTATTATAATAAAACGTAAAACGAAGGATTAAATTTTATATTAAAAGTGATATTTCCCATCTTACATATTATCATCTTCAGTCGCATCTATTGATGAGACACATTTAAATGATTGTTCAGCAAGTAACTTTCATATGAATCTACTGAAAACTTGATAAGCGTGATTGAAGGTAACAAAATCTATGAAAAGTAACTACGGCGATCATCTTATATATTACCTCATGGGCGGGGAAGTTGTTAGCTGGTAGCAATCCCTAGTTCAATCTAAACTATAATCATATATGTATTGAAGATTTAGAGCTTAAATAATTGAAATTAGTCTATAACAAAGAAGCTTCAACGATTTCCTATTCAATGGGCATGGAGGCATTTATATATATATATATGTATATATACATGTCAACATCGGTGTGGATGCATGTTTATGTGCCGCTAACAAAAGGCATTAGTGGTTAACATAGCATTATCTAAGATCTCAAGGGATCATGTGTTGGGTAGGAGGTTCTATCTAATACATGTCCCATTGAAATAACTTGATAATATCTTAATATAACATCTTAAAAAAAAGGGGAATCCAAAGACAGATTCATATCTTAGTTAATTGATTCTATTGGTACTGAAAGATCATTTGACCATTTCATGGATGCATAAGAAATTAATATGAGAATATCTTCCCACAGGGCCTTCCAATTTCCTTTGAATAATAGCATCCAATGGTGGCCTGCCACGTAGACACCATATATTAAAAAGCCTAGAGCACATTGTAGAGGAAGAAAAAAAATTCTCTCTCTCTCTCTCTATCTCTCTCTCTCTACACGCCATTAATGAAAAGCTCAAAACTTGAGGAAAAACAAGATTTGGTTGATCGGTTTTTCGAGTCCAACCCCAACCCTCTTTTGTTCTCAACCATTTTAACGAAAGCCTAAATGCTCTTCGGCTTATGCAGAAAAAATCTCATAAAATTAAACAAATATTTAACGATCCATAAAGAATTAATTTCACAATGCTTCAAAAATAAAATTTGATTACTAGCACTCCAAGTAAGAATCCACAAATTGTTGGGTATTGTGGAGTCTGGTCCACTTCGCTAGAGCGGTGGCCTTTTGCCGTTCGAGCGAAACCAGGCAGATTCGAACACTCGAAGGTTTCTCGACAGTGAGCTCGAGCGGTTGCGGGAAAGGAAGTTCGCTCGAGCGGAGGCATTAGCCGCTCGAGCGAAATCAGGCAGAGTTGAACGCTCGATGTCCGCTCGACAGTGAGCTCGAGCCGTTGCAGAAAGGGAGTTCGCTCGACGCGAGCTCGACACGCCGCTCGAGCGAACATCGTATAATCTTCAGATCTAGGGTTTTTTCCGCCGTTTCTCTATATATATGTGTTTTCTAAGCATATGGTCGTACTGTACATTACTGTTGGTGAACAGTATTTCGCCCCTCCATTGTAGTGTGATTCCTCAAGCAATAAAATCCTCTGCAGCTCCCGTGGACGTAGGCAATTTGCTAAACCACGTATATCTGTGTGATTTTTCTTGTTCATATTCTTTATTTTTCACTTTATTGTCATCGTTTTCACAACACAAATCACTGTGTACAATCTTGGCAATGTTGTCGAGTATAAAGCCCAAGTCTTGGAAAACTTTGATTTTGGGTTTGATGGTAGCAACAAGTTTAGCAGAAAAAACCCATAATTTTCAATCAATCTCAATTCATCATTAACCCAAATCTACATAAACCATTTTAGTAAGCAAATAGAAGAGTGGTCACAATGGCAATGGAGATAGACAGAGGATGACGGCAATCTGGTTGCAGAGGCAAAATGATCCAACACGACTGTTTGACGGGGCACACCAGTCTTGTCTGAAGCTCCTTCGCTGGTGTGACGGTCGTACGGCATGCGGTAGTTGGGGGGGGGGTGCAAAGTGCGAAGGTGTCAAAGTGGATCTCTCTTCACAAGGGGAAAATACATGCACAGGTGAAAAGTGAGATTTTTCATTTTAGGAGTTTTGATTTTGCATTTTTGATTGTGGGAGTTTTGATTTTGCTATGCAGTGAAGCGGTGCAAGAACTTTCTATAAAGATTTTGATGTGTAAGCAAAGCATTGGCCCCCATTAATGTCACAACTTCGGCATTATCGTTCCAAAAACGAACTCAATTAATATTCCTAATCATTCTTAAAGTTTAAAAAATGAGTAATGTTATGTACAGTCATTTTTATGTATTTTAGTCTGTGTAATCTACTAATTTGATTGGTTGGATCAATTTTTTTTAATACACAACTAATCATATCAATAAAATATATAAAAAAATACATAAAAGTGACAGCACACGAAACTTTTATTAAAAAATATATATGCTGTTTCAATTGGGAAATGAATTGCAAAAGGGATCGTCATAATTAATTATGGTGTCATTTGTGAAAAGAGAGGGTCATATCATTTGTTGATTGGTGTGTAGAGTTTGTCAATATTTGTGAAAACCTAAAAGTTACTTTTGCGTAATTCTTATATGTTTTATTAATGTAATTGATTGTGTCATTTTTTTTTAATTTAATATAATTATTTTAGCCAACCACATTAATTAAATACGCAAAAAATATGTAAGAGTAATCGTATTTAATAGAGCTAAGTTGTATAAATTTCGTACAAATCCTTTGAAAAAATATAACCACCTAAAAAACTCATTTTTTTTTTTTATCTGAATTTCATTTTTTTGAAATAGATTACACGAAACATCTTGACGTGTCCTAAACTTATATATCTCTCGCATTGCTATTTCTAACAATATCGATCATAATCAAAAGAAAATCTTTGAACGCTCCAATAATTCTCAAACTACAAACTCTAACTTAATTTGAATCATCTAAAGCTGGTCTAGACGTCCTTTTTATCAATACATAGTTAATTCAGGGTCTAATTAATTCACATGCATGTTTTATTAAAGTCTCAATTGGATGAAAAAGTCTTATTATCCCTAAATGCATTAATAATTACAAACTCTAAATTTAGAGTTTTGGAAACTAACCAAAAATATTGACAAATTTGAAACTCATGTAACTGAAGTACTCAGGGGTGATCTCAGATCACTCTACTACTATTTAATATTTTATCATTACTTTTCATTACTATTCACAGATCATTTAAGGTCATTTTACTATTCAAATATAGCGCCTTCGAAGCAAGACTTTTATAATCTCATAGACTATAAGCTTCAGATATATATAACAAGGAAGATACAATATGAGTAATCAACTTTGTGACTTAGTTTTCTTTATTTCAATTAGTGATTGTACTACATATTAATGCAACCAAAACACTCCTCCAATGAATCATGGGCTAATCACTAGCTTTTGACTTACAATTCTTGAACAAATCAATTTCAGATATTCTCTTATGTGCAAGTGAAATATAGCAAAAGACAAAATACGATATTTTTTAACCTTTATTTTCATCATCTCAATTAGTTACTTCAGTTAATAAGTCATATATATTTTAATTGAATTTCTATTTAAATTTATTAATTTATAAGCCATTTAATATGTATTATATCAGTTGAGGTGATTAGAAATGACAAAAATATATAATATAAAGAATAATATTTAGTACAACAAGAACTTTCCATGAAATATATATATATATATATATATAGCCTTACGGCAATTAAATATCTCCCCGTATTTATGTTTCATTTTAGAAACTTGATTGTCTAGATTTTTTAAGATAATTTATTAAGTAGATTTCGTGAAATCTCAACTATTGCTTTCAAATTCATGGGTTTAGGTTTTATGATCACATCATCATATATAGATTCATAGGTTTGGATTTATGATCACATCATCATTTTATCACTTATATGAAGTGATCTAAACTTAATTGCATTTAATATTAAAATGATAAATATATGTATTAAAGTAATAATACGTGTTGATTTGATATAATTTTAAAGGAGAAGTGCTATATATATATATATATAAAGATTTAACGAATTATACTAAGTTTATAAATTTATTTTTATAAGATTATATACTTTGTATACCAAGGGTTTTTGAGTTTTAATATCTACAAGTATATATATTGAAATAATACTTTTATTTTTTATTTTTTAAGGAAATGTTATCATTCATTCATTCATTCACCAAGAGAAACTTAAATCCATGACCAGATACATGCGGAAATATTCTCATATCAACCATTTGGAGCTCTACCAGTACACTATTTGACTGGTCTGTACTTCACTGCTGCTGATGCTCTTTATAAATAAATATTCAAGAGACAATACTTTGCCTAAACAGATACTCAACCTCACATTTCATAAAAAAGGAGGACTCAATCTCTACAAACAAACCGTCTAAGAGACGAACTTCTTTTTTATTTTTACTATACAATAAAGAAAATAAGAACGAAAAAATATGAATTACAATTTGGGCCAACTCTTTTAGACTTTGATTGTGCCTAAATGCAATAAGCTCGTATCTTTTCAATCACAAAAGTCAGATCTATAAGATCTAGTGGTGGCGATTCTAGTGATCCGGCGTGTAAGGCAATTGTAAGAGCCGCATGAGAACCACGCACAGTGATTTATGCTAAATCGCTACTATCCTCTAAAAGATTTGCAGCCTGTGAATCTTCTTGTGCTGCGCATGTCTCTTAAAAGTTGTTGGAAAACTATAAGTCTAACTTTTTTGGCCTTGAAAGGAGAAAAATAAATTAAGAAATGAGAAATGAGGAGGAGAGGAAGGAGGGAAAATGAAAGAAAAGGAAAGGAGAGAGGGGAGGAAGCCTAGGAGGGAAGCCGAAACTCATATCTGGAGGCTTTATTTTGGGAGTAAGAGAGCAAAACACTACTTATTATTGAATCCGTTATAGTTAAAAAAAAAAAATTAAACAATATCAAGACATTATTATTCTAGGATCATTTTAGTATTGTATTAGATGCGTTAACAAACAAACTTGTAAATACTTTTTTTTTTTCAACTTTTCGTTTTGGCCGGGTTTTTACAAGGTTGACAAGAATTTGTTATAAACAAAGTTTCACTGTTTTTTTATCATCTTCTTTATGACACACCCACTTGAAGGTTGACACATTTATGTGGCAACAAAGATGGAGGTTGACTTGGGAACAAGACCAATGTCCAACATATTATTACATTACACGTGTCAATTAGCCAATAGGACCCATCAGTGAGGTGTGACGTAAGTGTGTATTATCCGCCAAGGAAAGTAGGTTGAAAGAAGAACTCCATTTCCATGCTGTTACATTTGCTTTGCCAAGGAGCGCACATTTGCATTTGGACCCCTATAAAACACTCCTTTTTTTCTTATTACACTCTACAATTTCCATATATCTCTTTTTTGGCAAGGTTTTTCGAATATTTTTTCAGATTAGCCTGTTAAAATCCGATATCTCCACAAATTACCGGACCAAATTGTGGGTTTTTAATAGAATTTATGTGCAAATAAGATTTCGTACTAACTTTTGATCTACACCATGCAAAAACACTTATAAAGGACCCAATTGCAAATTACTCTCCCTTGAGGATTGAGTGTGGCTTTTTCTACAACTAGCAAATAAAAGTCTTGCTAGCTTGTTAGCAAGGTTATGTCACAACCTTTACGTGTACAAGTGGGATCCAATGATTTCAATATGTTTGTATTTGTTCTTACCAAATAATGTCTACTTGCAACCATTTTTTGAAAGGAAAAAAAGAAAAAAAGAAAAAAAAGTTACTTGTGTTTGGTCTAAAATCAACTCGATAAGGAATTATTTGAATATTAATCCACTTTCAACATGAATACACTAAGGAAAAATATAGTTGCAAGCATAATTGTGCACTAATTTGTGCACCAATATGATGTGATTGATCAAAAAGTAGATTTAATTGAAAACAGTGTTAATTTAAATTTTAAGTATGAATAAATCAGTATTGGTACACAGATTAGTGCGCAACTGTGCTTGTATGTAGCAAAACTCATACACTAATGATTTGATTGGACAACATACTTTTGGACTTCACACATATTTTTCCTGTTGTTTAGAAAGGAGAGAAATGCTTGGATCCGATAATGGGTCCGAGCATCTCTCCCCATAGATGAATTTTTGCTTTTATTTTTTTATTTAGTAATTAAGTAAGTATTTTTAATTGATATTGTAATTTTTTTTTAAAAATAAGAGTATTTTAAAAATAAATAAAATTTTTTAAAAAAAATTTATGCTTGTCGGGACTGTACTTGTATAGCCAATCTAGAAAGCAAACATGGAATTCCCCTATAAGATGAAATGAGTCATACCCAAATGCCATGTGAGTTGAAATCTTCAAAATGCAGCTTAAGTTTCAATATCATCAACGTCAAAAGCCCCATTTTTCTTTTCACTTGTAGCTATCAAAACTGAACCTTTGGATTCTCTTAAAATAACCCCTATGCCAGCTTCCCCTGACTCTTTGAGCAAGAGTCTATCAAAATTAAGTTTTACATAACCAAGAGGAGGGGCTTTCCAAGAGAGCACCCTTTCTTTGCACACCCTACTTCCAGATCGATTTTAAACATAAACATTATAGTTATATAGTGCGATGAGGTTAAAGTAAAAAGACATCGTTATAACTATCAACATAAGCCAAACAATTATCAACCCATAATATGGAAATATGCTGGTTTTAACACTAGTTGCAACTCTATTTATATTAACTATATTTATTATTTAAAAATAGACATATTTTCTTGTCTCATTTTTATATTAAAACCCATTATTTATCGAAGTTTCTCTCTCTCTATCAAAACTTGACAACGGGCCAAGGTTGAACTTGAGAAATGTTCATATTTCTGAAATTTGAAATAAGGTCCAGCCCAAGACGTGGGCCGGTGGCCAGTCGAAAACTTGAAATTGTACTGCTCACCAAAACGCAACGTTTTTATACTCCTCCCACTCCCAGTCCCGCCATGAGAGCGCCCTTTTCAAACTCTCTCGTTCTCACTCACAGTGTGACACTGTGACTCACCGATTCTTGTGGGTTCCAAAGCTAGTTAGGGAGAGGGCCACACACACACACACACACACAGAGATCCCTAATATTTGAATATGGGTAAATTTTCAATTCTTCTACGCTTCTACTTTACATACACATGTTATATACGTGTTTGTATGATATGTAATTTTTATCTGTTTTCAGGTGGAAATTTCAATTATCTATGAGCAGAAATCGTAGCCAATGAAAACCAACAACAGCAGCAACAAGTTGAAGTGGTATACAGAAGGAGAAGACCCCGGAAAACACCTCAAGATGTAGACTTGTAAAGCCTTCAACCTTCGAATTCTTCTCTCTCTCTTTTTTTTTTAATTGAATCTCCATTTCTCTGCAGTGCATTTCGTCAATTATTTTTTAATTTTTTTTCAGGGATAGTCGAGTTTGGCTTGTCGAAATGGGAATCGGATGAGTTTGGCGGCGGCCGCCAACAAACGAGTTTATTGGAACCGGTCTCTCTCCATCAGCCACAAGTATTGCCGTTGGCGCTCGTGTGCATCACCAGCCCCGAGTGAATCAGGCAAAAAGAAAAGGAAAACCTACTTTACCCAAAGTAGCAGGGTCCACTTTCAATATGGACCTACATAAGCACATTAAAGACATGTCAGTGTTGTCTGATCAATGCTGTGCCAGGATCGCAATTCAAAAAATGAGAGAGATTTGCGCTCCCTGAAGAAGCGTCTAGACAAGTATCACTCAGCCAAAGAAGCCATTTTTTATCCTTTCTTTCAGTGAATTGTTCATGATGGCGTGTGAGTGATCCAGTGGGTGAACTGTGAAGGAGTAAAAGAGGTAGTGACAGACAAAAGAAAAGATGGTCTTTGTCTTGTGTACATAACAGGAAGGGGAGCAGATGGTCATGTCTAAAACCGGTATTCTATTCAATATCTGTGAAATATATGCTAATTGTGATTGTAAAAGTTCTGACAAAAACAGTTTCAAAAACCTTACAGTCATGCTAATTATCACAGATGATTTGACTTGCCTTGGGTTTGCTAACTTTCTCTTATTGCTTTGGCCTGAATATTCTCTTTTTGCTGAGACCCACTCACCATTTACAGAGTTTGGATCATGAAATCCAACTGTATAATTATTTTGTACCCTTTTTATTGAATAATTAGTGATTAAATCATAAAATGCTATTCAACACAATTTAGTTTGTCAATATTAGTAATTTGGGTAAGTGGGTCAAATCAAGTGTCATCTAGTGGTAAAGAATCAATTCATTAACCGTCCTACTAAGTATGATCTATCTAATGCTCAAAATCACATTACCTTTGGTGACAAGTGTCAAGAGAGATCAATGGTAGAGGTTAAATGGCCATTGGTTTTTATTGTTTCTGAAACCAAGTGTCTTTTAATTTACAGACGGGGGTTTTTCCTTGTAAATAACATATTAATATGAATAATAAATACAATCTAGAAAATCTCTCGTCGCTTCCCAAAGGCTTTCTAGTTTTTGAAAAGATGGCTACTATAGGCACAGAGGGATTATATCAAAGAAAGAAATCCCAAGTACTGGCGTGACATTATGCCAGGTCAGAACTTTTATTTTTTTTCCATGAACTTTCTACAGTGTTATCCATCGATCCCATTCAGTTCTATTGGACGCGCGTCCTTTTAGTTTCCTAGCCTCCTGCATCCCGTTTCAGCTTTCTTTCCCACCTGCATTCTGTTTCCAGCCCTCGTTGGCCACTGGTAAGCTCACCTCCATGGCATAAGTATCTCTTTTACTCTCACATATGCAGGACCTTCAACAAACTTACCTCTCGGCTCTCACAATTCTCTTTCACTCTTACAATTTATTCTCTTGTTTTTTTTTACGCACATGGCTTGCTCTCTTTGGTGTATATATCCATTTTACGCACATGGATTTTCTTTTTTCGTTTAATCTAATCTTACACTTTGATATTTGTAATTAAAGATTTAACAAAATTTCCTAATTAAAGATATCTGTAATCTAATTGTTTCTTCCTTTTGGCAGAGCAATTATATGAGTCCACTAGAAACTTGGGATTGGCCTTCGTGCAGGGTCTGTTCCTTTGCAGACGAGAATGAAAGTCTTTGTGCAGGGTCTACAAGGGAAAAGAAAGGTGGAGGGAAGAAGGGAAAGGGAGTAGAGAGAGAGAGAGGGGAACCGAGAGCAGCAGGCGACTCTCAAAGTCTCATTCTCAGAGTTATAAAAAAAAAAAAAAACTGACTTGCCATAATGCCACTTTAGTGTTTGGGATTTTTTTTACCTACAGTAATTTTCTTTTGAAAAAAATACTTTATTTAATCATTATTAGATTTCTTTATCAATAGAAACAGAATATCAACATGAAGATCTCGTCAAGTTCAAGTATAAATTCACTGTAGAGATTAGCTTGTACATTTAATTTTGTTTTCAGACACTTGGTTCCAATAAAAAAAAGCCCAGGTACAAATTTAACAGCCTCAAGTTAAAAAGAGACAGATATTACGTGGATCTTTTAATATTTATTGAGCCATTAATATTACTGTTTGGAAAATTAACAGATAATAATAAATATTGGAAGATCCACTTTATATATTGTTAATATTCTAAAAATTACACAACAAGTCAGAAAGGGAGAAAGAGTCCGTCTCAACCCATTGAGACAACCAGGGCCTCAAACGGCGTGCTTTGGTGCCCCTGCTGGTGGTTCAGTGCGGTACATACGATGTCAGCATGAACATTCATGGCGGAGTAAGGAAATAGGCGCAAAGAAAATACAATAGCCAACATATATTTACGTAGTTCGACATACGCTTACGTCCATTGACATTTGAGGGAGAGAAATTCGCTATAATATAATTATTTACAATTTCTCATAGTATGTCATTCTTCAATGTACAATGGTAACTTCGGATACATTTACTCGAGATGAATACTTGTGCTGGAGCTCTTTGTCCAGAGGTTGATGGTGGAATTGGAGATGAAGAGAGAAATAGAGAAGAAGACCCAGTCCCTTTTAAGGTGACCCTACTGTCTACATGCCGTCCTTTTCCATGAAGCCCTGTGCCTTCTGTACCCCCTACCCCCAATGCCTTCTTGACACCCCTACTAACAGCCCACCCTACTTCCTGCATCCAGCCCCCGTATCTCCTGCCCCTCCCCTTACACCGATGTTTCCCCCTTACCTTTTTTTCCCCTTGTCCCCTAGTGGCTTGATGGGCCGGGCCCGAGCCCAAATATTTTACCTCCCCTTATACACACACATATATAGATATGTCTCTGTATTCCATTTCAAATTATTCATTTCTAAAAGGCTATAAATTGGACAGTAATTGATGGATTATACAAGAGACAATGGATGGACAGACATAACAGTGATTGGCAGTTCCATATCCAAATACAAACTACAGTGTCTAGCAAAAATTAATAGTTGGCGGCTACCGGCTAGAAGTAAATTATGAAGGAGCAGACAAAGCTCAAAACTTTAAATATCTTCCAGAAGTAATGAAAATATACCTCATCTCAGTCAATCTTTTTTGCACCTTTTCCAGCAGTCGTGTGCAATGGAATCCAGATCTAGGGAAGAAGTTGATGCTCTTGTATAGACATTTCCATCAATTTCAATATAACGAAACAACACCAAAAGGCAAAAGACAAATTCAATGAAGCCGTATCACTTAAGACTTTTTTTTTTTTTTTTCTCAATTTTCTTTCTTAAAGCTTTTCTCTTTTCTTTTCTTTTTTTTCATTTCTGTAAAGACTTGTCACCAGATGACTCTCTCTCTCTCTCTCTCTCTCTCTCTCTCTCTCTCTCTCTCGCTTTCGGCTGAAACCCAGTCAGAGAAGTAGCTTTTGATTCACTAAGTTGAAAGTAGACGGAAGCACAGTAGATTATTCCACATGGGGTGTAACCACTCAGGTTGTATATTCCTATCTTAAAACCTGCAGGAAGGTGCAACCAATATTGGTAGAATGGCAAATCAGCACCTTTAGTGAATCAAAAGGCCTCAGTCATTGCAGCTTTACACTTTACCATTTCTAATGCATTTGCAGGCGTAAGTGTTTGGTTTCTTGACATACAGATTTCATTTGGAATACATGCAAATTAAAGAACATATACCGCTTCATGCATCCCACAACGTGCATGTGTCCCTTCAGCGGTGCAAACTGTGTGTCAGTGTCAGCCCATTTATACCTTCTAGTAGTTTCTCCTACTTTATTGCATTTGCCTGTAGCTCAAAGGAAAAAGTGAAAAAACAAAAGATGCTACTGCTCATTTCATAATGCCAATGCACCGCATAATCTCAAACAAGATTATACCTTATTTTTATCAAACATGATCATTCACTTCTGTTGGGTTTATGAAAGATTGCTTCTCCCCTATTCTCTACGCACTGCAAGACCAGAGTAAGAGAGAGTGAAAGTCCAAAACTTTCTTTCTTACTCCTATTCTCTATAACCCCCTCCATGATACTCTTTGCGTGTGTATATATAAAAATATGTGTATATATATATATATATATATTAAATTCATAATACTCTTTGTATTTTTGTTTTTCCTGTTTTTAGGAAAAGAAGATAGCAAAAATGTTTGCATTTTAGAATTTTTTAGAGTTATTTTGGACAATTGATGCATGACAATTATATACTAGGACTTGTGTATATATATATTATAATTTCCTTTATTTGTGGTATTAGCCTTTGGCCTAATATCTTAAAATTATAATTTTTATCTACGACTATTTTATCATTATATTTGACACCAATACGTGGGCCAATGGGAATGCAAAAGGCAATGTAGTTGGAACAACTTTGTTTGACACCTTACCGTGATGCATGTGTTTGCACATGTTAAACCATTTGCCAAGTCAGGGCCTCAGGCTGCTTTTAGAATTTTAGATTACGGCTTTGGAGAAAGATATAGAAGCAGAAAAGCAGGTTTGAGTCTTTCTACTGTTATCAGACAGAACAGAACGTCTCCAACTCCATTCTTCATGACAAAGTAACGTCTTTTCCTTATCATTACAACTTGGTCATCTTTCTTTATCACTTTTTCACAGTTTTTTGTTTACCTTTATCTACAACTCTTTCCGCTCCTCCATCATCCTCTCGAACGTCTTTTATTATAAGTCGACGTGCATTCTCCTTACAGAATCGCCATTATACGCCTCACACTGACAGTCAGTCGGGCATCTTCCCAGTACCCAGAGGCGTCTCTCATTAGTATGGCCGAAGGAGCCACTAAATGCTTCTTCCTCTTTCTGTCTCTCCTCACTGTCTGTTCTTCTGGTGAGTAACTCCTACTGCCCAAACAGCCTGAACATATAAGTGTTTTTTTGTTTTTCCTGCAATTTTCTAGGGGGCATAAGGAACATGGTGTCATGGACCCCATCTTTTGTGACCTTTGCTCTTTTCAGTTTGATTTGATTTCTGAAACCATCACAGTTGCTGGGGATTTGTGAAAGTAGCTCATTATAATAACAATCACCAAGTGAATAATTTCCATTTTTCTAAAAAATGCTTTGATTACAAGCCCTGTAATTTCCGTGAAGCTGCATTATCTGTTCTTTTCCCTTTCTGCATCAGTACATTGCAGCTGCTTAGATTCGTGACTAACTTCCAAGAATTTGAATTTCTTTCCTACCGTACAGGAACTCTGGTGGGTTTCTCCGATCATGCAAGAGGCACTGCATCTTCATCACCTGCTAGAACAATATCGTTCCTCAAGCTGAAAAATGTCACCCCGTCTCATATTCAGGTTTTTGTAAAATATAAAACAAGGGTTTCAAATACTCTATCCGACTCTGGCGGATCTGTTGATCTCTACTTAAGTAAAAGCCTACTTGAGAATTTGTTGAATTCACAATCATCTGTTGTTTCATGGCTGAAGAGCCATGTAATGCTCTTTCTTCCACATGTGAACATCAATAGTATCATAGTCAATAGTGGCAACGACCTTACGGTACAAAGTGAGCTATTAATGCTTTTATCAACCTTACAATCAATCCAATCAGCCCTGCGTAATCTTCATCTGGAAAGCCAAGTTAGGGTCTCGGTAGCATTTTCAATGTCATTCTTAGAGAAATTGAATCAAACACAGAAAAGAGACCTGCATAGGATTTGCGGTTTTATTAAGAAAATTGGGTCTTATGTCATGATTGAAGCCAATATTGATACACACTCAAGCATGGGACATCAGTTTGTGCAGTCTATGATTGAAAAAGCCATCCTTACCAGTTATCTTCTTCCTCACAATGAAGTTCCAGTGGTTCTAGCCATCAAGAGCACTCCCGTTCCAAGTGCAACAGAAGTAGCTCAATTCAGTGATAAGGGTTTCAAGTCATTAGAAAACAACACTCAGCTATCAAAGCAGATAGTTGGGTTTTATATAGAAGTATTATCTATGGATGATTTATTGCCGAGAGGGCTTGAAAGGGGAGAGGAAGAGATCTTTCCTTCTTCCCATAGAGAACTTATTAGCAAATCCCACCTCACTACAATTTTACATGACACTATCAACCCACCAACAGTCTTTCCCACAACTCCAACATCAGCACCCCCAGTCATCACCTCTCCAGATAACCCCACACCAATTGTCACCGTTCCTGCTACTAACCCTGTCACAATTGTACCAGCCAATCCCGGTTCCACGCCATTAACAGTTCCCTCAGCCACGCCGGTCACAATACCCTCCACAAATCCTCCAAACTCACCAGTACCAATCACTAATCCGGTAACAACTCCTAGCACAGTTCCAGGGGCACCAGTAACTAACCCTGTAACAACTTATCCAGCCCCACCAGGAGCTGTTCCCGTTATAAACCCAGAGGTACCTCCTGCAACAACAAATGCTCCAGCAATTCCAGGACAAAGCTGGTGTGTGGCCAAGACTGGAGCATTGGAGGCAGCACTTCAGTCAGCACTGGACTATGCATGTGGAACGGGAGGTGCAGACTGTTCACAAATCCAGCAGGGTGGGAGTTGTTTCGATCCAAATACACTACAAAACCATGCCTCATATGCATTTAACAGCTATTATCAGAAGAATCCAGGGCCAACTAGCTGTGATTTTGAAGGGACTGCAGCCATAGTCAATGACAATC
Organism: Carya cathayensis; assembly: GCA_011037825.1. Classification (NCBI taxonomy): domain Eukaryota; kingdom Viridiplantae; phylum Streptophyta; class Magnoliopsida; order Fagales; family Juglandaceae; genus Carya; species Carya cathayensis. The sequence goes on from QGSO01000366.1 coordinate 689,986, forward strand.
CAAGTAAGAGCCTCCCTCAGTCTCATTGATCATTTGATCTTTATTTCTTATAGAATACAACTAGTGTCTTGCTTCACAAAATCGAAATCATATCCGAGACCATTTTGATTATAAATAGGCACTGGTTCTTGCATTTACCTATCATCATCAGCATCATCATTGCCATTATCCTCATCATCACCAACAACGGCAAGTCCAACACCGACAACAATTCCAACAGCACCATCATCGCCAGGGGCAGGTGTATCAAGGTAATCTCTTTTGTTATCACAACTCAAATCTATTCAGAATCTTTATTACTACAATTCCTGAAGAATGACCTTGAACATGTTTCTGTTTTGTCATATCTGCTTGCAGCTCCAGTCCTCCTGCAGTGTTTGACACAGGTGATCCAGCTTCAGGTACAATGCCAAATTTAAGCCCTCCTGTCAACTCATCAACATCTTTTTCATCTGGTTTGCAACCGTTTATTGGTTGTATTGTTCTGGTAATCTCCTTTGTTACCACAAAAATAGTTCTGGACATGTAGAGCTACTACTTCTCCAAGCACATCAATGGCTCTAGACGTCATTTCTTCACTGGCAAATCATCTGATTGAAGGGCTGTTCAATTGTGTACAGATTTATATATGCAGGACAGAAATTAGAGGTAAGTTAAACAATGCAGAACTATAGACTTACATACTGCTAAGACATTTTCCGGCTTTATATGAGCTTAACTGGGCCACCAACATGTCTGCTGCTAAGCTAACATTTACAGTTAAAACATAATCATAACTTCTGTATATAGCATTGTCTGCTATGAGAAAACTATGATTTAAGGCAATAAAGTTGGATGGTGTAGTAGTGGTTCTTGATCCTGTATATACTTTAGTTGTGAAGAATATATATTTTGTACATAGTGTTGCTCAGACAAGCTTACATGATTTTAGAATTTAGTAGGTATGGTGAGTATAATATTTAGTCAGAAAGCATATCGTATATGTCCATGAAGAAATTAAAAAGTAAAATTAAACCATTGTGTGTCATGACTCATGAGCATTGATTGTTTCTAAGAAAATTTCTACTAAACTATTAGTACTAATTTAGTAGGGCCACTAAATAGGACTTCAATGCATTGGATGCCAATTATACTTAATATATATATATATAAATATTCTGATTTTAACACTGAAGATTAAAGGCTTTGAGATACTGTTGGAAAGAGAATCACCTATTGTAGGAGTGACGCAATTTTTTTTTTTTTTTGATCGGGGTAAACAAAATTATATTGATCTTAAGAATAGGCAAAAGCACAGGTATATGGAACATATACAAGAGCAGCGTGCTAGTTCAGTGTTACAAGAAATTCATGGAAGCTCATTCCATTAAAATCAATTACAATGACCAATGGAGTGAAGGAAATTTTTCAAGAGTAGACATTTCAAGAACAAACATACCATACTAGAACTGGCCAAACTTGACAGCTGTTGGTCCATATCATGCTTGGCAGCAACTGAACCACTACAAGAAAAATTAACCTAACACATAAATTAAAATGGATACCTCGACGACGAGAATTCCAAACAAAGTTTCAATTGTGGGCACAACTAATGCAATGTAGAAGTAACAGTAAGAACGACAATCTAGGCTAAAACTGCATAGCAGTACCTTAACTATCAGATTTTTTTATACACAAGAACTGGGTAGCAAATGATTTCATCTTTTGGAAAATACCACCAAGATCAACATCGACATTGAAACAACAATCTTGAAGCCAGAGGTTTCCCAGAAATTTTGTTCTTCAGCACTCATGGTTGCACTTTGTTGTTTTGCCGCTAACTGATCTCTGAGTTCTTTTAGGGCTTTGTCCCTTCGCTCTCCCATCTGATGAGGGATAGAGATTAGTGATATAGGCATATCCATAAGTAAGTAGAGAGGTATACGATATGAAAGTTTTGCAGAGGATAGGACTAAAATTTATGTATGTGGGATAAATTTAAGAGCTCAAGCAACTTGCATGTTTTTAAGTTGCTCAAAACTAGAATAATGATGAAATGGCCTAATGAAAGTAGGGTCTCAATCATCAGGGTTAAAAAAGGCTGCAGCATTCAACCACGGCACTTTCTACAAGAAGAAGCATTATAACAAAGAATGTGAACCATTTAATTAAAATAGGGCCTGACCAAAGTGGTTCACTCTAACAAAGACAAGGCCTCTAGCAACTTACAATAGTGTGATTCATCTAGTCAATGAGAAACCCATATGTTGTGCAGACAGCGTTATAATTAACTTCTGTTCATATGGTTTGCAATGCAAAGTTTGAAGATTGAAACTGCATCAAGATTACCCTCTGGAGCTTTCGTGTCTGGGAACGAGCTTCCTGGAGGCAGAATTCCAACTTCAACACCCTCTTTTTCAGTTCCTGATCAGCTCGCCGTTGCTTCTCTAACTGCTCCTCAAAACAGGTTGAAATGCATAAACAAAGAAGAATTGGGAACCTCAAAGAAGTGAAGCACTAAAATAGTGGGCCGATGAACAGAGAAGATAATAGGAGAGACTGAAGGTGAATGTACCTGTGACTCCAACTCCTTGGTCTTATTTTTCCAGTGAGCAGACATTATCTTAATTTCATCCTTCAGTTTTGCAATTTCTTCATCCTTAACAATCAAAAGCTTATTAATCTTCTCAAAATTCTTTGGAGAAACCTCATTTAATAATTTCCTCAGTTCACAATCCTTGCTTGCTCCAGCTTTTGCAACAGTTTGCATAATATCATTTTCAATTTTCAACACGTCATCTTTCAGTTGCTTTTGGGAAGATTCCCTGGCTTGCATATCCCTCTGTAGGTTATCCAATTGCTCTCCTAATGTAGTTACACGATGCTCATGCTCTTTCAGCGAACCATTCTTTTCCTCTAATTCCTTTACAAGGGCTAAACACTGGAGCCGTGCTGATTGAGCTGAGGCAGCACTGGAATCTGCAATTGCTTGAGTGGCTGAAAGCTGTGATCTAAGGTCATCCAATTCCTTGAGACACTGCATCCCATCAAATTTATAATTAGGATTACAGAGTCGCAGGATGATGAGAAACAACCAAGGTTAAGTAGAACACAACAAAATGAATGTGATTGCATTGCAAAAGCAAGAATGCTTCTAAAGATATTCAAATATGATAAATGATATTGAACAATAACTAAATCACTTAATACCCATAATATTAAATTGAATCATTAAGAAATACATGCCCTTAAGATATACTCAGCAACATAGATATTAAAATCCTAATCTAGATCATAAATCTCACAATCTTATAAATCTTATAAAGAACAGGATATTAACAAGAATCTTAAATAGTTAGAGCATATTGTTTAAACTATTTACTGAATTGTTTGGTTACAGGAAGAAACATATTAAAGTCAATGATCATATGACTACCTAATTATTTGAGTTAAAACAATTATTACATATCAAATGAGTTTAATTTTCTTTTGCAATAGAGAGACATTCCGAAAGGCTAAAGCTCAGATGAACTTTTCTTTCTGAGTAGAAGATATTAGATATAGCAATGTTTCAGAACTAAGGGCAGAAGTGGATTTTTCTCAGATTTCAATTTTCAACACCGTATACTTGCTGTTGTGGCTAATAATTTGACAGCAAAATACCGTCAGTTTTTTGTCCAGCTTTCAAGACCATTCCACACATCATTTGCTCTGCGATAATACAACATAACTACCTTAATTTCATTAGCAAATGTTTAATACGCAGGATAAAAAGGCAACTGTGTATATACTGAATCACACTTGTCCTCAAGCAAATGATTAACCATTAGCTTTATAAAATAGGCCAGTTGAACTTATTGCCTTAAACTTCAGTTATTAATGCATTTTCAATTAGTTTATTGCCTTAAACTTCTGTTATTAATGCATTTTCAATTAGTCTCTAACAGTTTTTCCTCGAGAGATGGTGAAGAAGTCTACGTAGCTTTCTCCACTACTAAAAATTAAAGAAAGAAAGAAAAAATGACCATATTATGTCCTTTTCTAATAACCTATACAAAAACAAGCGTCATGATAGGGAGACCAATGGTCTACCAATAGCTGACCGATTGTTTTTTTTTCCTTAAACATTAAGAAATATTTTTCTTAATATTTAAGAAAAAAACAAAAAATAAAAAAATCAATTCCATACATTTCTTAACATTTAAAAACAAAAGATAAAAATGCACCTATCGGTGCAAATGCTCGGCATCGGTCTACCTAGCATTTTCCTAAAAACAAATGTGCCAACCACAGCACAGAAAACAAGAGAAATCTCACGTTCAGAAAAGACCATCCTAGATACAAAAGATAGGAAAGGGAAACATCATTACATCTCAATGGATACGCAAAATATAACATCAGAATACTTCGTGACTCGGTCGCCTTTGACAAAATGGGCTCCGCCGAAAAACCAAAGAGGAAAAGGCCGAAGGGCATCTCAATGGATACGCATAAGATGTGTGGAATATCTTATTACGTCGCAGTAGCAAGATGGGAAAAAACAAATAAATAATGCACAACATCAACTCTGGAAAGAAAGCAAAATGACATTAATTAGTGAATGATGGCCTAAGTTCGAGGGATTCGCCAAAAAAGCTAAAACATCTTAAATGAATTAATCACAAAATTAAGAAGCCGACGACGAAGATATGAGAGGGAACCTTCTCAGCAGTAGATGCCGAAGCCTGAAGCTTCGCATTCCTCTCTCCCAATTTCTTCTCCAATCTACCAATTTCTTCCTCCATGTTCTTACCTTTTGCCTCTGCTACCTGCGAAAACATACCCACGAAAATAACTCAAATCAAAACAGAATAACTACAAATCCAATTCATGACCCCACAAACAAAAACACTAAAGAAGAGACTAATCATTGACTTTGAAGATTCAAACCACATGCACACAAAATTTGAAAAAGAACCCAGAATCTCAAGATGACATGCCTGTCTTGTTAGAGTTTCTAAAGCATATGATTGCTCCTGAGATGTTAAGCGGGTCCGAACCTCCTTCAACTCCGCTGCCAACGAAACCACGTTCCGTCGGAAGCTCTGCTTCTTCTCATTCAAGTCCTTCAACAAAGGATCAATCTCTCCAGCCGGTATCACCGACGTAGCCTCCGATGCCAGCCATGACGAAGAAGAAGATGGCTTCTCCTCCAAAATTGACATGAGGATTATAAGATTTTTCTTTTGGGTATCGAATGGTGGCGGTGGATTTGTTGATAAAGACCATACAACGAATCAAGTCCTAAGGACCAGGGAATGGTGAACTATGCCACTTGCAGTGCAATCCATTATGTTCCACATATCTGCATGTAAAAACGGTAGGTATGCATTAATTTGAGAGGTCTACACACGTGAGATTTTTAAGAGATTACAGAAAAACAAATAAATATTTGAAGGACCAGTGACTTCGAAAGTACTGAAACGGATTTGACAAATTTTAACTGAAAAATAAAAATCACAAATTTGATGCCAATTCGAATCTATCTCATACTATTCATCATTTTCTCTGGAAAAACTGATACATTATTTTTATTTTTTTTTCTTTCTGGGAAAATCTACCCCATGAAGATAAAACATAAATGTTTTCAGGCAAATACGACACTTACACGTCGCCACCTAATCAACTTCTTGAGAGAGGGAGAATGTTAGATTGAAATTCACTCCAAAAAGCCTGTCAACGTCACCAAATAAACCATTAGTTAGCGAGGGCGAGGCAATAAATGGGTCCGTGAAAGTATACACTCAAAAATTAGAACTTAAAGCTGATTTCAAAAACTCGGTTTTTTATTCTCATTGGGAATATTCAAACTCCAAGAAAAATACCCATTTTCTTTTATAACTCAAAAGGCTGATCCTAAACTCGAGAAAACCATGATTTCACTAGCAAAGCATTGCTTAACAAAACCACTTAATTCATTGGTAGCCGAGAAAATGGAAAAATTTAAGTTATTGAGAGAGAGAGAGAGAGAGAGAGAGAGAGAGAGAGGAAAATACCAGATTGTGAGCCGAACCCATTTCCAGAAACAGCTTTCCGACACCGAAAATGAAGAGCTTCCGGATTTTGTTTTATTTCCTCTTCCTCTCTACGTCGCCGTCTTGAGCTTAAAGCTACTTCAGAAGCACTGATGCATAATCAAATGGCACAGATTCCATCAGATGATCAAGAAATGGAAGGCGAATCAGTAACGTCCAGCAGCCAACCGTAACAGCCTTTGAGATTTCGGTTTTTTTTTTTTTCCTGGTAACAAAATAAAAATAGATAAATAAATTATAAACGAGAGTATCATGTTTTGCCTGTACCTGTATTTTGGAGGCGTCTTTGCTCGAAAGGACAAAGCCCGAGGCTCCCTCCTTTCTTTTTAACTATCGGCGCGGCAAATCCAAATTTTCGCTATGGCTAATGGAATAATGACGCGTGGCAAGTTGAGAACCATAACATTCGCACACGACGGTTGACATTGTCACCTTAAGTACTTTTCTTGAAAGAGCATCGCTGTGTAGCACGAGACCCTCTCGACAAAGAATAAAAATGTTTTTATTTTTTTTATTTTTTTAAATATTTTTTTATATTATTAAATATTTTTTTAAGATAAATTCATCAATTCATAAAAAAAATTCAATCGCTAAGTAAATAAGGAAAAATAAATTATTGGGACTTAATCTAAACCCAACTATTGGTGATTCTAGCATTTTTATTCTTGTAAGAGCATTGGCAATGGCTAGGCCATTGCTAAGTCTAAAATAGAACTCAAATATGATCTTTTAGCTATAATATGGACTTCTAGCTAAATTAGTCTACATTGAACTAGCTATCTTAAACTCCAAATAATAATATAATATTATTTATTTTAATAATTTTTTTTTTTTTTTTTACACTTCAGCTAAGTAAAGATTGCAAGAACAATAAAAACAACACTATATTTCATTTACATCACTGTTCTTATTAAAATAAATGACCTGCTGGTGCATTTTCACAAACACAAAGATTAACAAACCCATCACTCCCACACAAAGCAGTTTCTTCTTTCTCTAAAAAAATTCAAGGCAATGAGTGACAGAAGTACATTCTAGCATCATCTGTTCCTTATTCAATTGGCATACCTCTGACGCATCACACCAGCTTCAAAGATACACCCATTACTCCCACATTGAAACTGCTTTCCACTGAAAATTGAAAGTTTTTAATTACCAAGTTACCATGTCATTAACTACAATCATCTTTAAATGGCTAGAATCACATAAACATAGATATAAACTATCCTACATCTTAAAATGGCTTCGATTCCAAAAATGACAAATTATCCTACATTCCCACGGAAGCGAAACAAAACTCGAAAAAAAAAAGCAAACAAATAAATTACAATTTCAAATCTACAGGCACAATGCAGAACCAGAAAATGGAACCGAGTGCAAGAAAATGCAAATTCGAGAGAGGGAGAAATCAAAGAGGGAAGAATAACAAGCAACCAAACGACACCGCACGGATTGAGGCATCGAAGAATTGAATTTAGAGCTAGATTTCCACCATGCACGGGTAAGCAGATCCGAGAGGGCAGAGAAAGAAGCAGAGTGTGGTAAATGTGGGAATCAACTCACGGTTTTGGTCCGATCTGTGAAAGAACGGAGTCTCTGCCTCCGGTCTCAGACTCTCAGGTTTCTGCTGCTTTCAGGCCTAAGGCTTAGGCCTGTTGAAGACGTTGCTTCAATCATCCTGTTGAAGAGAAAATTAAAATCGGAGAAGAGGGAGAGAAGAGGGTTGCAGCACGATGGACAGAGAGGGAGAGAAGACCGAGGAAGAGAGAGGAAGAGAGGCTTACCGTATTTGAGGTTGGAGACGACGGGTTCGTTGGAGAAGCCGAGTGGTGGAGAAGTCACGGGGTTGAGCTTGAAGAAGGGGGACGGGTGAAGAATCAGAGAAAGAAGCCGAGAAATGAATTTGGGGAATAAACGATAAACCGAGAGAAAGAGAGAGAGCGGGTAGATGAAAAAGTATAAAATATTAGTTGAACTTTGTACAGTAACTCGCCAGACTTGGCGAGCTTCTAAGATATACTGTAGCACTTATCTCAAACTTCTGATGTTTGGCTAGGCCGTTGCAGCTCGTTTATTTCAATTTTCTATCTATTTTAGACTTGCATTGGGCAATGGCTAGGCCATTGCCAATGCTCTAATATACATATTCAAGATAGGCAATAGTTAATTTCTTGGATCCCGAGTTGAATATAATAATTTAAAATAATTTTATAATGATTATTTTACTGTTAGTAAAATATATTGAAAACATATAAAATGGAATTCAAAGTTTAAAATTATGTATAATTGAATGTTAAATATAAATTCTTTGACTTGATTTGGAATCTTCATCAGATGGTGAAGGACTTTAGTTCCGACATTCTATTTCTAATGGAGACTAAATCTCATAAAAATAGAATGGTCTTCTGTCTCCATTAGAAATAGAATGGTCAAGTTAGAGTTTAAATTTGGTTATGAAATTGTATTTATTGTGGATAGTGTTGGTAGTAAAGGAGGTTTGGCTTTATTTTTGAAGGATGATAGTGGTATAAATATTCAAAGTTATTCCTTACATCATATCAATGTTGAGGTTGCAGTTTTTGACTTTGATAGTAATTGAAAATTGACAGGCTTCTATGGATACCTAGAGATTGGATAAAGAGATAAAGAATGCAGATTACTAAAAGCTTTGAAGTCATGTGATCTAGGGCCATAGTTATGTTTTGGTGGCTTTAATGAAATTTTATGTCAAGCTGAAAAGTATGGGGCAGCATGGAGATCTCCTCTACATATGGCTAGCTTTCAACAAGCTTTAAGTTGTTGTAATTTGAGTTGTCTTGATTATAAAGGTCCAAGGTATATTTGGTGTAACAATCCAAATGATGGAAATTTTACTAAATAAAGATTGGATAGGGTAGTTGCTAATAAGAGTTGGTCTAATATTTATCCAAATGTGGAGGCAAGTGTATTGCCAGCAAAGAGTTGAAATCATGGTCCTTTGTTGATATGTATGAGTTCTCAAATCACATTTACTACAAAGAATATGCCTTTTAAGTTTGAAGCCAACTGGGTTTTATATAAGAAAAATACCAAAAATATTGATGGTGTATGGAAGTCTAGGCATCAAAATGTGGACCACATACAACAAGAACAAAACCATTTGTAGTAATGTAGGGCTCATCTATAAAGGTGGAGTATAGCCACTGGGTCAAGTATAAGAAAGAGAACTAAGTATTAAAAAAACATTGTTGTCTTCTTGGTATGAGAATGGTGATGCTCATGGTGTGGAGGAAATGCATCAGGCTCAAAAAGATCTAGATACTCTTTTAGAACAGAAAGAAACTGCATGGAAGCAAAGAGCAAAACAGAATTGGTTAAAGGATGAGGATAGCAACACAAGTATTTTCATCAGTGTGCTAACAAGAGAATGAAGGTTAATCATATTGGTTATGTGGAGGATGATAGGGGTTTTTCATATACTACTCTACCTGATATTAGTAAGGCTTTCATGGAGCACTTTAGATCCGTCTATGCAACTTCCTATCCAACAGGTATTGACGATATTCTTCAGAATTTTAATACAAGGATACTATTTGTGTTTCAAGGTGAATTGGAGAAAGATTATACGGCTAATAAGGTCAAGAAAGCACTTTTCCAAATGGATCCTCTAAAACCCCTAGTCGTGATGGATTTTCAGCATGCTTTTATTAGAAATATTGGCACATTGTGGGAGATAAAGTTAGTACAGCTATTATTAATCTTCTTGATGGGCAAGGTTCTTGGGAGAGTATTGATGCTACAGTGTTATGTATGATATCGAAGAAGAAGAATCCTGTGAAGGTGATAGACTATAGATCAATAAGTTTGTGTAATGTCTTATATAAGTTATGTTCTAAAGTGCTTTCAAACAAGCTGAAACCAATATTGCCTCATGTTATAAGTCCATATCAGAGTGCTTTTGTTGCTAATAGACTTATTTTAGATAATATATTAGTGACATATGAGACTCTTCATTCTATGTCAAGTAAACTGAAGGGAATGGAGGGATACATGGCTTTGAACCTAGATATGAGTAAGGCCTATGATAAGATGAAATAACCTTTTATTAAAGTTATTTTACTAAGGTTGAACTTTCCAGGTAGATGGACAATGGCAGTTATGATGTGCCTAAAATATGTTTCATACTCTATATTAGTAAATGGGATGCCAAGTTAGAAGTTTTTCCCTACTAAAGGCCTTCGACAAGGGGATCCTATTTCTCCTTATTTATTCTTACTTTGTGCTAAAATGTTTAGTTATATTTTGACTATTGCTAGCTAGAATGGTGATTAACTGGAGTTCCTATTGGAAGAGATGGCTTCACAATCAATCATCTATTCTTTGCAGATGATAGTCTGATTTTTTGTAGAGCTACAATGAAGGAATGGTGGCTTTTGCATGCATTATTGAATAAATATGAATTGGCATCATGACAGAAGCTAAACAGAGATAAAACAACACTTTTCTTTAGTAAGAATATCATAAATGAGGCAAAAGAATTACTTGAGTAGTGTCCTTGCGGTGCCAGTAGTTAGAAGTTTTGAGAAGTATTTGGAGTTGCCTATCATGCTAGGGAGGGGTAAAACAAGATCCTTTAATTACATGTTGGATAGAGTGTGGCAGAGTGAGTAATTGGAAACTAAAGTTTTTGTCATAGGCTGGAAATGAAGGCTTATAAAAGTTGTTTTCCAAGCCATCTCCACTTATTGTATGTCTGTGTTTCAACTCCCAAGAGGTATTTTGCAAGGCATAACTAAGATGATATAGAATTTTTGGTGTTGTCATAAGCAACAGGGCAAGAATATTCACTAGATAAATTGGTCAGTTTTGAGTAAAACAAAAGGGGTTGGTGGGCTGGGTAGAGATTTGGAATGTTTTAATAAGGCTCTCCTAGCTAAATAAGGATGGAGATTACTTCAGAATTTAACTTCTCTTGTTGCAAAAGTTATGTAGATGAACTATTATAAAATAAAGACTTCTTGCAATCTAACTTGGGATGTTAGCCTTCATATGCTTGGAGATCGATTCAGGGGGCTAAAAATTTATTGCAAGAAGGACTATCTTGGAGAATTGGTAATGGAAGGTCAATATCTTTATGTCAGGATTGATGGGTTCCTAAACGATGGACTTTTAAAATTCAAACTCCTCCCACTGAATTGCCCATAACAACAAAAGTTCATGAGTTGATGGATATTGAACATTAGAAGTGGAATGAGACAATAGTAAGAGGTTATTTTAGTGCAGATGATGTTGAAGCTATATTGAAGATCCCTCTAGTATGATCATGTGTAGGGAAGATAAGCAGATATAGTAGTATACACAAGTTGGAGTTTTCTCTTCTTATAACCTATAGAAGAAGATTGCTAGCTTGAAATACTGGTAAATCTTCTAACAACTCAAGTTAAGACATGTTTTGGAAGCATTTATGGAATCTACCTATTCCTAAGGTATTTCAAGTTTTTATTTGGAAAGAATGTTATAATGGACTACCAACTAGAGCCAACATAATGTAGAAGATGGTGCTTACATCATATTTGTGTCCAATATGTGGCCTATATTCTGAAAATGTAACTCATATCCTATGAAACTGTGAGGCAGCAAGGGATGTTTGGAGTTTTGGTTGTATTAAGATACAAAATATGAGTGTTTGGGGTATGGATTTTTTGTCTTTAATGAATCACATATATGAGCTATTAGATCAACAAGAGTTTACTGAAATGGCTATGTTATTGACGAAGCTGTGGCTCTGAAGAAATGCTGTAATATATGAGCAATCCTTTCTTCATCCTATAAGTCTAGTTTGCCAAGCAAGGGAGTAGTTGCAAGAATACAAGAAAGCCAAGATAGAAAGAGTTACCCATAGTAGTTGTAGGCAAACTACACAGCAAAGTTGGTTACCACCTAACAGGTTATAGGTTAAGGCAAATTGAGATGTTGCAGTTGACAAAGTGAATTCTCATATAGGTATTGGGGTGATAGTAAGGGATTTGAATGGGAAAGTCTTATTTTTTTTTTTTGCATGATTTTGTTATCTTTTGTGCTGATTCTACATCAGCAGAGGCCATAGCTGTTTTGAGTGTAAGTGTGTTCTGTTGTGAGATGGGTTTTAATCAAGTGACACTAGAAGGAGATGCCAAGTTGGTGGTTGATGCTGTGAGAAGATCTACAGAAAACTTCTACAAGTTTGGGTACATTGTGGAGGAAATTAAGAAAGTTCTAAATGGGTTAGACAAGTGGCAAATTTGTTATGTAACAAGAAATTTTAATCACATGGCTCATGTACTTGCTAAAGATGCTTTGCTTTGTATGTCCAAGTGTGTAAATATGGGGTCTATCCCAAAGTGTCTTAGAGGACTTGTGATGTTTGATTTGCTACTAAGTTAATGAATGTGGATGTGTTTTGCTGTGAACAAAAAAAAAAAAAAAAAAAAACAAGAAGAAGAAGAAATAATGTGAATCTAAATAGTTTCAAGAATCATACAATTCATGTATTTGATTTCAATTGTCTTTAGTTTTTTTTTGCCTCTAATATTCTCTTATATGAAAAAGATAAACATTATTAAGTTACAAGTACATGACAATTGCGGTATTTTGTGCATAATTACAAATTTAATATAAATATTCATTTAGTTCTTCTATATACAGTCTATTTTGCTCATTGAGTCATTTTTTATAAAATTGAATTTATTTTTGATTAAATTACATGATTAGTTGGTTGGTTAAATTTATGTTCTTTTAAATTATGCACTAAGGTTATATTCTGAAAATTTTAATCCAAATTCAAATAGCAAAAGGGAAAAAAAATGGATAGTAGAGCAATAGTAAAGTAAGTGTAAGGGTATCATTACCCTTAACAATTTAGACTACAACTTTTGAATCAGACTCCACCTCAAATTCAACAAGCCTATGTTGAGTGCATACTTTCAAGCTATTGAGGAGCCCTATGAATTTTCATCTTATAGTAGAGTTGGTTCCCTCTTTAAAGAACCCACAACTTGTTATTCTCCTCCTCCATTGACTCTAATTAGAATGGAGGGAGGTGCTCCAACTCTACCCTTCCTCCCCTATCTCATTTGCCAAACCCAAATTTTGATCATTTCCCCTTTTTCAAAATTTTCTTTTAGTTTTTGGTTTTTGTCTTTCTTATTGCATATGCCCCCACGTGCCAGCCACCCTTGCTCCCTTATGAGCTTTAAATTTACCACACACTACCTTAGTATCCCATATTAAGTGATAAGAGTATTGGTGTATAAAATCCCACATTGCTGGGGAACAAAAAGTTCTTACTCTTTATAATGGTTTTAATAGGACTCTAATTATATCATTAAATAGTTCTTTTGGAATATGGGCTCAAATATGACATTGGCCTTCCGTGGAACATTATAAATGGTGTCAGAGTCTGTCATAACCCAAAATGTATAACTTGAGTTGTGTTACCTATGATTGATAAGGGTAGGTGTATAAGACCACACGTTGCTTTGAAATGAGAAATTCCTTTTGAAATGTCCCATCACCTCCTAAGCCTCTACAACATCAATTTAAGTAGTAGGGTTCCAAGCTCTCTCCACTTTCCTAGGGTATATTAGAACTTTCTTTTGTCGAGAAGCACCTACCCCTATCCAACAATTCAAAGGACAAGAGGATTGAAGATCTTCTATCATCACTTCAATACATCAGAAGCAATTCATTCTCCTACCACAAATAGACATTTTGAAGTAATTTGACCAGTGAATTACTTCAAGAACTGCCTTTGCAACCATCTATTGAACCATTGATTTGGCTTATAGCACAATTTACTATAATTCTAATTTCTTGCATTATATTTGTTGTTTTAGTGTTCTCTAGTCCTAATGCATTTCTCTTTGCATTAATTATTTTATTTTAGCAAAATAATGTACATATTATTGCGAGCTTCTCTTTCTTTATTTGATATTTCTTACACTAAATGTTTGTATAAGAGATGATATACTTTTAAAGTGTTAAGGAAATCATAGTTAAACACAAAACAATCTCTCAAAGTGATCAAGATAAGCCACAAGAAGTACAAGAAGATCAATCACAATCAAACACAATTAACAAAATAAGAAGCATACTTCTACTTGCAAAAGAACCATCTCTTCCCTAGTTCTTACTCAGCCAATCATTTCATCAAAAACCTTCCCTTCATCAATTACTTCTTTCAATAATTATGTCCCTTCGAACTCACTCATGACAACTACCTACTATGGAAGGCACAAGTTGTTCCATACCTCAAAGGACTTAACTTTCAGGGATATATCGACAACTCTACTAACTGTCCCTTTTTGCTTCTCACAAACCACACAAATCAGCTAGTCCCAAATTTGGTATATACCACTTGGACTCTACAAGGTCAACTCATCCTTAGTGCCTTGAACTCCTCCCTCTCTTAAATAATTCTTGCACATGTTACGAAATGCTTCACCTCTTAGAGAGTTTAGTGTACTTAGGGACAGATGTTCACATCTATGTCTCAAGCACAATCCATGAACCTCCATTATCAGATGGCCATATGGGAAAAGGGAAACTCTTCCATCACCGACTACTTCCAGAAAGTCACCAACATAGCCAATATCCTTATAGCTACAAATCAGCCACTAAATAATTTTGAGGTGGCGTCTTTATTATTAGCTGGTCTAGGTCTTGAATATGACTCTTTTGTAATGTCAGTCACAAGAAGAGTAGATCTGATCTCTCTACCATCACATGGTTGCTCACAAACTTCAGTTGGAACAGCACCAACCTTAAGTTGATTTGAATCTTGCTGATGCAAATATGGCCTCACGTTCCATAGTCGGAAGAGGTGGTCGGGGTGGTCGATTATCCCATTATGGTGGTTGCGGTTCTAATTTTGGCTCATGTAGAACCCTCAAGGCAGAGGCAAAGGTGGTCGTGGCCCTTCAAACACTTCAGTGTCAAAGAAGATTTGTCAAGTTTGCAATCGTACTAGCCACACAACAATTAGATGCTATCACAGATTCCATGAATCATATCAAAGTAACTCTACATCTATACTTTAGACCTTTTTTTATAGCCCTTTGCAGCAATCTGATACTCAGTGGTATCCTGATTCGGGTGCCTTACATCATATTACCTCAAACTTGGCCAACTTGAATATCAAGTTTGATGAATACACAGATTCAGAACAGATTCGAATTCACAATGGTTTGGACTTACTAATTAAACACTTTGGCACCACACGACTTTCCAATCCTAATATTTCTTTTCTTTTAAAAAACGTTCTCCATGTTTCTCACATTAAGAGAAATTTACTATCTATTCAAAAATTCATTGTAGATAATAATACAGTTTTTGAATTTCATCCACATTGTTTTTTTTGTAAAGGATCAAGCCACGGGCAAAACATAGATGAGCGAGCTGAGTAAACATGGACTCTATACTCTTTCCACTTCCACCAAAGTTTCTTCACCCACTACCCTCGTTGGAGAGTGTACCTCAATTTCTCAATGGCACTCAAGAATGGGTCACCTAGCCTTTAAAGCTATTCATCGCGGTCACAGTTTTCTTTACCTACTGTACCTAGTCAGTTTGTTGTCTCATGCTCCGCATGTCTTAGCTCCAAAAGTAAACAATTACCATTTTCTCTTAATTGTAAGCGAGTGCCTACTCCAGTTGAGTTAGTGTTTAGTGATGTTTGGGGTCCTTCCCCAATAATTTCTAAAGATGGCTTTCGGTATTATATTACATTTTTGGATTTCTTTAGTCATTATACTTGACTTTATCCCATCTCATGTAAAAGTGACATTACAACTATTTTTCGTCAATTTCAAGTCATTATGGAACGATTTTTTAACTAACAAATAAAATCTTTTAAATTTGATTGGGGTGATGAATTTTGCCCGTTGTCGACATTACTCACTTCCCTTGGAATCTCTCATTGTTTATTATGTCCACATACACATCAACAAAATGGTACAATTGAATGCAAATAGCGCACATAGTTGAAACATGACTAGCTCTCCTTTATCAAAATCATGTTCTCCTTCAATTTTGGGATGACTATTTTCACACAATGTGTTATCTTATAAACCATTTCACCTCACCACTTTTACATAACAAATCTCCATTTGAACTATTGTTCAAATATACTCCTTACTACACAATTTTGAAAGTCTCTGGCTATTCTTACTGGCCCAATCTTCACCCCTATAATAAACACAAGCTTCGGCCACACTCTACATGTTGTACATTTCTTGGTTATAGTCTCAAACACAAGGGCTACAAATGATACAACTCACTGACCAAGAAAATCATTATCACCCGTGATGTAGTTTTCAAGAGTTGGTATTCCCTTTCCAAACTTAGTCACAAATTCACTCACATACACATCTGGGTCCATATCCTCTCATAGTCCCTCCGGTATGGTAAAAAAAATCCACTCTTAGCCCATGCAGAAGCTGAACCTATACAGGTCCAACCATCTATCACTTCATTGCTTCCAACTCAACCCAACATTAGCAGCCCGATCAGTCATCCCAAGACCCATACATACCCAAACATAACCAGACATCTTCATATACATCATTGAGAGCCCGACATACCCAAACATCTTCCTTAACTCTGATCATCATCCCCCTCACCTGAAACCTCTACTTAAAATCCAAATTCCAGTCCTTGATGCCTTGCTATTGTCATTGTTGCGCCTAAATTTTGATTCAAATTAATGAACCAAAAATTTAGTGCAGTTTTACCTGCAAGTATACAAGTGTTGTAGTACCTTACAGGGTCGAATCCACAAGGATTGACTTATGTGAAAAATAAACTCAAACAAATGAAATGAAAAATACTAAAAGAGATGTGCGATTGAATATAAAATGAGGTTACTGAGATGATGAATTTTTTTGACGTAACAAAATAAAACTAAAATGATAAAATATATTGATATGGAAAAAGACTAAGGTTTCGAGGATCCGTTTAATAATTTGAAATATCATTTCCAATCGAATTACTTCAATTAAACTAGAATAATGATTCCGTTTAATTGGAAGATTTAGCATTTAAGATAAAAAAAAAAGTCACTAATGATTGAGTATGAACGATTGATGATTAAAACATTCACAAATCTTATTTGAATATCACAGGGATTCCTCAAGCATTCACTGTATTCGGAAATCACAATGAATCAAGATAAATATATAGATAATCAAAATATCTAACAATAAAATCTTTCAATCGATCAAGCTCACAAAATAAATTTTACGTCGATCCGAAAACAATGTTTAAATTATTAAACTTCACCTCTAACTTTAGTATGAAAATATAGCCAACCATGTTCATTACAAGTGCTATAGANATAAAACTAAAATAATAAAATGTATTGATATGGAAAAAGACTAAGGTTTCGAGGATCCGTTTAATAATTTGAAATATCGTTTCCGATCGAATTACTTCAATTAAACTAGAATAATGATTCCGTTTAATTGGAAGATTTAGCATTTAAGATAAAAAAAATAGTCACTAATGATTGAGTATGAACGATTGATGATTAAAACATTCACAAATCTTATTTGAATATCACAGGGATTCCTCAAGCATTCACTGTATTCAGAAATCATAATGAATCAAAATAAATATATAGATAATCAAAATATCCAACAATAAAATCTTTCAATCGATCAAGCTCACAAAATAAATTTTACGTCAATTCGAAAATAATGTTTAAATTATTAAACTTCACCTCTAACCTTAGTATGAAAATTTAGCCAACCATGTTCATTACAAGTGCTATAGAAATTAAATAAATATTATCCATGATAAAATTAAAATAAAACACAAGCTAATAATGAAAACAACTTAGATCATAAAACAAAAGTGGAGAGAAAATTGAGCCAAAAAGAACTCCCCTCAAAACCAGTCCGTCCCTCAGCTCCTCACGAAAATTTCCCTACGTTTGTGTTGCCTTACTCTTTCATGTGAACCCAGTTTTTTTTTACGTAAACCTGCTGCCCTCCTCTACTTTCCGTTTGCTTTGTCCGTTCAGTGTTTTGCCCAGCGTCAAACTCAAGTCCAGCTGCCAAGAACTCTAGTGTTCTACGTCTGTTCACGTCAACCAGTTCCTCCATACGTATCTTCTTCGCTCGAAGCACCAGAAAAATGGATGGCCCTCGTGTTGCTTTCTTTCAGAGAGAGCTCGCAGCAAACGCTGCCTGAAACAAAACTGCTGCTGCCCGTTCTTGCTCTGCTTCTTTGTTCTCCAAACAGTACTCAAAGTTCAACCTGTTCCGTCTCTGTCCCTGCTTCGTCAAAATCCATCCCAGTCAGTATAAACGAAAAGGTTCATCCCGTTTCTACTCACTTCCAGGCCTTTGTTTTCACGTCCAAAGACTAGAACAATTCTTTTTATGTTCTGCTCTACCTTGAAGTCACTGAATCGATCAGTCCCAACTCCACCCAGCTTGCGTACGTGAACTACTCTATACTCTGTTCTACTTCTCCAAAACAGAGCAGCTCTATATATTTTTTTTTCTCTTTCGCAGAATGTCCCAACGTTCGGCGTCTTCTGCTGCAGTCAGCAGCTCCGACCAGAACTCCTCCCAGCTTCTCCCTTAGAACCGCTCCTACGTGTAAGAGTCACCTTCCAGCTTCTCTCAAAGCTCTGAAGTTCCTTTCGGAAGCTCTCTATTTTTTTTTTCTTCTCCTCCGTATTTTCAGTGCTGCCGAGAAGATCCAGTCTGAAGCTTCTGCATGTGTGTGTCATTTTCTCAGCTTTTTTTTTTTCGTTTACGTTCTCTCTGTCGTCCAGTCCGTAACTATCCTCACGGAAAACCTTTTCACCAAAAAAACTTCCCTTTCCCTTCTTGTTCGTATTTTCTCAGTCTCTTTTCTTTTTTTTTTTTCTGCTCCACTTTCCGTCCTCATTGACAACTTGCTTCCTCTCCTTTTAGTCTGCCAGCTTGATCATGTTGAAGAAGAATCCAAGCCTCCCCTTTCCGTAAACAATGACCAAGCCGATTTCTATGACTTCACATTGCCTCTGTGATTTTCGTTCAAACCATCCTCCCCTTTCTTTCATTTTGGCTACCTCCTCTTATTGTCAAAAACTAGCAAAAAGCCCCAGTCAAAAAGGGTCCCCCACTCTACTTCCAGATTGATCTTGTTTTATTCTTCTTTTTCTTTTCGTAAAACCAGCCCTTTATTCAACATACTTTTCTCCGTTTTTTATGTAAACATGTTCTCTTTGCATATGCTGTCCACCGAACCATTTTATTCTTTACGTAAAACTCACTTAAAAACGTGCTTCCGTGATTTTCTTCTTTCTCGTCGACAATTCTTTTCGTTCAACATTTTCAGCTATCCAAGTCCACCGCTTTGAAAAACTCATATAGCATGCACTTTTGGTCAAAATCGGATCTCCTGTGAATTTTATTTAAACTGAAAATAAAGAGATAAAAAATAATACTCAGAAATAAAATAAAAAAGAAAAAGAAAGATTATAAAAAATATATTATATATGTGAGGAAATATTGTCAAGATAAATCATAGTTATAAAATTAAGCATAAACATGATATTAATCAATTAAAAAACACAACTCGAATTTATGCTTATTAACTATTCTTCCATCTAAAACCAATAATAATGTCACGAAGCAATTGAAATACATTGTTTTTAAATAGTTAAAATATGCAATATTTCAGCTCAATCAGTCATCCATAGTCTCACCTATCACATTGACTGCCAATCAGCACCCCCATGGTCACCAGATCCCAAAATAGCATCTTTCCAGACCTCCACCAATGGCTCCATACGATATCCTCTTTCCAAAGCCCTTACCGCTGAGCTCAATCCCATTGTCACTGAACCCAGCTCCTATTCCACTATAGCTAAATCACTTGAGTGGCATGCTGCCATGAATTTTGAGTTTGATGCCTTATTGAAGGATGAAACTTGGTCATTAGTTCCACCTTCCTCTGCCTATAACATCATCTATTCCAAGTGGGTGTTTAAAATAAAAAGAAAGGCCAATGGTGATATCAAGCTGTACAAAGCACGGCTGGTGCTCAAGGGTTTCCTACAACAATCCAGCGTTGATTACTCTAAAACCTATAGCTTGATAATAAAGCCCACCACGGCATGATTAATTCTCTCTCTTGTTATATCTTGTGGCTGGCCTATAAGGAAAATAGATGTATAAAATGCCTTTTTACATGGTGCTTTAACATAGAAAGTATATATGACTCAACCCCCAGGTTATGCATGCCCTCAGTTTCCTAACTATGTGTCCAAATTACACAAGGCAATATATAGATTGAAACAGGTTCCAAGACCCTTGTTTTCTCGATTGAGCAACAAGTTATCAGACCTTGGCTTCATAGGGTCTAGATTAGACTCCTCTTTGTTTATTCATACATCACACAAATTGATCATGTATGTTTTGATTTATGTTAATGACATCTTGATTTCCCGTTCAAATATTTCTGTAATTAATAAACTACTTAGAGCTTTGCAACATAACTTTGCCATCAAGGATGTAGGCTCAAATTTTTTTCTTGGGCATTGAAGCTATACACAGTAGTGGAAAACTATTCCTATCTCAACAAAGACATATTTTGGACAATCTAAACAAGACCAAAATGAGTAAGGCCAAGCCTATTACTACACCCATGGCCACATCTTCCAATTTAACAACACATGAGGGTGAAGGTTTTAAAGATCCCAGTCTATATAGGAGCACTTTATTAACATTGATCATGGTCTTATTCTACAAAAGTTAGAATATACTCATCTACAAGTCTTCTTTGACATGGATTGAGCAAGCTCAAGGGATGATGGTCGATCAACTGGAAATTTCAATATTTTCTTACGACAGAACCTAATATCTTGAAACTATAAAAAGAAAGTCATTGTTGCCCAGTCCAATACAGAGGTTGAGTACAAAGCCATATCCAGCACAGCTGCTGAACTACAGTGGTTACATTCACTACTCAAGGAACTTGGAATCTTAGTTCCAAAGACACCAATTTTGTGGTGTGACAATATAGGAGCTACTTATCTCTCTGCAAATCCAGTGTTCTCTGCATGTACAAAGCACATTTAAATCGACTTCCATTTTGTTTTGGACATGGTTACACAAGACATCATCAAAGTGAAAATTTTCAACCAAAGATAAACTGGCAGACATCTTTACAAAACCCTTATCTTCATCCATATTTACTTCACTTAAAATCAAGGTCAATGTTGTGTAACCACCATTGGGCTTGCAGGGGCGTGTTAAGGAAATCATAGTCAAACACAAAATAATATTTCAAAGTGATCAAGATAAGCTACAACAAGTACAAGAAAATCAAGCAAAATAAAAAATAGTTAACAAGATAAGAAGTAGACTCCTACCTGCAAAAGACATTGAGCAATTATGAAGATATTTTCTATTTGTACATAGTGTAATATGATGCTTATGATTCCTAATCAAACTACTTCTTTAGGCTATTGTTATTCATAGGTTTCTAGTCTAACAATGTTTTGAAGTTATAAATAAACAAGGTTGTACCAATTGTGGGTAAGCCAAAATAATTTAGATCAATTTATTCTTCAACATAAAGTATCAATAGAATGGTCATATGAGCTAGCTTTTTTTTCCTCTTTCCTGGGCATTTAGCATAAGGAAGTTTTTCTTGATCTAGTCTTGTACATGGATAAGCCACTTATGAGTATATAGAAGAATCTTAAATGTAACCAAATAGAAAGAGAATTTCCATGTAATCCATTAAAACTTTTTTCACATTGTGTGCTAGAGTTTCTTCTAGTAGTAGGTGCCTTTTTATCATGCATGTGTTAAAAATACCAAGAAAAAATTTAATAAAATAAAAGCTTAATGTAGGTACATGCCCTGAAGAGACTTAAAACATTTCCTCTCTTTGTTTTGAAAAGTCTACAAAAACCTACTAAGCCTCGATTCTAATATTTATTGTAACATCCTGTCATTTTAGGGTTAAAAATAATGCTCCCCTCGACTACAACAGATGGCACTTTTCCCTGCGATTATAAATCGCCGGGAAAAGTGCAAAAATCCCCGCCAAATACATATACCAGCGATTTTTGAATCGCTGCACATTCACCGGTACTATTAAGCCATTTCCGATATACTGCGGCGGAGACTAAAAAATCGCCGCTAAATATAAAGGATTTGGCAGCGATTTTTGAATCGTCGGAAAAGGAATTTAAAAACAGAAAGTCATTTTCCAGCGATTCAAAAATCGCTGCCAAATCCTTTTCCATCGATTTTTGAATCGCTGGCAAATGACTTTCTGTTTTTAAATTCCTTTTCCGGCGATTCAAAAATCGCTGCCAAATCAGTTTTGGTTATTAAATTCTTTTGGCAGCGATGGAAAAGGATTTGGCAGCGATTGTTGAATCGCTGGCAAATGATTTTCAGTTTTTAAATTCCTTTGCCGGCGATTTAAAAATCATTGTCAAAGGATTTACCAACAATTAAATGAGCGCCGCCATCAAATACCCTTGCAGTTTTATCAGCTTATTTCCCGCGAAAAAATGGTCTTTTCCGGCGACTTTTTCTCGCCGCAAATAGTATTTTAAAAAATAAAAAAAATTATAATACAGTTGAACCTATATGGCTGTCATAGCCTAAAACACACAACATCCTTATCATACAATTAAATCAAACAACATCCTTATAACTCATGTAGGTTTGATAGCTCATGCATGTCACAAACCTATTAAATCAAACCTTCAAATATGCAAACTCAAAAGTGATACATTTCTATTGTAACTTATCAAAAAACTTACAACAGAAATCTCTTACCTCTTTTCTCCTGTCACGTTTCCGTTTGACCTCATGAAATGTATCTGTGGGACATCATATACACATCCCAACTTGGTCAAAAAGGAAAATAAAAGAAAAGAAAGCAAGAAAAAAGAACATGTCATATTTTCTATTTCCAACCAAAATCGTTGCAAATCAGTAAACCACCATCAATTTTTTAATTTACATTATATGGCCATGGTTACATTATACATACACAAACACATACATAGGCAATTTATAAAAAAAATATGGAATAACAACAACTAAAATATTCTCTGTATCCATCAATTTACTCTAGATAAAACCTGGTATGGGTTTGGCATGCACATATTTCATAGCATCCAACTACTTCAATCATATGGCATAAAAGAATGAGAGCTACTACTAATGATGGCCTAAATTCAATAGCATGCATACACTTGGTATAGGCTAGCATGTACACATCCCGTACAATTACAGAAATTAATTAGCTTAGCACAAAACAGTCAATAATGGTGTGAGCATATTAGAAGCAACAACGTCATCTACACACCTCTTCCATTGAGTCATTTCTTGCTTCTTAAGAAATATATAAAGATCAAAATGACCAGGGCATAAAAGACACAATAAATCTAAGAACTAACAGGGAAGGTTTGAAAACAAGAAAATAAACAAGCTATTGGCTGTCCTTCTAGTGCAGAAAAAATTCTGCAACTTCAACCCTTGATTCCTATTAAGTTTCAGTACCTTAGTTTGCTTTTATTTCATCTCTTCAACTCAGCCTCAATATGTGGCATTAGGACTACCGAATGACCTTAAAATCTCTGGCCAAAACTGGCTCTAAGTAGCTGAAGCTGAGGGCATTAGCAACACACACAGCAACAGCAGAAAGTTGTAAGAGACAGCTACAACAGTAATAGTTTCTCATTTTGTTTTCCCTCTCCTGCTCACGTGTAATCTCTTCTTACTCCAAGGACCCTCATCTATACAATATATTCTAGTCCATTGGATGAAATGTTCGAGCTCAGAATGAAGCAAAACAGAAAACAAAAACATCCTATCTGCAGCAGCAGTTTTCATATTTGAACGCCTCATTGTTTACTCTAAGTTCTTATGCTTTTACCTCTTAGTTCCTCTTAACTCAAGCCTCCTCACCCCTAACTTCATTTGGTCGAGTAGTAGAAAGTATGGTGAGGAAATGATAATTTGGTTAAATATTTGGTTTTCTTTTGAAATTTTTTTAAAGAAAAGAAATATGGCCTTAATTTTGCAAGCATTCCCCTCCATTACTGGGATCTCTTCCTAACTAATTTGGTTAAAGCCCAAGTTTTCGAAACAGAATGTTTAATTCAACCCAAGTCATTCTTAGCTAGTGAATATCCCTCCAGATTCCAATACCAAACTAGTGGGAGTAGTTTCGGGAGAGGGGCAAAGCGGGTTGACACTGTCTGTTTCAAGCATATATAATACTAAAGAACCAAATACTAATATGTATGCTTAATCAAATAGCAGAGGAAATTAAAAGGGAAAAAAAATCTCTAACCCCATATAAAAGTTTCCCGATGAGGTGAAAAATAAAGATACATATCGAGTACAGTAGAAGTAAATCTGTCATGTGTATGCTTAATCAAATATCAGAGGAAATGAACAGGAAAAAAATAATCTCTAGCTCCGTATAAAAGTTTCCCAATAAGGTGAAAAATAAAGATACATATCAAGTACAGTAGAAGTATCTAAGTCATGTTATTCTTCGAGTATCAAGCAATTTTCCCATTCTCACAAAATCGCTGGGATATCATTATAAGAACACAAAAGAAATAAATTACCAGTATACGTGTACACTAGTAGTACTCGGTTTTACAGGATGATGATCTTGATCCTAGCTACATCTTCAGATTTTATCGTATGGAATTAATACAAGAGTACTCAAATCTTTTCCCATGTTTTAATGAATGAACTCATGAATTCATGAGACTCCAGGATGATAAGCATCAACAGATAAATAAGTGCACAAAATAAGATTAAACCTGAGAAATGTTCAGGATTAATGGATCAAATAGTACTATTTGAATTCCTTAAAATGTTGCAAATATCATACTGATCACTCTGTATGGTTTAGTAAAGATTAAGGCTTAGATTCTTTTTCACTGGCATATAATACCAATACTGCTCTCTAAAACACTAGTAGAATAAATCACATTAGAAGAACAAACGATACTACGAATATGGCATGAGTTCTACTAATTATCATAAGCTCCCATATTATGTCCTTGTTCAAATATTGATCTTCATTCAAATTCTTCAGAAACATAGTCAAATCAAAGGCTTTAAATAAAGATCGTGCTGATCTTCTGTAAACACACGGCTGTAAATGCATATATCTAACAAAACCATGCATGCATGCATGTCTTTATTACATCATTGGAGACGTTGATCTTTACTGTCAGAGTAACCCTAGCCAGGTAGGTTCTTTTCATGATGAATTTTACTGATCATAGCAATAGTTCTGATAGAATTTCAGTTGAAGAGCACTCAAAATCACTCATTTTCTGTTTTCCATATCATCAATACTCGATGCATCAGTTTGATATTCATGTTATTGCACTCAAGACCTAAACCCCTAAACCCCTTGATCTATAGCATTTTGAAAGAATGTTATAGGGATTCATCCATATGGCTTGGATTGGATTTGAGAAAATATGCGCAAGATTAATATTGAATAAATTAGAATTACATAAAGGGCCGTCCTACATATATATGTATGCAACCTATAGAGAAAAAACAAATCAATTGAAATATGCTTTAATAGTCATAAATAGAATCCAGCAAATAAACTAGGGCTTGGTTTGGATAAAGACATGCTTCCATCTTAAACCATGATCTTATCTCTCAATATCCTAAGACTACAAATACAAACATTTTTCAAGAGACAAATTTCACAATTTTTTCATCTAAATAATTATTAGGCCAAGATTATTACTATTTTTCCAAACTTTCAAACAAAACCCAAGAAACAATTCAACTTTTCAAATATTAGTTTTTAAATAATGAAATGAAATTAGATGCTTATCCTATTAATACAAATACCATTTCCAATGGTGCCGATTTTTTATCTCATTTATCCCCAAACCCCATAAAATATTTTAACTCAAACCATTTCTAGCTAATATATTTCATCTAAACTCAAATATCTGATCACTACTATTCACAAACTATATATATAGTCATCACTATCCAAACTAGACCTAAACATATTAATAAATACTTCAAAAATAAAATGGTGAATATATGTCATAGATTGATAGACATGTATATATTATTTTAGATTTGATCTGTATTAAGGCAATGGCGATCGCTGGATAATCTGATCATGGGAACTACTTTGAATCATTCCATTAATTCAAACGATTATCATGAGACAATTCCAAATTCATGTTGTAAAAGGAGTGATAAGTGTTAAGACTACAAGCAAAATTAGCTCAACAAAAAGAACCTCAAAACTAACGTAATTTTAAGAGACATGTCTAGATTATCTTACAAAAGGAAAGGCATAATAATATAATACTGTACCAAATAGGAAGTAATATATATAGCTTGATTTATATACGGCCCAAAAGGAAAGGCAAGGCATAATAATATAATACTGTACCTCTTTTAATGGCCACTTAGTAACAATAAGGTATACAATTTGTGGACTTCACCTCATGTGTATCAACTCATGATCTTTAACACAAAATGCACTTCATACTTCCCTTTTTTCCAACCAATCAATGGCGGAGTAATTAGAGGTAGCATTGTCTACCATGATTGGTAAGAATTTTACCAAAGCCCCAATCCGGTATACAATCCTCCAACCCTCTCCTAGACAATTCTTTGTGATTGTTAATTACGAGTAAATGAAATTACTGGTCTATGCAATTTCCAACTACAAACAATAAAGTGAACTATGACACACTGGTAATTAAAATTTTGGATTGAAGTGCAAGTGCAGTACTAGAAATAAATTACAATTCAGACTAATCTTATGCCTAAAAGATAGCCAGTAATGATATCTCATTACTGTAAAGCGAAAATGCATAGGAAACATAAGATCCAGGGTTTTAGTGTAGTCTCAAAACCCTTGGACCTCATCAATCATAAACGGCAACTCATCCATATTTGGCAAGATAAATGGTTGCATGCTTCACATCATAAGAAGGTACTTAGTTCTGTCAAAGTTATGGATAACAAAGCCATAGTACCATAATTAATTGAACCTGTTAGCAGTAAGTTGGTGGAAGAGAGACCGTTAGCATTAGATTTTTTATGGTGGTGAGGCAAAAGCTATTCTAAAGACCCCAATTAGCTCTTTCAACAGTAAGGATGGAGTGCTTTGGAAAGGCACTAATAATGATCTTTTTATAAGAAAATAGCTTATCACATGGTGAAGGAGAAAGAACTTGCAGATCAGGGTCAATCATCAAATAGTGACCAGCTCAAGAGGTTATGTTAAATAGATTTGGCGATCAAATGTGCCCCCAGGTGAAAAGGTCTTAAGGTGGAGGGCTTGTCTTGAAGCACTTCCCACTCAATTAAATTTGTTCAAGAAAAAGATAGTTGATTATCCTTTATGCTTTCATTTGCAACTTGGAAGAGGAATCTGTGGTTCATGTTATTTGGAGATGTGGAGTTGCAAGGAATGTGTGGAGTCAGTGTTAAGAAAAATGTTTTCAAAAATGTTATATGCCTCAACTATCAATGAATTAATTATCTGCCTCAACTATTAATACAAGAGTACAAGTTCTGGCCATAGATTTTGCCAGCTTCAATGAATTAATTATCCATTAATAGAAAAAGGATCCATCCAGACAATTTTTGAAAAACCAGAGTATAACAGATAAGGAAACAAAATCAATCAAATAAAATCAAATACAATGTAATGAACATTTACACGGCATCGAAAGGGCAGTCATAGAAATGAAATGAAATTTTGGAAATCACATCAAAGACCTAAATCAATACACGAAATTTCCAACAGTTGAAACTAACAGAGTAAAAATCAATAATTAGCCAAAGATGCAAGTAAAACAAACATCATATAATGGATTAATCAAAGTGGGTTTTACAGGGCATCCAATGGTAGGTGTATTCGGACGTACATCCACTTCACCAGAACACTTTCATACAAGGAGAAACAAAAAATAGAGCAACGTACCAGGGGAAGAAAATCGGAGACCACTGATTCGTGAAGCTGTCGGAGGAGGCGAGTTGGAAAACCCTTAAGCAAATCAAGGGTCACTACTTGAGCCCAAGAATAGCGGGTTGGGAAAGGTAAAAAGGGGCGATTTTGGGAATGGAAATTGGGTGGAGTGGGAAATACACAAAAAAAATCACAAAAACACCTTTCTTTCGGCAAAATGGGTAGATGCTTCGCTGTTAGTGGTGGTTTTCGGTGGAGGAGGATAGCCATGTAGGTTGGTTTTTGGGTGGGTTTTGGTGAAGCCGTGCGTAAACGCTGGGTTTTCGGTGTGTTTTGGTTCTCCGTCGGGCGCAGTAAGATTTGGCGGGAAATGTCGGGAGGAGGGAAGGGGGTGGGGAATTAAAAGCATTCAGTGTTTTCGCACCCAATGGCAACGAAGTGAATTAAAACGCAGATATAGCAGCGTCTAACCGTCGTTGCCAATAGCCTGATTGTACATGTATCACAGATTCGTTTTAAAATGAACGGCAATTTAGTAATCGCTGCTAAAAGTATACCTTTGCCAACGAAAAATAAAGCAGCGATTATTAAATCGCCGCCATAACCCTGATTTCTTGTAGTGCTCCCTCCATAAGACCCTTTTACTCTTTACCCCTCGAGAAAGAGAAAGAAGAGAATCAATTATTTCTTCTCTTATTTAATGTGAATGATCCTCTTATATTGAAAGGTTTTTGTACTGTTGAGGTTGAGAAAGACCATCTTCCTATGTATCACACCATTTTTTTTTATAGGTTGAAAAGAAGGTCCTCCTTATGATGCTATGGACAGCTGTATGTAGTGCAAGTGGTAAACTCAGCCAAAATATGAGACCCAAAGGGCCTTGTGCACACAATCCTATCATATCTGAGTCATAGTTTACCATATATCCAACCCTTATGTTATGCTACCATAATATTATTTTTTTTACCTTCCATCTCTATTATGCAAAAAATAAAAGGCTCCACACAAGCTCTAAGGGACCATGCATTGAAAAGCTCCTCTGCAAATTTTACCCTATCTACACCCAAAGCCAATCCCCACTACAACAAAAATAGGTTTTAGTGACAGATGAAACTGTCACAAGAAATGGGAAAAACGTCACGAAATACATTTGGTGACGGTTCCTGACTGTCACCACCATTGTCACGTAATGTGCGTCACCGATTACATTTGTTGACAGTTTACTGTACAAGCGTCACAGAAAATATTTTTAGTGACGGTTGGGGATGTGCCGTTTGAAATAACGTTCGAACGTAGAATTTTCTGTGACGGTTAGAATCTGTCACGGAAAATAACGTTCAAACGTAAAATATTAAGTTTGAACGTAAAGAAGACGAGCTGACATCCGAACGATAAAAGGCAACGTTATAGTTCGGACGTATAATGTAAACGTTCGAACGTTAATACGTGCGAACGCTACGTTCGAAATTCAAATCAAACGAAAATGGAATAATGTCCGAACGTTTGTGTCATAACGTTCGAACGTTAATTCGAATGTTAAGAGAGTAGAGTTCGAACGTAAATTGTACGTTCGGATGTTTGGAATGTTAAAATTTTTTGACATTCGAACGCTTTTTTATGTTGGTTTAAACGTTCGAACGTTTTATTACTATTTTGTACAGTTACGTTCGAACGTATTTTAGAACGTGTGATACTGTTGAAACATAAATTATGTACATTCAAACGTACATATCAGAAATGCTAAACTCATCCACTTAATAAACAAACCAATTTGTTTCATATTACAGTACATATTTCACAACCAGCATTGTTTGGAGCTGTTTTCAAATTAGATGTTAAAAACGTAATACAGAAATAAAATTCATTTCTTTTTCTTTCCTCGCCCAACACGATCCTGTTGCAATGACATAACACGCTCCATTTGCAGCATCATCTCTCGCTGCACTTGCTCTTGGACCTCACTACGGATTCTTTCCTCCTGATCTCTTTGTTGGTCCTGCAAACGCGTCTCTAAATGAGACTGTCGCTCTAAGAGGAACTCCAACTCTTGCTGTCTAGACCTCATATACTCATTCTCGCGTCGTGCAGCTTCTAAATCTTTAGTAAGATTATTAATTTGTGATGTCGATGAGGTTGAGGAAGATGAACCGGAATGCTTGAAAGATCGTCCCAAACCTCTTGTCATACTAGAGTTGGGCCCAAGCACTTGTGTAAAAATGTCCAAGTCACTAGGAGAGGATTCCCCAGAAGCTGACTGCATCTCCATCATTTTTCCCTGTAGTTTGAAAGATCAAAACACACAATAAGTAACATATTAAAAGAAATACAAATAAAAAATAATTTAATCACATGTTACATAATTTAGTTAACAAAAGGAACACCGCTTACATAATTAATTGCAGCTGCAGGATCCATCCACTCACTATGCTCATTAGTGTGAGCAGCAGCATAGACATGAACGAGGGAAAAGTTTTCAGGATCATCACGTTTCTAAGAAAACGACATTAGCAATTTGAAAAAGACAGTGTTAGTACTT